>CM056735.1:35849091-36409351 GCA_029844215.1 Przewalskia tangutica
GAGCAGATCATACTCCATTGTCTGAGATTACGAGTCATAGAGACTCTTCAAATGTGCTAACATTTCGTTGGGCCCCATGTGCTCATGCTATCTTTGCAATGGTGGAGACATAGAAGACAACATCAAACATTGAGCTGAAGTGGCATCCTGAAAATATTTCTCATAGGCAACCTTATCGAAGGTGGCATACTCTGCAGAGTCCTCCGCAGGAGCTCTATGGAACACCTTATCCAATGTATATTCAATATTTTCTTGCCTCAGGACAATTCTTACATTCCTGAGCCAGTCTATGAAATTAGGTCCAGTTAGTCTGTTGGACTCCATAAGCATTTTCAACGAAAAACTCGACATTCTGAAGATCTGAAGATATAGATAGAACAGGAAAATGCAATCAACATTCATTTGACTAATTTATACACATTCATTATATGCGAATTTAACATGGCCTTTTGTTTAATTAGATCCCACTATTTTTCATACTTCTACGACCCCAAGGTAGAATACAAACCTAAAATATTTTAAGGTCATAATGGGCCAAGATCCAAATATATGCTACATCCGCATTTGCTTTGGCTGATAACTTTAATATCACACTTTGGTAGGTCCTCAACCAATTGTAAAGCAACTCTACAACTCTTGGTTTGATTAAATATCTTTCATTTTAATCATGCTTCTTTAGACTAGTCCGACACTTTGACGCCAAGATTCATCTAAACAAGTCAACCCCATTACACGATTGCGTTTAAATGTCTAAGTAAATTTAACCTTTGCAAGCAAACACTTTGATGTAAATACCTACAAAAGTTTATTATCTACTTTCATTTTAACACATCTATGATAGGGCCTTAGTCCTCGTAGACTTAGAGCATGTGCTTTGGCATAAATACTCGTATCGCCGAAGAGGATTTAGCACCATAACAATTATAATAGACGACACGTTTTAATAAGAATTATATTTAATGTTTGGGCAACATTTTAGTTTTCGGGGATTTATTCAAGATCAACAATCAATTCATACATCATATGACATCCTATCATGCAATTTCAAAACACAATTAGATGGGAAACTATCAAACCCAATAGACATGATATAAGATGGTTTTAATCACATACTGGGAGCTATCTACCCAGACAGTTATAACGGTCATTTGAAATTAAACAATTACTGAGCGCCGCCCACCCAGACAATATTGCGGATGCTATGCTAATAGTTTAAATGCATCACATTTAAAACACTTAACACATTTGTATATTATACAATAATAAACCATTAATGATAATCATGGGTCTATTTGTCTAAACTCAATAATCTATGTCAATGTCAAACAGTCCCTAAACATTTCTGATTTTAAAATTCTAATTTTCTAGAATTCTATAAACTTTCAATATTTACAGTTTAGTCCCTTAAGAATTTAAAAATTCAATTATGAACCCCTATAAATTCAAAAAATTCAATTTCAAACCTTAGAAAATATTTTTCAAGTTTCTGGACATGTTTGCAATTTCCAGAACTTAAAACCAATTTTCAAAAACTTTCTTTAATTACATATTTGCCCGAAAGGACCAAATCTGTTCAATTTTAAAACTTATTTTCAGAAACTGAAATCTTTAAACTTTAGATTCAGAATCTGAAACTTTTGAAGTTTTGTTTCTGTTTTTTTTCGATTTTTTTTATAATTACCGACGTCGGCACCGCGATCCTAACAGGTGGCACCGCGGTGCCTCGGAGGCAGTGAGTCACTGGACCTGCAAAAGCTAATTAGCGTCGCAGTCATAACTGGTGGCACCGCGGTGCCTCAGAAGCAGAGATCAGATCCCGCAAATTACCATCGTTGGCATCGCGGTCCTAACAGGTGGCACCGCGGTGTCTCGAAGGCAGTAAATCCGAAAATTAATTTTAAGCTTTCTGGATGAACAGCACCGCGGTGCTCTAGAACAGAACCGCGGTGCCACTGTCTTCATCTGGGCAGCACCGAGGTGCTCCATCGTGGAACCGCGGTGCCTTACCTCCAGAAACACAAGATCTGAAAATCCGAACTCCTAAAACTAGTTTAGGGTCAGATCTTCACATATATCACTTGTATCACCATCACCATTAAGACAATTAATTTTTTTCTCTGTTCTTCGTTTCAATTCACCATGATCTAAATCGAGCCGGATAACGCATGTCAACTTAGATGTGTTATTTATTGGAATGACTTTCTCAAATACATTATTATTTTTAACAGATCTGGGCCCAAGGACAATATGATCTAAAGATTTTAGGATTTAAGAACATAAAAATAGATCTAAACAAAACTTAACTCATATTATCATTAATATTCATCATATAAACACAAAAAAATAAGTCAGGCTCTGAAACCACTGAAGGCGTTTTAGTCAGGTTCGTACACGCAGCGAAATTTGAAAATTATGTTTCAAACCAGACTTTCGGTCAAATTGTAGTATGATTATATGATATAAAATAAACACAAAGCATTAATGTAATACTTCGACAGAAGACTTACGTTTTGTAGATAGCAATCCGCAAATCTTGAAACTTTGTGTAGTCCAAGGGTGTACACGCAAACGTCCCTCGATTTGCAAGTTCTGGAAAACTTTGATGTAATTTGCTAAGTCTAGAATGCTAGAGATTCCGACAGAGCTTTAGAAGAGATTAGTCACTTACTTTTGGTGTAGTGAAATGGGAAGGGAAAGCCCTCTATTTATAGTTGAACAGTTCAACTTTAGGGTTCCCACGGGCCAGGCCCAACAGACAAGTCAGCGGACTGGGCTAGTTCGGACTGCCAGAACGCACCTCGGCACCGCGGTCCTGTCCCAATTTTCTGCCTTGTTCCCATTTCTAATGTCCCGGTCATCAACCGAACATATATATAATCTTCTTCTAATTACATCCTTCAATCGACAGAATATTTAACTTAGTGTTACCCTTTCAGGCCTTTAGATATCAACACTAATTACATTAGGATCTTCACGGAACTTCTAGACTGCGCCAGAAGACGAACTCAATATGTAAAGTTTAGCTACACAAAACATGTGAACCGAACCTATATGTGGAAAGATAAAATTCTTTCATTCACGACACACTCAATCAAGCTTAGGATTTATCAAGTGTCTATCCAAAAGGCTTGATCATTATAACTCATCTATATTAGTTGACAACAGGACCATATCAAAGACATGTCCATTGCGTTGGCCAACGACTTAGTCAACCTAATATCTTATGAGTATCTGAGTGTTCTCTCGAATATACATTCAAGGAATGAATCCTAATATTGATTCGACTACCACATTTAATCCACTTCGTAACGTACCCAAAACAAGCCGCGTCTCAACCTATAAGGTATTTGAGCTTAGGACAAGATCAAGTACATCACTCTGTGAATAAGGCGCGTATCAACCTCAAGTCTAAGGACTACTATCTCCCACACACCGATGACACTTTAGACATATAACAAACAGTGCATCAGTAGGGTATACTAATACTTCAACAAGTATCCATGTGTCCATCACGAGTTGCCATAACTCGTAGCAAGTGAGACATACTATATCCCCTAAGGATGTGATGCAAACCACATGTAAACGTATCACATATCATCGATATCCCAATTTCGATGATTATTAATCGAAGCGATTTAAGAGTTACGTTATAATATTAATTCTCACATCATTAATAAACACGTGAACTCTAGGGATGCATTTATAGAATATTAAAATCAATCAACAAATAATTCAACAAATACAAATGCCATAATAATAATCACCATTAATATAAATACGAATGTGTATATAGTACATTTTTTCCTAATACAGATTGTCTCTGGGACATACATATACTTTCAATCTCCCACTTGACCTAGAGCCAATCACCAACATATCTAATACCCATGTTCTCAAAATGACCATTATGCTTTACCAAGTTTAATGGTTTAGTAAACGGGTCTGCTAGATTATTGTCTGTGGAAACATAATCTATCTTAATATCTTCAGTTTCCACCATCTCTCGGAGAATGTGGTACTTCCTCGGTACATGCTTGTTTCTGTTTGTTGATCTTGGTTTCTTTGCCTGTTCAATCGCACCAGTGTTGTCACAATAAATTATTATTGGACAACTAACACTCGGAACAACCCCTAGTTCCTTCAGGAACTCAGAAATTGCGACAGCTTCCTTAGCAGCTTCCGATCCAGCAATGTACTCCGCTTCAGTAGTCTAGTCTGTAGTAGTAACCTGTTTGGAACTCTTCCAGCTCACTGCACCTCCGTTGAAAACAAAACTGTAACCAGACTGAGATTTGAAATCATCAACATATGTCTGGAAACTAGCATCGGTATACCCAACTCATTTTCTCCACCATAGACTAGAAAGTAATCTTTAGTACGTCTGAGGTACTTGAGAATACTCTTGACTGCTTTCCAGTGTTCCTCACCAGGATTCTGCTGGAACTTGCAAGTCATACTAAGTGCAAAGGCTCACAACCAGCCTAGTACAGGTCATGACATACATGATCGATCCTATAGCCGAAGCATACGAGATCCTCTTCATGCGCTCAAGTTCTACAATGCTAGAAGGGCAACCCTTCTTAGATAACTTGATGCCTTGACCCATTGAAAGACCGCCTTACTTGGAATTCTCTATTGAAAAATGTCTAAGCACTTTGTCTATGTAGATGGACTGTGACAGCCCCAACAATCTATTAGGTCTATCTCTATAAATCCTAATTCCCAGAATGTAACAGGCTTCACCCAAATCCTTCATCATGAAGGTCTTGGACAACCAATTCTTAACTGACTGCATGAGAGCCTTATTGTCTCCCATTATCAATATATCATCAACATGTATAATTATGAAGACAATGCCCTCATCCTTGCGTTTGGTATAAACACAAGGATCCTCTTTGCTTCTGATAAAATCAAAAGATTTGATAGCCTTGTCAAAACAAATGTTCCAACTCCTAGAGGCTTGCTTAAGTCCATAAATGGACTTTTGTAGCCTGCACACGACATTTAGTCTGGACTCATATGGAAAACCCTCGGGTTGTTTCATATACACTTCCTGATCACCATTGAGGAATGTAGTTTTGACATCCATCTGCCAAATGTCATAATCATAGTGTGCAACTATCGCAAGCAAAATCCGAATAGACTTTATCTTAGCCACCGGTGAAAAGGTTTCATCATAATCCAAACCAGGACACTGAGTAAAAACTTTAGCCACTAGTCTAGCTTTATAATTCTAAATCTTTCCAGATGCATCAATCTTCTTCTTGAAGACCCATTTGCATCCTATGGGTTTAACCTCATTTGGTAAATCAACCAAGTTCCACACTTGATTGATATACATAAATTCCATTTCGAATTTAATGGCTTCTTGCCATCTCTTTGAATCAATGTCTAGCATTGATTCGTTGTAGGTTCTAGGCTCGTCATCATCGGGAATATCTATCTCATTTTGTGTTTCCACAAGCAAATTTAGTCTTTCCGGAGGACGATGAGTTCTAGTAGACCTACGGAGTTGAGTGTTATGCAATTCAGTTACAGGTATATTCTGATCGTAAGAAGTTTCTTGTGCGTTGGTTGATCCACCAACATTAGAGCTTTCAGAAATATCATTTTCATGTATTTTTTGAATGGGAGAAGGTGCAACTGGTGCACTTACTCCCAAGGTCTGTGCCGGAGGATCTTGCATTTCTGCATTATTCCTCGTAGAACTCCCACTGGTCGAATGGCATACACTGAGTACCCAATATTCACCAAAATCTCCCACTGAATTCTTGCCATCATCATCCGGCAAGGATTCAACCTCTATGTTACCCTGTTCTTGAATTTCTTCAAGTTCTATCTCTGTGCAAATTTGTTCCTTGTAGATATATTCATCTTCAAGAAAAATTGCATTCCTGGAAACAAAAATCTTATGTTCTCCAGGAAGATAGAAATAGTATCCCTTAGTTTCCTTTGGATACCCAACAAAGTAACATTTCTCACTTTTAGACTTCAATTTATCAGTGATCAACTTCTTGACATATGCAGGACACCCTAGGGCCTCATGTGTCTAAGTGATGGCTTCTTGCCACACCACACTTCATATGGTGTCTTTTCAACTTATTTAGAAGGAACTCTATTCAGAACATATATCGAGGTTAAAATAACGTATCCCCAAAGGTATGTTGGAAGAGCTGAAAAGCTCATCATGGAACGAACCATATCAAGCAAGGTTCAGTTTCTCCTCTCGGCAACACCATTCATCTGTGGTGTTCTAGGAGGTGTCCATTCATAATGAACTCCATGTAGCTTTAAGTAGTCAATAAATTCTTTACTCAAGTATTCACCCTCTCGATCAGATCGGAGAGTCTTGATACTCTTTGAGAGTTGTTTCTCCACTTCACACTTAAACTCTTTAAATTTTTCGAAGGCCTCAGATTTGTGTCTCATAAGATACACATATCCATACATCGTCAAGTCGTCTGTAAAAGTAATGAAGTACGAGAAATCTTCTCTAGCTTGAGTCGAAAATGGTCCACAAACGTCCGTATGTACCAACTTAAGCACCTCTTTGGCACAGATCCCCTTTCTTGAAAGAGGTTTAATGGTCATCTTACCCTTCAAACAGGATTCACAGTTACCATAAGATTGTAAGTCAAATGGTTCGAGGTAATTTAATTTGCTCAACCGTTCAATCCTCATTTGATTGATATGACCATGTCTGCAATGCTACAAGTAGGTAGAATTTCTTTTATTTAACTTAGCTCTTTTATTTTGTACATTTAAAATTTTCCTGCGACAGTTTAATGTATACAATCCATTCACAAGAGGCGCAATTCCATACACAACATTATCAAAAGCCAAAATCATATGGCCATTATTAATGCTTGAGGGAAAGCCCTCAGTGTCAAGTACAGGAATGAAAATAATGTTCCTTGTCAAAGAACGAACATAATAACAATTGTTCAACATTAAAATTTTGCCGGAAGGTAAATCTAATCTATAGGTTCTCACGCGCTCAACACCAACTCGTGCTCCGTTTCCAACGCACAGGTCCACCTCTCAAGGCCCGACCTTCCTGCTATCAGTTAGCCCCTGCACATTTGTACAAATGTGTGAGCCACAAGCGGAATCTAGTACCCAGGAATGAGAATCATTTATAGACAGATTAATTTCAATTACAAACATACCTTGCCCAGTAGAGGCTGGGCACCTGGTGACATTCCTCCGTCTGGAGCAGTACAATCGTTTCTCTAATGTCCCTTCCTGTTTCAATTCATGCAAACATCTAATACCGGCAGTTTCTTCTTCTTCTTCTTCGCCCCTCTCTTGGGCTTCATTGTTGGGGCCGCAGCCACAACTTTGCCCTTTTTTTTCCTGTGGTCCCATACCTTTCAGTTTGGGATGAGTAGAAGAGCCAACCAAAAGTACCGGTTTGCTCCAGGAGGTCGAAGTTTCGAAGGTTTTCAGCATATTATGCAACTACGATAATGTCGCTTTAGTTCCATTCATATTATAATTAACAATGAAACTCTCAAACGACATAGGAAGTGAATGCAGGATGAGGGTGGTGGAGACTCTGTCATGAAATTTTATGTCGATGGAAGCCAACCTCTCAATCAACTCAATCATTCTCAACATATGAGGAGACACTTGACCCCCTTCATTTAGCTTACATTTGAAAAGTTCTATGAACAGATCATACTCCATTGTCTGAGACTGCGAGTCATAGAGACTTTTCAAATGTGCTAACATTTCGTTGGGCCCCATGTGCTCATGCTGTCTTTGCAATAGTGGAGACATAGAAGACACCATCAAACATTGAGCTGAAGTGGCATCCTGAAAATGTTTCTCGTAGGCACCCTTATCGAAGGTGGCATACTCTGCAGAGTCCTCCGCAGGAGCTCTATGTAACACCTTGTCCAATGTATATTCAATATTTTCTTGCCTCAGGACAATTCTTACATTCCTGAGCCAGTCTATGAAATTGGGTCCAGTTAATCTGTTGGACTCCAAAAGCATTTTCAACGAAAAACTCAACATTCTAAAGATCTGAAGATATAGATAGAACAGGAAAATGCAATCAACATTCATTCAGAAACTGAAACCTTTAAAACTTTAGATTCAGAATCTGAAACTTTTGAAGTTTTGTTTCTGTTTTTTTCGATTTTTTTATAATTACCGTCGTCGGCACCGCGGTCCTAAGAGGTGGCACCACGGTGCCTCGGAGGCAGTGAGTCACTGGATCTACAAAATCTAACTAGCGCCGCAGTCCTAATTGATGGCACCGCGGTGCCTCAGAAGCAAAGAGTAGATCCCGCCAATTACCGTCGTCAGCATCGCGGTCCTAACAGGTGGCACCACGGTGCTTCGAAGGCAGTAAGTCCGAAAATTAATTTTAAGCTTTCTATATAAACAACACCGCGTTGCTCTAGAACAGAACCGCGGTGCCACTGTCTTCATCTGGGCAGAACCGCGGTGCTCCATCGTGGAAACGCGGTGCCTTACCTCCAGTAACACAAGATCTGAAAATTCGAACTCCTAAAACTGGTTTAGGGTCAGATCTTCAGATATATCACTTGTATCACCATCACCATTAAGACAATCAATTTTTTTCTCGTTTTTCGTTTCAATGCACCATGATCTAAATCGAGCCGGATAACGCATGTCAACTTAGATGAGTTATTTATTGGAATGACTTTCTCAAATACATTATTGTTTTTAAAAGATCTGGGCACAAGGACAATGTGTTCTTAAGATTTTAGGATTTTAAAGCATTTAAGAACATAAAAATAGATCTAAACAAAACTTAACTCATATTATCATTAATATTCATCATATAAACACACAAAAATAGGCCAGGCTCTGATACCACTGAAGGCGTTTTAGTCGGGTTCGTACACGCAGCGAAATTTGAAAATTTATGTTTCAAACCCGACTTTCGGTCAAACTGTAGTATGATTATATGATGTAAAATAAACACAAAGCATTAATATAAACTTTGACAGAAGACTTACATTTTATAGATAGCAATCCGCAAATCTTGAAGCTTTGTGTAGTCTGAGGGTGTACACGCAAACATCCCTCGATTTGCAAGTTCTGGAAAACTTTGATGTAATTTGCTAAGTCTAGAATGCTAGAGATTCCGACAAAGCTTTAGAAGAGATTAGTCTCTTACTTTTGGTGTAGTGAAATGGGAGGGGAAATACCTCTATTTATAGTTGAAGAGTTCAACTTTAGGGTTCCCACGGGCTAGGCCCAACAGACAAGTCAGCAGACTGGGCCAGCTCGGACTGCCAGAACGCGCCTCGGCACCGCGGCCATAAATCAAAGGCAGCGCGGTCCTGTCCCAATTTTCTACCTTGTTCCCATTTCTAATGTCCCGGTCATCAACCGAACATATATATAATCTCCTTCTAATTACATCCTTCAATCGACAGAACATTTGACTTAGTGTTACCCTTTCAGGCCTTTACATATCGACACTAATTATATTAGGATCTTCACAGAACTTCCAGACTGCACCGGAAGACGAACTCAATATGTAAAGTTTAGCTACACAAAACATGTGAACCGAACCTATATGTGGGAAGATAAAATCCTTTCATTCACGACACACTCAATCAAGCTTAGGATTTATCAAGTGTCTATCCAAAAGGCTTGATCATTATAACTCATCTATATTAGTTGACAACAGGACCATATCAAAGACATGTCCATTGCGTTGGCCAACGACTTAGTCAACCTAATATCTTATGAATATCTGAGTGTTCTATCGAATATACATTCAAGGAATGAATCCTAATCTTGATTCGACTACCACATTTAATCCACTTCGTAACGTACCCAAAGCAAGTCGCGTCTCAACCTATAAGGTATTTCATCTTAGGACAGGATCAAAGTACATCACTCTGTGAATAAGGCGCGTATCAACCTCAAGTCTAAGGACTACTATCTCCCACACACCGATGACACTTTAGACATATAACAAACAGTGCATCAGTAGGGTATACTAATACTTGAACAAGTATCCATGTGTCCATCACGAGTTGCCATAACTCGTAGCAAGTGAGACATACTACATCCCCTAAGGATGTGATGCAGACCACATGTCGACGTATCGCATATCATCGATATCTCAATTTCGATGATCATTAATCGAAGCGATTTAAGAGTTACATTATAATATTAATTCTCACATTATTAATAAATACGCGAACTCTAGGGATGCATTTATAGAATATTAAAAAAATCATCTAATAATTCAACAAATGCAAATGCCATAATAATAATCATCATTAATATAAATATGAATGTGTATAAAACACATTTTGTCCTAATACAGATTGTCTCTAGGACATACATATACTTTCAAGCAACCACATAAAATCTTTGATCACAATGATGGATTTTATATTATTAAATTTCATTCCATTGATGAGAGGGACGAGATCATGATATGTTGGATATAATAGGAATAGTAAATAACTATTACAAGTACTTCGAAAGGATAAACACTAAAGATTACAATAGCAACCAAGTTGTAGCAAACGAGAATTATGGCCACAACAAGCTTTTTGTATTCTTGAATCGGTCTTGGAGTCTTGGATCTTTGTTCCAATTGTTGAACGCTATTTGAATCTTGATAACCTGGAATCAAGAGACACCAAAACCAGAAGGGTAACAACTGTGCTGAGTCGAGTGATGTTCACTCTGTCCTTAAGACAATATTGCCCCGTATATATCCTTTTACATTAATGGGCAATAGTCTTCCAAGATAAAACAACATCAAACAAATTAGCAAAGGAAACTCAAGTGTTTCTCAAAAAGAACTTTGAGTGTTTGAGGGAATGCTTAGAGAAGAAGAAGTTCAAAAAATCTGAGTGCAAGTGTTTAACAATTGAGCCAAAGGCCTCAATTTATAGTAGTGTAAGAGGGTCTCTTCAAGTGCCCGTGTAGTGTCCATTTAAATGCCCTTTAATGACCATTCAATCCACCATGTAATGCAGCAAAATAATGATTGATTTATGAAGGAAAAACTGACATGTCAATGCTCCAAATGTCCCCGTAATCAACCAAACTTTATCACTACCGTCACATAGACACTGCCTCAGAAGCGCCGTGGTTGGGCCTCGGAGGAGGCGCGGCGCTGCAGCTTCAGTAAGCATCTGACCAATTAGCGTCGTGGCCCTGATAGTGGTGGCGCCGTAGCGCCCTGGCTCTGCGGTGGCGTCGTGGCCCTTTTTCTGACCCATTTCAATCTTACACTTCACACAATTCTTCCTTCATTTACCAACGTGGAACACTCATCATTTAGCCAACAACCGTCTATCATTCTATGCCTCAAACATTTTACTTACGTACCAATATCTCTTTCACTAATGAAATTTACGATACTTGGCACTACGAGTGTACGTGTGTGGAAACGACGTTTCCGACGTGCGGGAACCCAATTGTTTGAGTCATGAATAATGGAATAAACTTAATTCCACATTAGTAAATTTCCAACAATCCCCTCTTGAAAGAGATTTTGGCGCACTCACAAGGTGTCTTTCTAGCAATCTTTTGGCAGACCGATGTTGCATCTGGATAGGTAGCTTTAGATTTGAACCTTCCATAGTTGAATACCATCGGACTTACTTACTGCGCGGTGAACGTGATGTCTTGAACTGTCAGTGTTTAGTGTAAGCCAAGACAACAGTACAATCACAACAACTTTCCTTACTCTGTTCTTTTTAATGTTTTTGTCCGTTGTGACACACATGGATTCTTAAGTGCGTTCATTTGAGGCGGTCTGTTCTCGCCCTTAAATATGTGGTCTCCTACAACGTATCCTGCTATACCCCAATTCACAAGTGTTAGGCACCATTAAAAGTTTCCCCAAACCTAACCTTAACCAGTGAGGATCATTAAAGGTTTTGAAAACTTAACGTCTACCCACCATGTAGGTAGCACTTTAATGTCTATCGCGGGAACGACTTTGGATTCATGTTTCTTTACGGAAATTATCATCTGAAGTGCTCTTGCTTCGATCGAAGCACTCAACTGAACCTTTATGGCTTAGTTTTTTTATTGAACCTAATTCCTGGGATATCCATCAGTAAGGTTGGGTTTTTACCGTATCAGTACTTAATGGTTTGGGTTTTACGCCCATTCCCATAGATCGACAAACCTATTGATCTTCGGGTAGTCCTTTTGTTAAAGGGTCCGCTATATCTTTTGATTTGTAATCAAGGAAGTGACACCCATAATGATCAACTGCCTAACAGTCTTATGTCTCTGATTAAAATGTCCAGACGTCGTCATTTGTGCCTTCCCTGAATCCGACTGGCTAGACATAGTGTATAACTGACGAAGGCATAGATTTCTCCCAATAAGACATCCTCTACGAGGTTGTGAAGTTACTCAACTTCTTTTTATGATTTGTCCAAAGCGATAATCTCCGATTCCATCACGAATCGGTCAATGCAAAATTTGCTTAGAGGATTTTAAAAGACACACCATACACATCCACATGTGACTTTGGTGTTCTTCAAGACCGATGTCCAGTATGCATCACTGTGTTTCAGAACCGCTGGACATCCAGAATACCATAATCCGTAGATAAACGAATATTTCAAATATCGTCATATCCGATTTAACGCTTTCTATCGATTATTTCCAGTGAACCTTAGTTCAACTGCTCTACTTCGTGAGCCGATACCAGGTCGTTTGTAGTGTGTAAAATATATTGAACTTCATGTGACCTACGCATATCTCTCCTGGTATATGGGTGCACCATGATTCTAACCACTTCTATGATTCATATCCATTGGTGACTTCAACGATACTGTCAAACACCTCACAGATGAGTTTGGAATTAGACCAATTCGTTAGATGTCTTAGAAATCCCAATTCCTAAGAAGTCATCTGCAATAACCATATCCTACTACTTTCTGTGATCAACATGTCGTCTACTCAAATGTATATTATGACGAACGAGTTAGAATTACCTTTCATGTAGACACATTTGTCACACTCATTAATGGAGAAACCCTTCGATAGTAGAGTACTATCAAAGTTTTTGTGCCATTGATTCGGGGCCTGTTTCAGCCCGTACAGAGATTTGACAAGTCAACAGACTATCTTCTCTTGCCCTGGAACACATACCTCTCAGGTTGTTCCATATAAATTTCTTCTTCCACTTTCAGACTGTCGATTTTCCAATTGTTGGCGTTCTAACTTTAGAGTCAATATTTCTGTTGTCAGATTCATTGTTTCTGTTTCATCTGAAACTTTCAGGACCAAAATGTAAATATTTCAGGGACCAAAAAGGAAGTACAGTTAGAAGCCCAACAATCCACCTAACCAACTCTTCGGTTAGGAAGGTGATCGGTGTATTTTATATACACCTTTCGAGTCTGTTTTAGTTAGTCTTTTGTCCCATTTTGCACATATAAGTGTCGTATTAGGATAGTTTTTCTTTCTATTGAGTCAAAGTGGTTGAAATGGCCAAATGGCGGAAAAGGAGCAAAAAGAGGGCAAAAGAGAAGATGCCAGAGCTGAAAACAGAGAAAGTGGCGAACGAGGCTAAAATCAGACAGCACAGCGCGCCTCGCAGCCTAAAAGCGAGGCCGCGACGCCATTATTCGAGAGAGAAGACTCGGCGCGCGCTCGCATGCAGATGCAGGGCCGCGGTGCCTAAACATCCGAGGAGCTACAGAAGATACAGAGCCGCGGCGCCTCGCATGAGATATCGTGTCCGCGGCCAAAACACCCGACGGATCGCAGCTTCCACGGGCGCTGTCATAGGCCGCGGCGCCGACGCGTAAAAATTAGGTCTATTGACGGATTTTTGGGCCAGGCCTGCAGGGAAAAGAAGGGAGGCGTTTTAACCTATAAAAGGAGAACTCTAGGCGCTTTGAGGTTCCCTTCTGCACAACTCAAGATTCTTGCTTGGAGATGGATACCATTTATTTTAGTAATTTCTTTTCCTTTCTTTACTTTAATTCAGTTTTTGTATGATGAACATGGAATTAGTTCTTGTCATATTTATGGCTAGAACTAATTCTCTTATAGGCTTTCTATGTTGAATTTCTTGAACCTTATGTTATAAATTAATGCAGGCTTATGGTAATTATTCTTATTGAGAGATCTATCCAATAGTTGAGTTGAATTGTTGGTAGCTAATTGACACCTAGGTATCTCTATCTGATTTCTAATCGATTACGAAAAGGGGATTGTGAATATGCCGTAAGTTGGATGAGACGATCTTGAATTGGGGATGAAAATACCTCAATTAGATTTGTAAGCGTTGATGAGAGGCATAACAAACCTAAATTTGCTCATTGGGCGTGACTGTCAACTAGGTTTATGTGCGTAATCCTCCTATAGCGTTACTTTATCGTGAAAGTTAGGTAAGGAACAATCGGGGTTGAGTGTTTATATAACCCTAACGGAGTATAAAGCGATTTCAGAATCTGCTTTCTCCAAAAGAAGAATACCATAAGTAATGCATTAGTAAGTAACATAAGCGGATAGTAAGGATACATAGAAGCCCTATTCTCATCACATCTGAATTAAATCTTTATATTTAATTAGCTTTCATAACTCTTAGTTACAAACCAAACAATCAATCATTAATTCACCAAATAGATACTCGAAAATAGATAACTGATACTTGGACCCTTATCCTAGAGGACGATATTCGGTCTTATCTAAGACTATACTACTTGATACGATAACGTGCACTTGCGTTTAAAAGTGTGTGCATATACCGCGCATCAAGTTTTTGGCGCCGTTGCCGGGGATTAGGCACTAGTTCAATATCAAATTTATCTATTTTTAATTTCTAATTTGGTTTTATGTATAGTTCTTCTAATTTTGTTTGTTTTATGTATTTATTGTGTGAAAACAAGGGTGCCGTGATTCTTTGTTGGTTTTGATGCATTTCAGGGATCCTGACGATATGGATTTTTACTGTCCATATGATAGAGAGCCAACCATAGAGGAACAGAGGGAGGAATTACGAGAAACTATACTCAGTCTCACGAGGTTCCAAGCTCAGTTCATGGACGAAATAAGGTCGGGCATAAAGAAGTTGGAAACAGAAATAGCCGAACTCACGATCATATTTGGCAGCGAAATGCAAGAAAATCAATCAACACCTAAGGGAGATGGCAAGCAAATCGAAGGGCCCGAACCACACCCAACTACTGAGGAATCTGGCAAGGTAGTTAGTGTAGAGAAGGAAAAGATTTCAGGGATCCAATTATCGCCTTCGATTCTCGTGGAAATTCTTTTTCCTGCACCCATCACAAAAGAAACACCACTAGCTATCACTAATGACTCCCAATTAGGAATTACATACCATCAAGGGCAACCCCCAGAGTTAAGAGATGTAGAGAATCTCACGGATTCCTACACTATAAAAAGCCTAAAAGACAAACCTAGCTTATGTACTTGGGGGATACTCATATGTTTAAGGCTCTTGCTTGAACAAATAGTCGTAGGGAAAGTGAGACCTACAACAATAAATCTGTGGATTGCAATCAGTTCGCAGATGGATCCAATGGGCACTCAGAAAGGTTAATTGCGTCCGGCTAAAAGACGTAAAGACAAATATTGTTGGAGGCAACCCAATGTTTTCAATTATGTTATTTTAATTTCTGTTGTTATTTTATTTTAGTTTGTCTAAGAACAGTCTCACGGTATTGGATCTTGTTGTTGTGTGATTGACAGGTACAAGAAATTAAACCGGGGGACGAAATAAATCAAGAAAAGCAAGGATTTCAGAGAGCGGTAGCCATGCGCTTCAGAGCAGGGCCGCGCCAAAAGAATCGAACAGCGCTGAAGTTTAAGCGCCATGGCCAAGGTGGCCGCGGTATAATTCCGAAAGTTGCCGAGTTTAGCCGCGCGCTGGGCGAGCAGCGCGCAGAAAATCCCGGGCGAGCGCAGATGATTAGCCGCGCCAAAAGCGAACGCGGCGGCGAAATCCGTAACTTAAAACGCCCAAAATCAGATCTTTCCCAATTCCAACTTCAAAACCTAACCTTCCTCTCCAAAACCCACGAAATTTCGAAACTCTCCCACAAAGCCTCCACAAATCCAACCCAACCACAACCTAAACTCTTAAATTCCCAAAACCCCCCAACTATCTCAAACAACAAAGCTCCATTTCATAGCCTCAACCCACCAATTGAAACAAGAACAAGCTTGAATCTTCTCATCAAAAGGTAATCTCTATCCTTGTTCTTGAATCCTTTTACTAAAGTCATAGGAGGTAGTAGTTTGGAGAAGTATTGTAGTTGGAGTAGTTCTGAGGTGAAAAGTGATTGTGAAGTTGGAGAACGGAGTAGAAAAGAAGGTTGTGGGTATTGAGTAGAAAGATTGAAGTTTGGGGTGTTGTTTTTCACGCTAGTTGTTGAGTGTGTGAGACGTTGTGCAACTAAGTTAAAAGCTCCAGAAACTGTTTTAACCATGGCCACCAGGAAGAGAAGAGGCTCCACATCCACCCCAACACCCCAATACGATGAAAATAGGTTTGTGAGTTACCAGGCGTACCAAAGATACAAAAGACTTGATACTAGACCCGTAATTCCGAGCGGGAATGGATTACCAAGGGGATCCTGGGGAGGAAGACGTTTATGAGCCCATCCGGGCGATGATTGAGCTAAGGGAGTGGAAGAGATTTGTCAATCCGGAGAAGATAACACCAGTGAATACAACAATGGTGCGGGAATTTTATGCAAACTTTCCGAGAAGGCGAAGCGGGTGCTTGTATGGGAAATTATATGCTGTGGATCGAAGCAATAAATACAACGCTAAAAACAACATGTTGAAGAAAGTAGTGATTGGAACCATTTTAGAACATGGTTCAGAGCGGAACAACATCGATCGAATAACATCGCATACATGAGCTACCCCGGGTCGCTTTTGAGATTGGAAGAAATGGATCTAGAGCACTGAGCAGGTGCCAATTCAACAAGGCAGCCAAGGCGTGGCTATACTTCATCAGCGCCCGCATGATCCCATCCACGCACTTCACTAGAGTGCCAGAAGACAGAATTAAGCTAGTATATGGAATCATGACGGGAAAAGCAATTGATGTGGGGAAAGAGATAGTGCAGAGCATAGAAGAAATCAACAGGTTGGTGACAACAGGTGGATTGGGACACGGTTCACTTATTACCAGTCTATGCCACATGAGTGCGGTCCCACAACTACCCACATATACTCATGAAAGAAACCAACTGCCAGTGTCCTATGGGATAGTGCACTCTTTCCTGCACTCCCACTTCAAAGAATGACGGAGAGCACCACCAGCAGCAGCAGCAGCAGCAGAGGCAACCATGGATGAAGATGAGCCTGAAATAGGGGCTCAATATGAAGCAGGACCCAGCCACCGGCCAACCACAAGAGCAGAACCTTCAGAGCCCACAATGGGGCAATTATACCAACACCAGAAGGAGATGATGCAGACCTTGCAAGCAGTAGTACAAGGACAACAAGAAACAAGGCAACAAATCGACGAGCTGAGTGCCTTGTTCAACCAATGGTCAATGCATTATCCGCCGCCACCACCACCATTTTAGCCAAAGTCTCAGAATGTCTTTTCTTTTATTTTCTTTGAGTCTTACACATTGGGGACAATGTGTGATTTAAGTTGGGTGTTTTATTTGTGTGTCATGTTATGTTTTAATTAAGTCTTTTCTTTGTTTTATGTTTATTTTGAGTCACCAATTTTTTTTTCTTTTTGAGTCATAAGTGCCGGTCAAAGATCATATATGCTGTAGTTGCTAGAAACACCTAGTGAAGTAAGGTGAAATAATGTAAAGGAATTGAAGCAACTATCTAAACACTGAGGTTAGATATGCCAAAAACTCACGTAACTGCCTATTGGAGTTTCTTACTTGAGTTATGCATGCTAAATGATAAATGCTTATGTGTTATGATTGCTTGCTATTTGAGGCGAAATAGTTAGGATATGTATGTTAGGGAGATGACTCAGGCATTTCTTTGATAGCCAATTCTTACCATTCTTTTCTATCCTATACTTTAAAAATATCCCTAGTCAGCCCCATTGAGCCTAAATTTGAAACTTCTTCTTTGACACCCTATGTTCCCACAAATTGTACCATAAGTGCAAATATGAAATAGTGAAATCAATTGGGTTAAAAAAAAGACAAAAAGAGTGAATGAGTTTGTTGCACCCCAATAAAAAAGTAATAAGAAAGAGGCAAAAGCCTAAGTTTGGGGGTGCCTATTAGTATAATACACTTCACTCTCCCAAAACAAAAGAGGGGAAAGATAGAATTGAAGTGAAGGAATGAATCAAAAGAAAAAGGGAAAAATTGAAAAGCCAAAGAGCTTATGGTACAGAAAAATGAGCCTAAATGCCTATCTTTACCAACCCCTACCTAATCCAACATTACAACCCTCAAAGTCCTGAAGATCTCTTTTATGCATATCCAGAATTAGTGGAGAATAGCAAGTAAGCATGCCATAGGAATTTTGAATTTATATGCATGATTTAGTATATGGACTTCCATTTAAGCATGATAAGTATGAGTTTGCGAATATCTAGCTCAATGTGTTGAAATTCCATGCTATATGTTCCTGCATATTATTCTGCTAACCTTCATGTTTTTCTAGTTAACATCTATGCAGCAAAAGTGATTAATGACAGAGAGTCCTTTATTTTTCATTCTTTTGAGTCTTTTATTGTATTTCTTTCTATCTTTGCTCGAGGGCGAGCAAAGGTTAAGTTTGGGGGTATTTGATCGGTGTATTTTATATACACCTTTCGAGTCTGTTTTAGTTAGTCTTTTGTCCCATTTTGCACATATAAGTGTCGTATTAGGATAGTTTTTCTTTCTATTGAGTCAAAGTGGTTGAAATGGCCAAATGGCGGAAAAGGAGCAAAAAGAGGGCAAAAGAGAAGATGCCGAGCCGAAACAGAAAGTGGCGAACGAGGCTAAAATCCGGATCAGCGGGCGACGCCCTGCAGCAAAGCAGGGCCGCGCGCCATTATTCAGAGGCGAAGACTCAGCCACGGCGCCTCGCACAGCAGATGCAGGCCACGGCGCTAAACATCCGAGAGCTACAGAAGATACAGTGGCCGCGCCTCGCATGCCAGATATCGGGCGCGGCGCCAAAGCACCCGACGTATCGCAGAACTCCGGCCGCGCTGTCTGCAGGCGCGCGCCGACGCCAGTAAAATTAGGTCTTGTGACGGAGGTTTGGGCCAGGCCTGCAGGGAAACGAAGGCGGCGTTTTGAAACCTAGCAAAGGAGAACCCTCGGCCGTTTTGAGGTTCCTTCTTGCACAACTCAAGATTCTTGCTTGGAGATGGATACCATTTATTTTAGTAATTTCTTTTCCTTTCTTTACTTTAATTCAGTTTTGTATGATGAACATGGAATTAGTTCTTGTCATATTTATGGCTAGGAACTAATTCTCTTATAAGGCTTTCTATGTTGAATTTCTTGAACCTTATGTTATAAATTAATGCATGCTTATGGTAATTATTCTTATTGAGAGATCTATCCAATAATTGAGTTGAATTCTTGGTAGCTAATTGACAACTAGTTATCACTATATGATTTCTAATCAGATTCTGAAAAGGGGGGATTGTGAATATGTTGTAAGTTGGATAGACAGTCTTGAATTGGGGATGAAAATACCTCAATTAGATTTGTAAGCGTTGATGAGAGGCTTAACAACCCTAATTTTGCGCATTGTGCGTGACGGCCAACTAGGTTTTTGTGCTTAATCCTCCTATAGCGTTACCTTATCGAAAGTTAGGTAAGGAACAATACTGGGTTGAGTGTTTATATAACCTAACGGAGTATAAAACGATTTCAGAACCCGCTTTCTCCAAAAGAAGAATACCATAAGTAATGCATTAGTAAGTAACATAAGCGGATAGTAAGGATACATAGAAGCCCTATTCTCATCACATCTGAATTAAATCTTTATATTTAATTAGCTTTCATAACTCTTAGTTACAAACCAAACAATCAATCATTAATTCACCAAATAGATACTCGAAAATAGATAACTGATACTTGAACCCTAATCCTAGAGGACGATATTCGGTCTTATCTAAGACTATACTACTTGATACGATAACGTGCACTTGCGTTTAAAAGTGTGTGCATATACCGCGCATCAGAAGGTTGTCTCAACATCCATGTCACGCAAGACTGCAATGGCCCTTGGATGTTAAGCTATTCATAGAGGAGCACATGTCCAAGTAGCCGACACTACAAGAAAAATGACTCACGCGATTTGCTAGAAATTGTCACCATAGTGCGCATGTGATTATTCTAAGTGTCATTGTAGAATGCATGATGACGCTTTAAATAACCTTCACATAGTGTGACGGGCATAAACCGTCACACATTTCACGGGTTTTTTTAATTTATTTTCTTGGGACTTTACAAATTTTGGCGGTAAATATTTAAATTTTATTAATTTAATATATAATTTTAATAAATTAATTTAAATATAAAACAATTGCGGAAAATTTAATTTTGACGCATTTTGTATTTAATAATTAATTTAATTTAATTAATTGTTTTTTTAATTTTTCAATAATAATTAAATTTGTGGGAAAATGGTATATTGTAACTAAAAGGTAACTAATTAATCAAATTAGTTTAATACATAATATTGAAACATTTACGATTGTAACTAAAATGTAACTAATTAATCAAACATGTTACAAATCTTCTCATTCCCAAATGTATCCAAAATAAAATGTTTTACAAAACAAAATAAGCCTAAATACATATTATTCAAACATCATGAAGGTGACACAACTTCTGTAGTACGGAGAATCTTTGAAAAATAATGCGCCCACTCAATTCGGACCTCATCAAACTCATGCTGTGAAAAAACTTCTTTTTCATTGTACTGTTAAACACAATAGAGATCAATTAAAATTTCTAATCATAATTAGGTCATTCTAATGTAATTACATCCAAATATAATTCAACATGTTAGATCAATCATAAATACACAATAGAGATCAATTAAACTATATATAGACAAGTATATAAACAAGAAATAATGTTAGATACTTACAGTTTTTGGCACCAGAGATAAATCATTCATGAGTTCTTTAATGAAATGCAACATATAGTAACCACACTCATATCCATTAGGTTGTTGTGGTACCTTAAAGCAAATTGAACTCAAATATTTACTTAACTGAACAAATTTGAATTTACATTACATGCAAGTGAATTAATCAAGAGTTTTTCAGGTGTACCATGGTGTAAATAGCAGGAAGGTAAACAAGATGAGAACAAATACACCATCGATACAATGAAAAGAGAAGAAAAGGAAAAAGGCAACAACTATTAGCCTCTTGTATGATACATCCATTGATGTAGTAATCTGGTAGGAAACTAATCACATACCTACATTAAGTGGCTGCAAGCAAGATTAATCTGTAGTGCTAGTCTAAATATTTGATTTGAGAGGCCAAGGAAAAGCTAATCTCATATATGCTAAACAAAAAAGTTAACTTCGCAACAAAAGCAATAACTGAAGATCAATTTCAGAATTGCAAAAGAAGTGCACAGTAGAATTGATTACAAGGTCACTAGCAAACTAACATACACAAAAAGGAAAGATGCCACAACCATTCCATAATACTACTAAATCAGTTGATAAACTATTAAATTCTCATAAACTATCCTGCAGAAGTTTTCAAAATAGTGTCACTAGGATTTGAGGGGTGAATTGGAGGCACACATTTCTAGTCCTTCATTTCAATCAGATGTAACATCTTTCTCTACTAGAGTACAGAAGCCTTACACAAGAAATAATCCTCCGAAGCAACAAAATAATTATTCACAAAAGGTGAATTTTGACAACAAGAGGACAAATAGCAACAACAATCTATTTTGTAGATATTGTAAGAAGCATGGGCATGTCATTGAAAATTGTATAAAACTTCAGTATCTGAACAGTCTCAATAATAATAATAATTCCATACACAATTCTGTTGTAACCATTTCTTTAAACTAATATAGGAGAACTACTGCTTTTGTTCAGGGTTCAGACAGTCAAGTTGAAATGTGGTATAAGGGTTCAAACAAGTATGAAGGAAAAAGACCTCAGTTTTCACCTGAACAAATGATGACCATGCAGACAGATTCCAGTCTAACAATGCAGACAGATTTCAGCCTAACTTAAACAACTATCAAGCAAATTATCAAATCTTCAAGGTGATTAAGACTCAATTGGCATAGAAAGGCCAAATGGACCTCTATGAACAACTTCCAAGTTAACAGAGAAAGTTTAGCTTAATTTTCCAATTTAGATTATGCTATTAGCACAAATATTCTGAACTTCTCATCTTTTACCTAGATATGCATTAGATATGTAAGATAGAAATAAATTGGAAGTATTTTAAACATACAATGGTTGCATGAACATAAAGATAGATGCAAACAATATCTTAACTGAACAAATTTAAACTTACATTAGATGCAATTAAAGACTTGAATAAAATGAAGTACCTTAACAATTTTCAGCATTCTAGAAAAAACCCATTTCTGATTATAACCTTAATGAGCTGTGTACATGCGCATGGCGCTATAAAATGACAAAATATTAGAACATGCTTGTCAATATTCTTGAAATATAATTGACTAATAATATTAAAACAAGTTAGTAAATAATAACAAGTAAACAATACGTACTATGTGATAAGTTTTACCAAGTCTTGATGAGGACCAATATTAAGAGAATCCAGATAGTATACCTCAAATTTAGATACATCAATACCCAATGATTCCTACAAATCATGTATATTCAGTATTTGTCAATCTAATTAAGGGAAAAAGTGACTTTAAATACAACATATAAAGAAAATAGAATTGGTATACTGAGGATTATATGACATGAAGATATATATTGTCCGTCTTTTCCTTTCAAAAAATGATCACATAGACTTGTTGCTATTGTTTCAGGTGGACTATTTGGTTTACCTTTTGAATTTATATTTGCACACATCAAACCAGGCAGCATAAACCCAAATGGTCGCACTCTTCCTCTTCTCGGCTGGTTGTATTTCTCATGCAACAAGCTAAAATAGAAACATGACCAACAAATGTCAAATGCACACATCACAACAGAACAGAATGTAAAAAAGAGCCAATAAATTAAAAGATGTACCAAATGTAAATTTCAATTTGATTAACACCTAACCAATCCATTTTGAGTAATGCCTCACATTCGTCCTTGCCAATATGAGCTTTGACAGAGTTTGTGATCTAAAAAACAGAATCATCCACAAGATATGACACAGAATAGTCTGCTGGCAACCTCATGTCCATAATGTCCCCAAAAAGAGCAAGCAATTCATTATGTTTTGTTGCACTCCTGAATGTCGTGTTTTTCTCATTGGCTGTGGAATATTTCCAGTTTTCTTTTTCCCTTTCTTCTTCTCATTTTCTAAAACATCTATCTGATCATTCAACACCACCATATCACCATCATCTCAGCAACTGTTGGTTGGTGGTAGGCTGATGCACTTCATCAACGACAAACATTTGATCTTTCTTTGGTGATTTTTCCTGGCCACCAACACCATTCTTATCATCATTGTCAACATCTGGATGTGCATATGAACAACTGGCCATGTCTGAATGTTTAACATTCACTGCTTTATCTTGTCCCCTCAGTTCCTCCAACTCACTCTCAACGTTAAACAGTCGCTGCTCTAATCACTTATTGCTTCCAGATCCATCATATGTGTGAAAGTACAAAGTAGCAGTATAAAATTTACATGTCCCTTGCATATGACCATTTTTTGGAATTTTTTTCATAGCTCTTGCAAGTATGTCGTTCTTTCCACGAACCTTGAGTTTACCCTCTTTGACATCCTTTCTAATCCTTTCCTGTCAATACAATAATGTAAGATAGAATTCAGGTGAGACATTTCATGAATAAAGTTACATTTGTTAATTAAGGCATTCTGTATTCTTATAATTGAGAGCTTACAATTTCGTTGACAATAATTTTCACTTCCGGGTCAAATTTTCCATCTATCATCATCCGAGCTTGCTTCCAAAGCTCACTCCTATCAATCTGCTCCTCTGAAACGCCGGATGAAGAGCGCTGTTTATTAAACAAAACAAAAAGTCATATGGTTTAAGTTCAAGCACATTTTTCTACATTGAAACCAAAATATAAAACTTACAATTTTTTCTATAAGCCCCGTTGATGCGCGAAAAGATTCACACACTTTAACGCAAGTGCACGTTATCGTGACAAGTAATATAGTCTTGGTAAGACCGAATATCGTCCACAAGGATTAGTGTTCAAGTACCAATTATCTATCTTTTGGTATCTATTTGGTAACCGATATTGATTTTTGTTGTTTATAACTAATAATTATAAAGGCTAATTAACTATAGGATTACTTCAGTTGTGATGGGAATAGGGCTTCCATGTCTCCTCAACTATCCGCTTATGTTACTTATTAATGCAATGAATTATGGTCTTCCTCTTTTGGAGCTAGCAGGTTTACGAAATCGTTTTATACTCCCGTTAAGGCTATATAAACACTCAACCCAGATTGTTCTTTCTACCTTTCGGTGATAAGGATGACTCTATAGGAGGATTAAGAACAAAAACCTAGATAACCGTCACGCGCCATGCGTAAAATTAGGGTTTTTAAGCCTCTCATTAACGCTACATAAATAATTGAGGTATTTTCATCCCCAATCCAAAATATGTCTACCCAACTTACAGCATATTCACAACCTCCTCCTTTCGAAGTTTGATTAGAAATCATATAAATAATGATAATTAGTGATCAATTAATTACCAAGCATTCAAAGAAATTATTGGATAAATCTCAACAAGAAGAAGAAAAACCATAACCATGCATTAATTCATAACATAAGTTTCTAGTGAATTAACATGGAAAGCCCTATAAAAGAATTAGTTCCTAGCCATTGACATGACAAGAACTAATTCAAGGTTCATCATACAAAACTGAAATAAAAGAAAAGAAATTACTAGACTATGGTCTCCAATCTTCAATCCAAGAATCCTTGTGTTGTGCAAGAAATGGAACCCTTAAAAACTGCCTAGGGTTCTCTATTTATAGGCTCCAAACCGCCTCAACCTTTTCCCCTTCAGGCCTGGCCCATAATTCGTCATTAAACCTGATTTTCCCGCGTCGGCCGCTGCGGCCAGCGCGCCGCAACTTCGCAGATGCCGGATGATTTGGCGCCGCTACCGATTGTTCGAGTAGCCATGCGCCGCGACTGTAGCCTCTCGATGATTAGGCCGCGCCCTCGCACTTGCCGCGATGCCGCGCCGCTCGTGCTCGCCGCTCGCTACTTTCTGCTTACGCCTGGAACCTCCACTTTTGCCCTCTTTTAGCTCCTTTTCCGCCATTTGGCCATTTTAACCACTTTGACTCAAAAGAAAGAAAATCTATCATAATACGACACTTATTTGTACAAAAAGGGACAAAAGACTAACTAAAAACGATTCAAAAAGTGTATATAAAATACACCGATCAAATACCCCCAAACTTAACCTTTGCTCGCCCTCGAGCAAAGATAGAAAGAAAGAAATAAAGGACTCAAAAAAACGAAAAATAAAAGAGTCACTGACATTGATCACTTTTGCTGCATTGATGTTATCTAGAAAAACATGAAAGTTAGCAGAATAATATGCAGGAACATATATCATGAAATTTTTAGCACACTAAACACATTAAGCTAGATATTTCGCAAACTCATTTTTATCATGCTTAATGGAAGTCAACATACTGAATCATGCTTGTAAAATTCAAAAATCTTATGGCATGTTTACTTGCTATTCTCCACTAATCTTGGATATGCATAAAAGAGATCTTCAGGACTTTAAGGGTTGTAATGTAGGCTTAGGTATAGGTAGGTAAAAAGAGGCATTTAGGCTCATTTTTGTGTACCATAAGCTCTTTAGCTTTTCAGTGTTTCCCTTTTCTTTTGATTCTTTTCTTCACTTCAAATCAATCTTTCCCCTCTTTTGTTTTGGGAGAGTGAAGTGTATAATAATGACAAGCACCCCCAAACTTAGGCTTTTGCCTATTTCTTATTACTTTTTTATTGGGGTGCATCAAAGTTGTTCACTCTTTTTGTCTCTTTTTTAACATAATTTATTCCACTATTTCACATTTTTACTTATGGCACAATTTGTGGGAATATAGGGTGTCAAAGAAGAAGTTTCAATTTTTAGGCTCAATGGGGCTGACTAGGGATACTTTTAAAGTCCGGGATAGAAAAGAGTGGTAAGAATTGACTATCAAAGAAATGTCTGAGTCATCTCTCCTAACATGCATATCCTAACTATTTCGCCTCAAATAGCAAGCAACCATAACACATAGGTTTTCATCATTTAGCATGCATAATTTAAGCAAGAAACTCCAAATAGACAGATTTTGTGAGTTTTTGG
This sequence comes from Przewalskia tangutica, assembly GCA_029844215.1. NCBI lineage: Eukaryota > Viridiplantae > Streptophyta > Magnoliopsida > Solanales > Solanaceae > Przewalskia > Przewalskia tangutica. The sequence continues at coordinate 35,875,522 of CM056735.1, forward strand.
CATATCTAACCTAGGTGTTTAGATGGTTGCTTCTAATTCCATTACATTATTCCACCTTACTTCACTAGGTGTTTCTAGTAACTACAACATACATGATCTTTTGACAGACAATTATGACTCAAAAGAAAAAAAAAATTGTGACTCAAAACTACACAAAAACAACAAAAAGACTTAACATACTTATAACAGTACGACACAAATAAAACACCCCCCCAAACTTAAATCACACATTGTCCCCAATGTGTGTAGACTCAAAGACAATAAAAGAAAACAAGACACTTACAGACTTGGCTAAAATAGTGGTGGTGGCGGTGGCATGGGATAGTGCATGGACCACTGGTTGAACAAGGAACTCATCTCATTAATTTGCTGCCGCGTTTCTTGCTGTCCTTGTATCACTGTGTCCAAACTCTGCATCATCCTCATCTGATACTGAAGCAATTGCTCCATCATGGGAACTGAGGGTTCTGAATCTGTGGTAGGCTGGTGGCTAGGCCCTGCCGCATATTGAGCCTCTATTTCAGGCTCATCTTCGTTCATTGCGGCCTCTGCTGCTGGTGGTGGTGGTGGTTGTGCTCTTCTTCTTCTTTGGGGCTTGGTGCAGGAAAGAGTGCACTATCCCATATGACACAGGCAGTTGGTTTCTCTCTTTGGTGTCAGTGGGTAGGATTGGGACCCCATTCATGTGGCATAACTCAGTGATAAGTGAGTCATGTCCCAATCCACCTGTTGTTACCAACCTGCTGATTTCTCCAATGCTCTGCACTATCTTTTTCCCCACATCAATCGTTTTCCCCGTCATGATTCCATATATCAATTTTATCCTATCTTCTAGCACTCTGGTGAAGTGCGTTGATGGGATCAGACGGGCACTGATGAAATATAGTCAACCCTTGGCTGTTTTGTTGAACTGGCACCTGCTCAGTCCTCTTGACCCATTTCTTGCAATATCAAATGCAGCCCCAGGGTAGCTCAATGTGTCTGCAACGGCGTCCCAGTTGATGTTGGTGGTGCTTCTCGACCATAGTCTGAAATAGCTTCGGTCGTCACCCCTTTCTTCAACATCTGTTGTTTTTAGAGATATATTTATCACTCCTGCCGTCACAGGCATATATTTTCCCCTGACAAAGCATTTGTTGTCCACCCTCTCCAGAAAGTTAGCATAGAATTCACGCACCATTGCTGTGTTCATAGGTGCTATCTTGTCCGGGTTCACAAATCTCCTCCACCCCATCATCTCAATCATTGCCCGAATGGGCTCATAGGCATCCTCCTCCCCAAGCGACTCCCTCTGACTTTTTCAGATATTCCCCCTTCCAAGGACGCTTTCTCGAGTAGTCTTTTCTAGTCCATTCCCCTTTCAGGTATTAAGGGTCTGGTACCAAGCTTTTTGTATCTTTCATAAGCTTGGTAGCTCACGAACCTAGTATCGTCGTATTGCAGGGCTGAGGTGGATGTGGAGGCTCTTCTATTTCTGACGGACATGGTTAAATTACTTTCTGCAGCTTACAACTTAGTAGCACAAATGTTCCCCAACACAATCAACAATTAGCAGCTACAACACTAACACCCCCAAACTTCAACTCTACTACCCAATACCCACACCCTCCTTGTCTACTCCTTCTCTAAACTTCACAACCAATTTTTCAGCACCCCAACTACTTCACAATGCAACACTTCTCCAAACTACTACCTTCTTTAACTACTGAAAGCTTTCAAGAAAAGATGAAGATTACCTTTTTATGGTGTTCTTCAAGGTGTTCTTGCTTCTAATGGTGATTTGAGGCAATGAGATGGAGTTTTGTTGGTTGAGATAGCTAAGGGTTTTAGGAATTTAAGAGTTTTGGTTGTGGTTGGGTTTGATTTGTGGAGGATTTGTGGGTAACTTGTGGATTTTCGTGGGTTTTGTGGAGAAGGGGGGTTAGGTTTTGGTTTTGAAATTGGGAAAACTGATTTAGGCGTCTTTTAATTTCTGGATTTCTTCTACGCCGCGCTGGCGCCGCGACGCCAATGTTCTCGCACTCTTCGGAATTTCATGCGCCGCACGGGCACCGCGTCTAGACTTGACAATTTTTCTGGATTTTTGGCGCCGCGGCCCTGCGCCTGGGCGCCGCGACGCTTAAACTTCAGCCGCTTTTCGCGCGCCGCGCTCGCCTGAGCGCGCTACCCGCTTTTTCTCGAAATCCTCGCTGTTCTCGCTTTTTCGCCCTTCAATTTATCGCCTATACCGCTAATCATAACACAAACACTACCTCCGTGAGACCGTTCTTAATAAAAAACTATTATATTAAAGTAAAATAAATCAAAATACCTGGTTGCCTCCCAGTAGTCTTTTTAACGTCTTTTAGTCGGACGCAAGTTCCTTAACTCAATGAATGTGGGGTGGATTAACCCCACAACTAATCCATTTTCTCCACATTTTTCGTTTTCTTTTTCTTCTTCTCCTCTTAGCATTATCGTTAAGAGGAAGTTCAGGAACACATACCTGCGTTTGTGGAGGTTCTAAGCCATACCGCTTTCAGGCTCATCTCCCTTGGTTTGACTTGTACGGGCTCACAGGGAGGGTTGATGGTGCTGATTGCAAAGCACCTGCTCATGGTTGGTGGCTCAATGATGTGTTTAAATACTTTAAACACCATTTCTTCCTTCTCCACCCTTAATGTCAGCTCTCTTCTTTCTACATCGATCAAGGCTCTCCCTGTTGCTAGGAATGGTCTCCCCAATATGATAGGGATTTCTGCATCCTCTTCCATGTCAAGAATGAGGAAGTCCGCAGGAAAAAAGAATTTTCCTACCTTAACAATCACGTCCTCAATCTTCCCTCTTGGATGAACCATCGCCCCATCGCCACCGCAGCTCACTGTGGTTGGTTTTGCCTCGCCCAACTCCAATCGTTTAAATACCGATAAAGGCATCAGATTTATACTTGCCCCTAAATCTCACAGAGCCCTGTTGCATGTTACCCTGCCGACTGTGCAAGGTAGTGTAAAGCTCCCTGGGTCTTTTAGTTTAGGGGGCAAATTCTTCTGTAGGATAGCACTGCACTCCTCTGTTAGTGCTACTATCTCATACTCCGCCAGTTTCTTCTTCTTCCCCAATATCTCCTTCGTGAACTTGAAATAGGAGGGCATCTGCTCCAATGCTTCTATAAAGGGTATGTTGATATGTAGCTTTCTGAATGTCTCCAAAAATTTGGAGAATTGTTTATCATCCGCCTTCCGTTGTAACCTCTGGGGGAATGGGATCTTCTCTGTATACTCCTTCTCTGGAGTTTTCTCTACTGTTGGGCGAGATTCAACCACCTTCTCTTTTTCTATCTCTGCTCTTTGCTCAACTACTGGCTGAGGTGACTGCTGCTCCAACTGCTTGCCACTTCTCAATTGTACTGCCTGATATTGCTCCCTCGGATTCACTTTTGTGTTGCTTGGCAGTGTACCCTGTGGCCTGCTGTTTTCTTGCTTTGCTAGCTGACCCACTTGTGTTTCCAAATTCCTGAACGAGGATCTAGCTTCTGTCACGAACTGAGTCTGGGCGTTGGTGAGTGCCAACAAAGCTGCTCACTCGTTCGCTTTTCACGAACCGGCAGTATTGAATCGCTGGGATGTGGGCCCGAGTAAAGCGGTCGCTGATTCTGCTCACTGGGTTTGTGCATCGCCTCAGATGATTCTCACGCTCGGTCTCTCCATGAGAAATTTGGATGATTCCTCCACCCTAGATTATATGTGTTGGAGTATGGATTGTTTTGTGGCCTCTGATAATTACCCACGGCCTGACATTCTGCCTGCTCAGTTGGCATATTATTAGGATCAGCTGAAGGACACCTATCGAATGTATGTGGGCCACCACATATTTCACAGCTTTTAGGCATCTGCACTGCATTCATCGACATCAGATGTTGCTGCAATCGTTTACCAAAAGGGCCACTTGGGCATTCAAGGCAGCAATAGCATCTATTTCGTGGACCCCCACTGTTCTCCTCCCACTCATTGATCTCTCTTCTGTGACATGGTTGTTGGTGGCCATATCTTCTAATAACTCATGACCGTCGTGGGTTGTTTTCCTCATGAATGCCCCACTGGCCGCATCTATAATGGTTCTTGTCTTGCTCGCCACCGTTATAAGATGTGACCAAGTTCCACAACTCAATACAATGGTGGGCACTTTCTCTCAGAATCTTTGAACCTGTCCCAAGCTTCATATAAGGACTCTCCATCTGCTTGGTAGAAGTTATTCAACTCCCCTCTCAATTGTGCTGCTTTGCATGGGGGAAAGAATTTGGCTATAAATTTCTCGGGCCGCCTTCTGCCATGTAAAAATCGACCTACCGGGTGGAATTTAACCATACTTTTGCTCTATCCCTGAGTGAGAAGGGAAAGAGCCTCAATCTGACGGCATCATCAGTAACGCCGTTATATCTGGAAGTTGCACATAGCTCCAAGAAATTAGCTATGTGCATGTGTGGATCCTCCGATGGCAGTCCTCCAAATTGCATCACAGCCGTCTTCATGCCTGAATCGCCGGTTTTATCTCAAAGTTGTTTGCTCCTATGGCAGGGAGCCTAATACATGTCTGTGCTCCATTCACTCTCGGCAGCACATAGTCTCCCAAGCTTCTTTCTGCCTGGACTTGAACTCTTTCCTCGACATCCATAGGTACTTGTCGAGGCATTCCGGGGTTAGGTTGATTTTCACCTAACCCTTCTCTCATCATATTGTTGTTTTGAACACCGTCCATCTCTATCAAGGTTGCAATCCGCTGATTCTTTCTGCTCACATGTGTTTTCAATCTCTGGATTGAAGGGAACAAGAGTGTCTGCCCCTCTTCTTCTTCGCATAAACTGATTTTTTGAAATAGATAAAAAACAGACAACAAATCACGGCACCCTGATTTTTACCGAAATCAATAAAAAAATGTAAAAATAGAATAAAAATTAAAAACCAAATTAGAAATTAAAAATAGATAAATTTGATATTGAACTATGCCTAATCCCCGGCAACGGCGCCAAAAACTTGATGCGCGAAAAGATGCACACTTTAACGCAAGTGCACGTTATCGTGACAAGTAATATAGTCTTGGTAATACCGAATATCGTCCACAAGGATTAGTGTTCAAGTACCAATTATCTATCTTTTGGTATCTATTTGGTAACCGATATTGATTTTTGTTGTTTATAACTAATAATTATAAAGGCTAATTAACTATAGGATTACTTCAGTTGTGATGGGAATAGGGCTTCCATGTCTCCTCAACTATCCGCTTATGTTACTTATTAATGCAATGAATTATGGTCTTCCTCTTTTGGAGCTAGCAGGTTTACGAAATAGTTTTATACTCCCGTTAAGGCTATATAAACACTCAACCCAGATGTTCTTTCTACCTTTCGGTGATAAGGATGACTCTATAGGAGGATTAAGAACAAAAACCTAGATAACCGTCACGCGCCATGTGTAAAATTAGGGTTTTTAAGCCTCTCATTAACGCTATATAAATAATTGAGGTATTTTCATCCCCAATCCAAAATATGTCTACCCAACTTACAACATATTCACAACCTCCTCCTTTCGAAATTTGATTAGAAATCATATAAATAATGATAATTAGTGATCAATTAATTACCAAGCATTCAAAGCAATTATTGGATAAATCTCAACAAGAAGAAGAAAAACCATAACCATGCATTAATTCATAACATAAGTTTCTAGTGAATTAACATGGAAAGCCCTATAAAAGAATTAGTTCCTAGCCATTGACATGACAAGAACTAATTCAAGGTTCATCATACAAAACTGAAATAAAAGAAAAGAAAAGAAAAGAAATTACTAGACTATGGTCTCCAATCTTCAATCCAAGAATCCTTGTGTTGTGCAAGAAATGGAACCTTTAAAAACTGCCTAGGGTTCTCTTTTTATAGGCTCCAAACCGCCTCAACCTTTTCCCCTTCAGGCCTGGCCCAGAATTCGTTATTAAACATGATTTTCCCGCGTCGGCGCCGCAACTTCGCAGATGCCGGATGATTTAGCGCCGCGCCCGATTTCGGCGTTCGAGAGCCGCGCGCCGCGACTCGTAGCCTCTCTGATGATTAGGCGTCGCGGCCCTGCACTTGTCTGCAGTAGGCGCCGCGACGCTGGCTCGTGCTTCTGCCTCGTTCGCTACTTTATCTGCTTTTACGCTCTGGAACCTCCACTTTTTCCCTCTTTTAGCTCCTTTTTCGCCATTTGGCCATTTTAACCACTTTGACTCAAAAGAAAGAAAATATATCCTAATACGACACTTATTTGTACAAAAAGGGACAAAAGACCAACTAAAAACGACTCAAAAAGTGTATATAAAATACACCGATCACCCGTATATCATGCTCTGCTCAAGAGATGATTCAAATTATTCTTTGCCCTATTTACTTTTGCAACTTTACTTTTTTTCTGATTAAAAAAAATTTGAAAAGAATTATTTTTTCATTTATTGAACTACATCTGAAAGAAGTTGTTTAGTTTTGTTCATTTACTCACCAGGAAGTCTTCAGAAAGATGAGACTTGACAAACTTCTCCCAATCAGATTTGATAATATGTTTGTGTTCAAATGGAGGAGTGTACAACGACTGACGATCATTTACACGTTGGACAATATATTTTTTATCAGTCTGTATTTGAAGTTTCGAAATATATGTCCAATTCTTTGTAGAATTTTCTTCTTACTTCATGGATGAACCGCAAAATGTACATGAAATGACATTTACCCAAAATTTTCAGCCCCTTATCCATCACCAGTCACAAGTTTCTACAATCAGCCCACCAGACGCAATAAGGTGAAGAGATTGAAGGTGAAGAGAAGAAAAGATTGAATGTGAAGAAAATAAGAGATACAAGTAGTCAGACACATTATGAACTTACCTTAACAAATTCTCAAAGCCGGTCTTTTTCTTTTTCCGGAACCAAACGTCAATCATCATGAAGTATAGACACTGTTGTGCGGACCAAAACTCCTAAATGAGTGCATAAATCATTGTTTGATTCGCCTATTGGAATCCCCAACTTATTGTACTTAACCACAATTCTTTCACATCTTTTTCTTTTCATATTCTATTTATGGCCAACAGAAGCACCTCTACTACGGATGTTATCCTCTGTTTTGTCTCCAACACTTGTATATTCTCCATCATCTTCGCAGTTTTCTGAATTTTCTCCAACAGAAAAATTAGGAATGGGTTTAAGTTTGCATTGCACTGCAGCAGCAACATGCTCTTCATTTTCATCAGATACACCATCTGACAGTTGGTCATCATTGTTACAATATGCATCTTCCTTTTTACTCTTCTTCTTATCCATGTCAAAACTGCAAAAATAATTTATAATTGATCATAATCAAGTCAAAATAGCAAAAATAATTCATAATTAATCATAATCAAGTCAAAACATCAAAAATGATTCATAATTGATCATAATCAAGTCAAAACATAAAATATGATTCATAATTTATCATAACCAAGTAAAAACAGCAAATATGATTCATAATTGATCATAATCAAGTGAAAACATTAAAAACTGATCTATACTTACACCGAAACATGCACACCTAATTACACCCAAATTCTATCTTTTCCATCTCCCAAGTATACACCAAAGTCGTCATCATCATTCACCGGTAATGCATTTGCAGTGGGAGCATGAACCATCACATTGTCTATATCATCATCAGTACCTTTATTCGGCATACGACACACTATAGACCACTTTTCATTACTTGGATCAGATACATAAAATACTTGTGTTGCCTACGAAGCCAAAATGAATGGTTCTAACTTATGGCCTAATCGTTTGAGATTTACGAGGGTGCATCCAAGCTCATCTTTTAATATGACACCACCAGCATTCTCTACCCAATCACACTTGAAAACTGCAACGGTAAACATATTGTAATTGATATCTGTTAAGTGTGTTTTGTATACACTTTTGAGTCCTTTTTAGTTAGTATTTTACTATTTTATTTTGCGTTTAGTGTAGTGTTAGGTGTTTTTTTCTTTAATTTTGTGTCACAGCGATCATAAAGGAGGAAGTACATAATTGAGGATGCAATGAGCTTAATTGAGATAAAATTGCATACTAAAAAGGCCAAGAAATAAAGCCTAAGAAGTTCCGGGAAGTTTAGAAGAAATCAGAAGAAGTTCGAACGAGAAAATGACAAAAAGTTAGAAAATCCGGTAGAGGGTCGTCGTCGTGGCGCTGCTTATCCTGAGGTCTGATTTGGTTGCAGGATTTTCGAGGCGAAAACTCTGATTTTGGGCCGAATTTGACACATTTTTAGGGTTCGAAAGTGCAACTTTTCCCAGCTATAAAACCTTGCTCATTATGTCATACCTTATACAATATTACAAATCATACTTTTGGGAGGCAAGAAGGAGGCTACAATTGAAGACTCTTGTTCAAGTTCTTTTTCTTTTCCTTATTTTATTTCAGTTTATGTTGGATTGTAATTTAGTTCTTGACATGACAATGTTTAGGAGCTAATTACTTTAGTAGGGTTTCCATCGAATCTTCTTGAAACCCTTTCATATAGTTAATGCATTGATTATTGATTTCTTCTTCAACGTATTACGATCTATTCAATATTGTTATGATTGCTTGATAATTAACTAGCTATTAATTGTTATCACTTATATGATTTCGAATCAAAAGTCTGAAAGGTGAGATTTGAATATGTTGTAATTGTCTAGACATAAGTTAAAATCGTGAACGAAAGTATCCCGATACTTGTGTAGTATTTAAAGGTTATTGTTCTTAATCCTCATGTGTGGTAAAACTTATCATAGAAATATAGAAGGTTTCTGCACAAGGTTGAGCTCTTGTATGTTCTAACCGGAATATAATGACAAATTAGTTAACCTGCTATCCTAATATCAAGAAGAATCATTTTCATTGCATTAACACGTGAAAGAGTGGATAGTTGAGGAGATTGGAAGCCCTATTCCCTTCATAACTGTTATAAACCCAAAGTATTATAATATTTAGTTTATTTTCTACACTTAGTCATAATTCGTAGTGATAATTCTCAAATAAATAACGTCAATCAAATAGATACCATGGAATAGATAACCTGTACTTAATAAACCAGTCTCTGTGGACGATAAACTCGGTCTTACAAATCTTTATTACTTGAACGATACGTACACTTGTGTAAGCATCTAGAATATCGCAACAAGTTTTTGGCGCCATTGCCGGGGACTGACGTACTGTTAATATCGATTTATCTATTCTTATTTCTAATTTGGCTTTTATTTTCAGTTTTTTATTTTATTTTTATTGCTGTTTGTCGTGATCTGTTTGTTGTTTTTTATTAGTCTCATGAACTTAGTTTATGCGAAGTAGGAGAGGAGCTGACATTCATATCCCTCTGAACCCTGATATTGAGAGATTGTACAGACATAATAGAAAAGAGAAAAGAGCAGCTGAATTATTAACAATGGGAGATCAGCGAAACAATAATTTGGGGAATGATGAGTTACCGCCTGTCTTAAGACAAGTCCCTGCAGAAAGTATCTTGGGGGACTATGTGATGCCGACTATTACAGGGGTGCATACTTGCATCAGGCTTCCAGCTGTTGAAGCCAACAATTTTGAAATCAAACCAGCCATATTGCACATGGTTCAAAGCTCAATTCAGTTTGGGGGATTACCATATGAAGATCCCCATTTGCATCTAGAAAATTTTATGGAGATGCGTGCAACCTTTAAAATACAATGGTGTTACTGATGATGTCATTCAGTTGAGACTCTTTCCATTCTTAGTCAGGGATAGAGCAAAGTGTTGGCTGAACTCATTACAGGCAAACTCTATCACTACATGGCAAGACTTAGCCCAAAAGTTTCTTGCCTAGTTCTTCCCTCCAACAAAGGCAGCAAAACTCAGAGGTGAGTTGAATAATATCTATCAGCTAGAGGGAGAATCACTATATGATGCATGGGAGCGGTTTAAAGATTTTTATAGGAAGTTCCCACATCATGGGATTGAGAAGTGGATGCTAGTCCACATATTTTATAATAGGATGTGTGGTACAACTCGTACCATCATTGATGCTGCAACAGGAGTACGTTCATGAGAAAGAGTGCCAATGAGGCACATGATTTGCTAGAAGATATAGCCACAAACAACCATCAGGGGGCCGATGAGAGAGCAGTGAACAACAGGAAAGTGGCTGGAATTCTTGAGTTAGATGTTATCACTGCATTGACTGCGCAGGTTGCTACTTTGACAAAATAGATGCAGCAGAGCACCATGGCAGTTAAAGCGGTCCAGACACCAGTGAGATGTGAAATATGTAGGGGTCCCTATACTTTTGATAGGTGTACAACAGTGGACCCGAATAATGTACCCATAGAGCAGGTTCAAGCAGTGGGGAATTTTCAGAGACCCTACAACAATCCATTCTCCAACACATACAATCCGGGATGTAGAAATCACCCAAATTTTTCATAGAAGAATGAACAAGGGCATCAACCATAATTTCAGGCATCATCCTCACAGCAGTTCAGCCCACCAGACCCACAAGAGAAGCAAAATGAGTTGCAAGCAACTTTGTTGACCCTGACAAATTCCCAGACTCAGTTCATGACAGAAACCAGATCATCCATCAGGAATTTGGAGACGCAGGTGGGACAACTAGCTAACATGCTGAACAACAGAGAGCAAGGGACTCTCCCCAGCAATACTGTGGTGAACCCAAGAGAACAGTGCCAAGCAATTAGCTTGAGGAGTGGGAAACAGTTAGAGCAGGTTGCACCCCAGCCAGTGGTTGAACATGAGAAAGTAGTTGAGGTAGAAAATGAAGGGGTTACTGATGACCACCCTATTTTAGAGAAGGCTCTACCCGCAGTGATGAGAGAGTACACAGACAAAATTCCTTACACTCAAAGACTGCAGAAGAAGGTCTTGGATAAGCAGTTTTCAAAAAATTTGGCGAAATTCAAAAAACTGCATATCAATCTTCCATTCATAGAGGCATTGGAGCAAATGTCAGCATATGTGAAGTTCATGAAAGACATCCTTTTTTTTAAAAAGGAAGCTGACAGATTATGAGATAGTGATGCTGACAGAAGAGTGAAGTGCTATATTACAGAAGAAACTTCCCCCAAAGTTGAACGATCCAGGGAGTTTCACCTTACCTTGCACCATAGGGAAGGTTACATGTAAAATGGTTTTATGTGATTTGGGGGCAAGTATCAATCTTATGCCCCTCTCGGTGTTCAAAAGACTTGGTTTGGGGGAAGTAAGGCCAATAACAGTGACTTTGCAGCTAGCAGATCGCTCAGTCTTACATCCCCGAGGAATAATTGAAGACGTCTTGGTGCAAATGGGTAAATTTATCCTTCCTGCTAATTTCCTCATTCTTGATATGGAGGAAGATGACAACATGCCCATGATCCTTGGGAGACCATTTATAGCCACAGGGAGGACACTTATTGATGTTGATAAGGGAGAGTTAAAACTCAGAGTCTAAGGTGAGAAAATGGTATTCAAAGTTTGCAGACCACCCACTGAACCTAAAGTAAATGATAGTTGCTTTGCCGTTGGGATAACTGACAAGGGTGTAGCTGAGAATAGTCTCACAAGTACTGATGCTTGTGGGAGACCATTACAACAAGGTAAGAATTATTCATCCGTAGAGAATGAACCCTCCTGAAATGAGCCCTATGAAAAAGAAAAGGAGAAGGGGGAGGAAAATGGTGTTGAAATGGATATGCAGGGGGGATACTATACCTCCTTGATTTAGTAAGTAACCTACGTCCGACTAAAAGATGTTAAAGACAACGCTACTTGGGAGGCAACCCAATGTTTTTAATTATGTTATTTCAATTTTTGTTTTAGTTTATTTTATTTTATCTTGAACAGTCTCACGGTCTTGAGTTTTGTCTTATATTTTGATGGAAGGTGGACTAGGGACTGACCCTGAGTGGAAAAGGATAAAAGATGTTGGAAAAGACACAAATCGAGCACATCGCCATGGTGCCAAGTGCAGGGCCACGACGCTGAAACTTCAGAGAGCCTAGATGTTGTGAAATTTCCAGAATTTCCTCTCAGGCCTCCTTTATGACCGTTGTGTTGTGTCAGTAAGTTGTCTCTATTTTTAGTCATCACACATTGGGGACAATGTGTCGATTAATTTTGGGGGGTTGTATTATTTTATCTTATTTTGTTTCATTGTTTTATTTTTGAGTCTTTTTTATTGTCTTTGTATTGTTTTATGTGTTTTTGAGTCAATTTTTTTTATGGATCATGCATGTTGTAGTTGCTAAAGATATTGAGTGGATAAAGTGGAATAATATAATGGAATTAAAAGTCACAATCTGTGTGCTTAAGCTAGATATGCCAAAAATTCATGACATCTAATTATTTGGATATTGGTGCTTAGCCTATGTGTGTCAGTTATGGAAAGAAAGGTTGAAAAAATATCTAGAAAATCTGGTTGCTTGTTATTTGAGGCGAAATAGTTAAGATGTATATGTTTAGGGAGATGATTCATGTATTTTTTTTATAGCCCTTCTGACAATTTATTACCTACCCTGACATGAATTGTATCACTAGTCAGCCCCTTTGAGTCTCAATAAGATCTTTATTTGACACTCTATGATTCCTTTGTTGTGCCATAAGTAATAATTGAAAATATTGGGATGAAAAGTGTTGAAAAAAAAGAAACAAGAAGAGAGTGAAAATTTGATGCACCCCAATGAAAAATATGCAAAAGCCTATGTTTGGGGGTGCTAATTATTTATAATGTATCTCATCTCTCAAAAGAAAAGAGGGAGGAAATAGGTATGAGACTAAAAAGAAAGTAAAAAAGAAGGAAAAAGAGTTGAATGAAAATGTTTATGGCACGTAATTGAGCCTAAATGCCTACTTTTATCTACCCCAGCCTAAACCTACATTACAACCCTTAAAAGTCCTGATGATATTTAATATGTATATCTATGATTAGTGGAGAATAACAAGTAAACAGGTCTATAGAATTTTGGGAAAGATGGAATGAAATTGACATGCATAGGTTAGGTGTTTGTATTTCCATTGATAATGATCTAAGTGAATTTGTGAAATATCTAACTTGAAATTCTAGATTGCTGAATATTCATGCTATTTATGTTATAACATATTATCCCAACTTTCATCCATGATTTTGAAGAAGTATTGCTATGACTACTTGATCCATCTCATAGAGTCTTTGTTTTTATTTTTATTTTTGTTTATTGTTTAGTGCTTTACTCGAGGGCGAGTAAAGTGTAAGTTTGGAGGTGTTTGTTAAGTGTATTTTGTATACACTTTTGAGTCCTTTTTAGTTAATATTTTACTCTTTTATTTTGTGTTTAGTGTAGTGTTAGGTGTGTTTTTCTTTCATTTTGTGTCACATCGATCATAAAGGAGGAAGTACATAATAAAGGATGAAATAAACTTAATTGAGATGAAATTGCATACTAAAAAGGACAAGAAATAAAGCCTAAGAAGTCCCGGAAAGTATAGAAGAAATCAGACGAAGTCCGGATGAGAAAATGACAAAAAGTCAGAAAATCCGGTAGAGGGCTGTCGCCGGCGCCGCGGCGCTGCTTATCCTGAGAGGTCTGATTTGGTTGCAGGATTTTTGGCGTTGTGGCGCCAGCCTGCATGGCCACGGCGCCGAGGTGGAAAATCTGATTTTTGGGCTGAATTTGACACGTTTTCAGGGTTCGAAAGAGCAATTTTTCCCAGCTATAAAACCCTGCTCATTATGTCATACCTTATACCATATTACAAATCATACTTTTGGGAGGCAAGAAGGAGACTACAATTGGAGACTCTTGTTCAATTTTTTTTTCTTTCCCTTATTTTATTTCAGTTTATGTTGGATTGTAATTTAGTTCTTGACATGACAATGTTTAGGAGCTAATTACTTTAGTAGGGTTTTCATCGAATCTTCTTGAAACCCTTTCATATAGTTAATGCATTAATTATTGATTTCTTCTTCAGCGTATTAAGATCTATTCAATATTGTTATGATTGCTTGATAATTAACTAGCTATTAATTGTCATCACTTATATGATTTCGAATCAAAAGTCTGAAAGGTTAGATTTGAATATACTGTAATTGTCTAGACATATGTTAAAATCGTGGACGAAAGTACCCCGATACTTGTGTAGTATTTAAAGGTTATTGTTCTTAATCCTCCTGTGTGGTAAAACTTATCATAGAAATATAGTAGGTTTCTGCACAAGGTTGAGCTCTTGTATGTCCTAACCGGAATATAATGACAGATTAGTTAACCTGCTATCCTAATAAGAAGAATCATTTGCATTGCATTAACACGTGAAAGAGTGGATAGTTGAGGAGATTGGAAGCTCTATTCCCTTCATAACTGTTATAAATCCAAAGTATTATAATCTTTAGTTTATTTTCTGCACTTAATCATAATTCGTAGTGATAATTCTCAAACTAAAGAACGCCAACCAAATAGATACCATGGAATAGATAACCGGTACTTAATAAACCAGTCTCTGTGGACGATAAACTCGGTCTTACAGATCTTTATTACTTGAACGATACGTACACTTGCGTAAACATCTAAAAATATCGCAACAATATCCTAAATTTGATTTATAACTCCGTAAAATACCATGTCACGAGCTTGCATGGTTGAAGCAATAATAGTTACACCACTATTATGTGTCTTTCGAATTGCATCGTGCTCACATATTTGAAAATGATATCCATTCACATCATATCCAAAATGTTTGTAAATAATGGGAAAAGGACCATGAGACTACCAACGCAAAGTTTATGAAACTTCAACATCATTGCGTATTAATTCATAAACCTTAGAAATCAATTCATAATCAATAATGTCATACAAACTAAAATAAAAAATGAGAACCATAATATAACTATATGATTTTGACCTTATTCTTGAGCCAAACAACAAAGTGTTTGTTGTGTTCAGTCTAACACCACTGCTCATATCTCTTTGAATGCTTTAATCTTATGCACTCAAAATGCTCACCTCCCCATTAAATGAACAGAACAAATTTCAGTGATAGTGTGTATAAAAATCAGCAACAAAACATGTATTTTAACTAAGAAAATAATAAATTATCCAATAAATGGTTGAATTTCAACTGTATTCTCCAAAATTCACAAATGGGCTTGGAATAACAAAGCTTAATCAGACTGGATTATTTTCAGTCCACCAGTTGATTTTTCAATTGATATACTCTGCATGTGTCCTTCCGGTACACCAACTGTTTTCATATCTGATATGTATGTGGAACAAAATTCTAAGCCTTCTTCAGCAATATAACTCTCAGCAATATAACCTTTTGGACAATTACGATTCCTCACATAACTCTTCAAGGTTTTCATATTTCTCTCGAAGGGATACATCCAACGAAGAAAAACAGGCCCACATTGTCTCACCTCACTTACCAAGTGCACAGTTAAATGGACCATTATATCAAAGAAAGATGGAGGAAAACATTTTTCTAGCAAACACAAAGTTACTACAATATCCTTCTGTAACTGATCCAATGTTGTGACATCAACAATTTTTGCACATAAAACATTAAAAATAACATAACCTCATGACTGCTTTTTTAACATGCTTATTCTTCAAACTCCTTAATGCAATCGGCAAAAGTTGCAACATTAAAACATGACAGTCATGGGACTTTAGTCCTTGAAGTTTTAATTGCTTCATACAAATTAGGATCCGAATGTTGGAAGAATATCCTTTCGGAATTTTAATGTTTTTTAAACATTTACAAAAGATCCTTTTCTCTTCCTTTGTCAATGTGTAACATACTGGAGGAAACCAAGTCTTATTTTTTTTCTTAACTTGCGGTGCTAACTTTCCCCTAATTTTCAAAGCAACTAGGTTCATCCTCGACTTCAAGCCATCTTTAGACTTACCTGGAATATGAAGCAAAGTCCCATATACACTCTCACACACATTCTTTTCAATGTGCATAACATCTAATTGGTGTCTCACAAGTAAGTACTTCCAATACTCTAAATTGTAGATTATTGATTTCTTCTTCCACCATAATCTCTCATCAGAATCATCCCCATATTTTCGCTTCTTCCCAATTTTTCTTCCCCTATGTATTGTCAACAAATTCAACTAAGTGTAATATTACCTCACCATTCAACTGTACAGTGGCATTTTGCTCTTCTATTTCATTGTCAAAGGCAGATTTTTGCCATTTGTATTTATGTCCTTCTGGAAGCCAACGACAATGACCAAGATACACATTTTTCTTGCTATGTCGAAGTCTACATCGGGGAGTATCAACACCACAATATGGACACGCGTAATAATCCTTAACGGTACCGCTCGCTAAATTCCCATATGCAGGAAAGTCATTTATAGTCCACATCAAGACAACCCGCAAATTGAATACATCTTTCTTGAAAGAATCAAAACACTCAACCCCGTCTTTCCATAAAATTTGTAAATCATCTACTAAAGGTGCTAAGTAGACATCAATGTCATTCCCCGATTGTTGTGGACCAGATATTAGGAGAGATAACATCAAGAATTTCCTTTTCATACAAAGCCACGAGGGAAGGTTGTAAGTACAATTGACCAAACACTATATGTACTACTAAGGGAGCTATGTGGGTTGATTTCATCTGCCGATAAAGCTAGACGAAGGTTCCTAGGGGTCTTTTGCAAACTTAGGTCACTTCTCATCTATTAACTCTCAAGCTTTTGAATCCGCTAGATGTCGAAGATTTCCATCTCGGATCCTCTCTTTTGCATGACAAGTTAAGTCTTTGGTTGTTTGAGAGCACTGAAACATTCGACGAAACCTAGGGATAATAGGAAAGTACCATAAAACCTTAGAGGGTATCCCTACTCTATCTTCTTCACTCCCATCTTGAAACAGAACATGTAGGGCATTTTTCTAGTTTTTCATAATCTTTTCTATAAAGTATGTAATCATTAGGGCATGCATGAATTTTAATATACTCTAACCCTAAAGCAGTCATTTTTTTCTTAGCATCATAAAAAGACACATACAATTCATTTCCCTCAGGCAAAATTTGAGATATAATATTCAATATCTCAGAAAAGCTTTTGTCAGATAAATCAAACTTATCCTTGATATTAAAAAGTTTAACTAGAACACCTAACTTAGTGAAATTTATGTATCCCGGATATAAAGGTTTCTCTGCATCTTCAAGAAGCTCTTTAAAAGCTTTATTACTGACACAGTTATTAAAAGCATCAGTAACCATATCTCAGTGTCCTCATCATTGTAGTTGGACTCAAAATGATCAGCTATTCTAGAGTCCATGTTTCCAGACCTTTCCCCATGCCAAAATCAGATTTTATATTCACTATCTATCCCATGAAAGAACAAATTTTCAGATACAACTTTCACTGAATGAAAAAACAAATTCCAACATTGAGTGCAAGGACAACTAATCACACTACTGTCTACATCATTGGCTACAAAAAATTGCAAAAAATTCTTAATGCCTTTATCATATTCATGTGATAACCGAGAACATGACATCCAAGACTTATCCATCAACGAACAGTTATAAGAACAACACCTGACACACAACAAAAGGCATGCACACATATCATTCAACCACATTTAAAAAAAAATACCAATGCAAATTTTTCAATTTAATATACATGTAGCTCAGCAACGAAATCAACAATTTTAGGGCACACAGTGATTTTTCTTAGCTCAGAACAATTTTAGGGCTCATATTTCAGTTTGCATGTGCTCAGATTTCGATTTGCACTAAGTTTCCCAAATTAGACGATTTTAGTGAGAATTTTAGGGATCAGATTTAGGGCTAAGAACAAAAGAATCAAGGAAGAAAGTAAGATTTAGGGCTAAGAACTCAGATTTTGATTTTAGAAAAGAAAGCATGATTTTTTTTGCTGATGAAAATGGTTCGCGGGAAAACTCAGAGCCCTTTTTTGGCTGATGAAAATGAAGAAAAATGTGTTAAAGAATGTGCTCGAATGGTTTATTTAGATGGGCCTGAGCCTTTTTTTAACCTAAATTATTTATTTAGATGGACTGAATTTTAAGGGTTGGGTCGGGTCGACTCCAAAAAATTGGTCCAACGCAAAAAAATCGTCACACAACATGTGACGGTTTAAATAACTGTCATATGCCTGTCATAAATTTATAAAAGTTTATATAATTGTCACACTTATGTCATAAATGTCTGTTGACTGAGAAGTCAACGGAAAAACTGTCATACTATATGACAGTTGCAAAAACCGTCACACTATTACTGTCACCGTAGATTATTTTTCTTGTAGTGTGAGGCCTTATACTCGTCAATAGATCTATCTACTTTGTACTCAATTTGAGTATTCACTTTTACAACATTCTTTTTTTGGAGGAAGATCAACCATTACACAAATATGATTCTATCTGCTGTAGGTACCATGTGTGGAACGAAAGGAATCGCAGAATCTTTCGGAAGAAGAGTTAAACAACAAATGGTATAGTCAAGAGATTGTCCAAGAAGTGCATATTAAGGATGGGAGATGGATCCGACTTGTCAAATGGCTAGAATGTCCCAATTGTTACCTTTAGGCAGTTTCATATTGTAGTATGTTATTTGGATGCATTCTTGGTATTCTAGGAGACTGGGACTATGTCCAGTAACTAGGTATTTTCCTGTACTTACAATGTTTTACTTGGTAATACAAATCTTTATTTACCAAAAAACAAAAGCGTAAGACATATTTATACTATTATTATAATTTAGTTTATGATAGTAAGGTAGTTATCATTACTATAGGATTATCAATTAGCGTTCAATGAAAGAAATAATTTTTTGATTATTCCTATTGATGGAAGACGTATAAATACAAATTACAATAGAAAAATTATATTCCTACTTTACATCTAAATTCCTATTCTATATAATTAAAGTAATAGAATAATTCTAATTATGGTACAAGATTAAGTCTACCAAATATATAATAATACAATAATAATGTGTGTCCACCCGACACGTTGGGCCCCGAATATGGTTTCGACGTGCATCAGGCGTGGCACGAGCTACGCGCTAAAGCCTTCTTTTGGACACGCTTAACACACCTCAGCCATAGCGCATTTACGATTTTCAGACATCGAGATTGTCTCTAAAATTTTCAAAAAGGATCGAGGGAAGACCCTTTGTAAAGATGTCTGCAATTTGATATCTTAAAGGAACATGACAGACGCGTACTTGTCCTTTGGCTACCTTCTCTCGAACAAAGTGAATATTCATCTCTATGTGTTTAGTACGCTGGTGCTGAACTGGATTACCAAAAAGGTAGATAACACTTATATTATCACAATACACCAAAGTAACCTTCTCAATAAGACAATGAAGCTCTAACAGTAGATTTCGTAACCAACATGACTCAGAAACCACATTGTCTACCCCCTCTATACTCGGCCTCTGCACTTGAACGTGAAAGCGTTGATTGACGCTTGACATACCATGAGATCAAGTTATTACCTAAAAACATGCAATAGCCAGACGTAGACCGTCTGGTGTCAGGACAACCACTCCAATCAGGATCTGTGTAGGAGACAAGTGTAGACGTCGACGAGGGATTCAGGATTTAAACTTTAGTTTTCAACCTTTTAAGATTCTTAGTTGAACTTAATATATTTTAAAAGTTATGAGTTCATATCTACTATGTAATACAAATTTAATAAAAATTTACATATAAATTTATACCATGGATCGAAAGTTTGAGGTTCAATTGAACCCCACCTTTAGTGCTACATATGCTTTGCGCGTAGGAGCGTGTGTAACTCACACATTAGACCTACCGAAAAGGTCATGTGTTTACCGGGCTAATTTAAATCAGGTTGAGGTTTAGATATGTATTTTTAAAGTTCATGTTTACTTACCAGTTCAGACATATTAAGTTATCTATATATTATTATGTCAATTGTAATTCTAATATTTATTATTATTCTATTTATCACTTTTAGTTTTTTTTTTAATATGGGTTACATCTACTGTTTATATGCACTGTCCCTCTTTCTTTCTCTTATGTCATTATTATTAGTTGTCCTTGCGACTTGAAATCACACAAAGACCTATACATCATTAGAATAAATAATGGAATCTCTTCCATACTTTGCTTTATAAAATTCCTATAGTAGTACTCTATGTTTAAGCTACAAGAGTAGCATTAAAATAAATAAAAAGGGACAGTAAGAGGTGAAAATCATTTGTATTGATTGGGTTGGTTTTATTAGGTGTTATCAAGTGGAGAGCCAAGTATTATACACACATTAAATAAGTCATTTTTATTATGAAATACATCTTATAACATAGTTTTATACGCGTACACATGCAAAAACCCAAGAACAAAATCCCATCAAAGAACAGTCCAAATAAGAAGTTAGATGAAAACACAATACCATCTTATTATTATAATATAGTAAATACTAACATTCCTTAATAATCTCTCTCATTACAAAACCTAGAAGATGGGCATGCCACCAATGACATAGCAACACGTGTAATGCGCATATCGATTTATTGTTGTGATCGTACAAGTGAAAAATAGAAAACAATGTAATTAAACTATGTATAATAGTAAAGGTGTTGGAAAATTGACCTAATGGGATTGCGTCTAACCTGTTTTTAATGACTTGAACACATGGGGTCTCGCATGTCGGAAATATGATTTTCACACACGTGCATGTGTCGTACCACATCTAGCTAAACTTCACGTAGTGAAAGAGATGTTGGTACACAAGTTAAAATGTTGTTAAGTTAGGTAAGAATATACGTTTGATTGGTCAAATCAATGTGTCTCACACGACGGTATAAGTAAAGAAGAAATGTGCAAAATACGAAAAATGGGGAAGAGCCGCGGCGCCGAGCCACGACGGGACAGCGGTGCTTCGGTCAGGAGCCGCGGCGCAGATTTCCAGTGTCTCGAGAATGGTTACGGCATATTTAGCGTCGCAGCGCCGCCAGTTAAGGGCAGCGGCGCTCCAGGTCCAGTGAACCGAAAATCAGATGGATTTTTCTATATATACACTCATTGGAAAGGCCAAGGTTCAGCCAACTATTGGCATGGCCAAGGTGACTTTTGATAAGTTCAATACAACCCATTTAAGGCATTCACATGGCTTGTGAATCACAATTTTGCACCTATAAATAGAGGCCTCAAAATCAGATTTAGTATCCAATTAAAAAACTCTAAATCCTGAAATTATTGAGAGCCTTGTTTCTTCTTCTAGCAATCTCTTGTTCTTGTTTCTTCTACAAGGATTCTCAAGTATTTGGCTTGTGCTTGAGAAAGTATTGTCGTTTTATCTTGGGAGGCTATTACCCATCTACCGTAAGCCATTATATACGGAGGTAATTTTGCCTTAAGGAAATAGTGCTAACACTCGACTCGACAAACATTGCACTTAGTTTTCTTTTGTCTATCCTTTCAGTTCTTCCGTCCCTGTTCACACCCATCATTTTTACAATAATTTAAGGCAAAATTATTATTACGAAGAACTAAATATGGTGAATGAAAACGATGCTTCCAATCATGCCACATACTCTGGCACTGCTATTCCGGGCAACGCTCCAGTCACTGGGTTTAATTTCGGAACCATTGGGAATGCCATGATTCCTCCCAACCTCCAAGCCGAAAGACCCGAAAAGTTTGCGTGCACTAACATCAAAAGGTGGAAACATAAGATGTTGTTCTACCTCACAGTACTAGGTATGGCAAAATATTTAACTGAAGATCCTCATACTGTTGGATATGATATGGACGTCCAAACCGACAATACGGTTAAGACGGGCCAGGATATCCAAGCTACTGGTGTCCTGATGATGAAATTTGACTCCTGGAGTCAAAACGACTACATGTGCAGGAACTACATCCTGAATTGCATGTGCGACCCACTCTACACGGTATATTGCACTACAAATATCGCAAAGGAGTTATGGAATCTATTGTAGAAGAAGTACGACACTCATGATGCGGGTGCTAAGAAATTTATAGTCGGAAAGTTTCTGAAGTACCAAATTGTGAATGACAAATCAGTCATGTCACAAGTACATGAGTTCCAGTTAATCACACATGATCTGGATCTAGAAGGTATGAAGCCCAATGAGTCATTCTTGGTCGCTTCACTTATTGAGAAACCGCCTCCCTCGTGGAGTGAGTTCACTAGCTATCTCAAACTCAAATCCAAGAAAATGAGTTTTGAAGAACTTGTCATCAAGCTTCATATCCATGAAGACAACAAGAAGAACTTGTTCAAAGGCAAGCAAACAACTGAGGTGAAGGTTAACTTGGTTGAGACCAAAGGAAACCCGAGTAAGAAACGCAAGTTTCCGAAAGATGGAAATACTGAGGTTGTTGAGAAATTTAAGGGTAATTATCATCATTGTGGCAAGGCTGGCCACATAATCAAATATTGTCGCGAGCTGAAGCGCGAGCAGCAGGAGAAGGCAAAAAGAAAGAAGAAGGCCAAAGCAAACATGGTTGAAGACATAGTCCTCAACGATTTGTGTGAAGACTTCTCAGTCATCGTGCTAGAAGTAAATCTGGTTGAAAACCCCAAGCAGTGGTGGTTGGATACGGGTGCAACCCATCACCTATGCTCCAACCGAAATGATTTCTCTACCTACGCAGAAGTTGTCGGTAAGAAGTTATACATGGGAAACAATGCTACCTCAGATGTGTTGGGAGAAGGCATTGTAGTACTCAAGATGTCTTCTGGTAAAGACCTCAAGTTGAAGAACGTCATGCATGTTCCGGACATCCGGAAGAATTTAATTTATGTTAATGTTTTAGTTCAAGCTGGATTTTGAGTGGTGTTAAATCCGGTAAGTTTGTTATTACTAAGAATGATGTGTTTGTAGGAAGGGGGTTCGACTGTGAAGGCCTCTTCAAATTAAACACCATGTCTATAATTCGTAATATTAATGAAAGTGCATCTTCTTACTTGCTTGAGTCGTCCAGTCTATGACATCATAGACTGGGACATGTAAACTATCAATCAATTCAACGATTGGTAAGGTTGGAGTTGTTGCCGTATGACGTTATAAACCCTCAATCTAAATGTGAGGTATGTGTAGAGGAAAAATTATCAAGTTGTCTTTCCATTCTGTAGAACGAGATATCGCCCCTCTAGAACTTATACACACGGACATCTGTGATTTAAAGTTCGCTCAAACTAGAGGGGGAACAAATACTTTGTGACCTTCATAGATGATAGTACAAGGTATTGTTACCTTTACTTGCTCAAAAGTAAAGACGAAGCGTTCGATGCCTTTAAGCGCTTTAAAGCCGAGGTTGAAAACTAATTAAGTCTACGAATTAAAGTGATTCGTAGCGATAGAGGGAGAGAGTATGTAGCTCCGTTTGAGGAATACTGTGCCCAATCTGGCATAATACATCAAACGACTACATCATATTCTCCTCAGTCAAACGGTGTGACAGAACGCAAGAACCGTACACTAAAGGAAATGATGAACGCCTTGCTTCTCAATTCCGACCTTGCGCAAAATACGTGGGGAGAGGCAATTCTTACTGCCAACATGATACTCAATAGAGTCCCTCACAGAGGCAAGGAGAAAACTCCATATGAAATGTGGAAATAAAAGGCACCCTCTTACAAATACCTAAGGGTATGAGGTTGTTTGGCTAAGGTCGAGGTACCTAAGCCCAAACAGGTGAAGATAAGACCTAAGACTGTAGATTGCATCTTCATTGGATACGCAAATAACAGTAGTGTTTATCTCTTTCTGGTACATAAGTCAAATATACCAGATATTCACGGGAGTACAATAATAGAGTCAATGAATGTTGAATTCTTTGAGACAATCTTTCCTAAGAAGGAAAATGAAGTCGCCTCACGCAAAATGAGTCATGATTCCCAGGGATCTAACGATTCTGACCAAATGGATACAGATGTGGATGAGAATCCAACTGGTCCTGAGACAGAACCTAGGAAAAGTAAAAGGACCGGGAAAGAGAAATCTTTTGGGCTGGACTTTCTAGCTTACCTGGATGAGAATGAACCACGGACAATTGCAGAGGCATTTTCAACTCCAGAAGCACCGCTTTGGAAATAAGCTATGGAAAGTGAGATAGGGTCCATCATGCAAAATCACACCTGGGTGTTGGTTGATCTTCCTCCGGGAAATAAACCACTAGGTTGCAAGTGGGCACTTAAATGCAAGTACAAAGATGATGGATCTATAGACAAGTACAAGGTCAGGTTGGTAGCCAAAGGATACCGACAAACCGAAAGCCTTGACTACTGTTGACACCCAATTTTGACCCTCTCTTCCAATCATTTACCTATAAAATTAAACTAATTTTAAACAACGCAGAATAACTCTTATAATAATAATACATACATAAATAAAGAATTTAATAATGGCGTCGCATTTATATGGAGCATTAAGCACTCCTTAAATATCATAATACTCAAAACAATTTTATAAATATGCTTTATAATTTAAGACCAAGCTAAAACTAAAAAATAATACACCTAAAACTCTACCCTAACCCCACTAATACAAATAATATCACCAGCCCGCTCCATTTCTATTTCCCAAACCCGCAGCCCATTAAATTTCAGCCCAAAAGCCAAATCCCAACCCGCTGGCCCAAAACTGAATTTAGTCCATCCCCTTTAATTCCTTTCCCAAAACAAAACTCAAACCCCTAACCTAAATAAAACAAAGAGAAGCCAACCGCACCCTCCCGCCGAGATCCTCGTCGGAGAATTCCGGCTTCCCTTCGCCCACGCCTCCAGCCAGCTCACCTTCCATACGAAAACCTTCCAAAATCATAACCAAATTATATCAAAATCGTTACAAATCTTTTCCCAAAATCATCCCTCACAACCAAAAACGATACCAAAATCAGCCCCAAATCTAAACTTACCATAACCGTAAATCAGTACCAAATCGTCCCAAAAATAGAGACCCTAAAATGGTATTCCAAAAATCGCACATCATTCCCGAATCAGTTTCAAAATCATAAGTTACCATGACTATAATCACTCTAAAATCATTTCAAATTAGCCCTAAAAGCTGTCACAAACTTACCAAACTTGAAACCCAAAATTGGGACTATACATATAGCGATTTATACATGTAATTAGATCAGTGGAAAATAATCAAGAAAGACAGCGGTCAAAGCAGTAATAACCGAAATTCCCAAACCTTTCTCTCAATATTGGTTAAGAACCAGCAACCATTCTCAAAGCAAAACTATGCCTTCTTCATTCGTGTAGCAAAACAATCCGAGTGGGTCTGACGGGTCGAAACGCCGCCTCAGTTCCCTATCCAAAAAAGGTAAAATCAAAACCCCTTGGAATTCTATTCCTGTTGTGAGAATATGTGTGTGTTATGTTATATATGCAATGGTCATACTACTATACCTGTTTAAATCTGTTGTCACTTGTCTGATTTAAATTATTAGTATATCGATTGGGTTATGTCTAAACCAGCAAGCCATGTAGGTTGTTTGATTTCGCGTTATATTGGATCTGGTGCACCGTCATAGTATATCTAAAGTCACGTGGTATTGATTCATCAAAATCATAATATTGTGTTGGTAAACATCTCTTGCAAAAATCTAAAGTTCCCATCTGGTTTATCTAAATAAAATTGTTTATCTGAGCTTGTGCGTTATTTGAGACTCAACAATTGGGATTTGACATATCATGCTAGTTTATAACTGTATTTAAACTCCTTGTAACGGTTATCAAGTGTCCTTATTGTCAGGACCCGACCCCGGGCCCGCGACTGGTGTCACTGCTGCCTTTCTCATAGCTGCAATCAACATAACCCGTTAGGGAGAGACGACTCTAACAACACAGCTCTATCACATGATCTTAGAGTGAGAAGAATGGAAACCAATCCTAAATGTCCTGCAGCCTCCTGGTTATAGATGTGGTGCACAACACACCGATAACCAAAACTCTACTAGACACGTGCGTAGACACTTTCAGAGACTAATCGCTCGATACCCTTTGTCGACGACTCGGACTCGCGATCGTGCCCTACACAGGCACCCTTACAGGTATACATCAGAGATAATCAGCGGAACATACATAAACTTAACAAGAAAAAAATAACAGGTTAGCCGATAAGGCTACCTTCCTGGATACATATAACTATGTAAAACCAAAAGCAGTTACCTCTTTTTTTTTCAAAGCGACCCACAAGATATGACTACAGACCTCTAAGAGTATTGACATAACAACTGTGATGGGACAGGGCCCCGCCATACCCCTGAATGTACAACAACAGACAATACCAGGGATCCGAACCAAAGATAAGCCTCCGGAGTGAATGAAGCTTTTACCCAAAACTGAACAGAGATCCTAGAGCGAGGATCACCAACCTGTGTACCTAAAACCTGCGGGCATGAACGCAGCCCCCCGAAGGGGGTCAATACAACAGGTACCGAGTATGGAACGGAAATAAGGTACAGTAAACAAATCATAACTGTACGGAAGAATGACAGGGGCAAGTATAAAAAGGAAATACCAGATACTACCGTGCCATT
Organism: Przewalskia tangutica; assembly: GCA_029844215.1. Classification (NCBI taxonomy): domain Eukaryota; kingdom Viridiplantae; phylum Streptophyta; class Magnoliopsida; order Solanales; family Solanaceae; genus Przewalskia; species Przewalskia tangutica. The sequence goes on from CM056735.1 coordinate 35,902,066, forward strand.
ACAACTCATGAACTTAATCATACATTATTATCTTTTCCCATATTCAATAAGAGTTATAATCAAGTTCTTACGTACATAGTTAGAAAAAATCATCAAGTTCATAAACACATAACTTACGTATCTTGCATTACATAAAAATCCGGCCCTATATGGAGGGACGCCTCATTTTGGAGTTCACTTTGATTATCCATACGTGATAACGTAACCCGACCCATTTGCGGGACACGACGAATTCATAAAAAGTCTTCCCCCAAGGTATACTGCCCGGCCCATTCTGGGACGCGATAAAGTCATATAAGTCTTCCCATAAAGGTATACTGCCCGGTCCATTCCTGGGACGTGATAATGTCATATAGTCTGCCCATAAAGGTATACTGCCCGACCCATTTCTGGGACGCGATAATGTCATATAGTCTGCCCATAAAGGTATACTGCCCGGTCCATTCCTGGGACGCGATAATGTCATATAGTTTGCCTATAACGGTATACTGCCCGACCCATTCCTGGGACACGATAATGTCATATAGTCTGCCCATAAAGATATACTTGTTATACCCCGTAGTTCTGACCCTACGTATGAGAGCGTACGAAAGCATGTAAGACTTAAAATTTTCAAATGATAGGTTGACGGATTGTTCCGGACGGGTTTTAGTCAACTTTGAGGCGGGTTATGACCCGGTACATTGAGAGTTCCTAAGTGTTTCAAAGGCCTAGGGCGTAGTTCGTTGAGTCTAGATCCCAACGCAACCAACCGTTCGTCGATAGGACGTCGGAGTAGAAAGTTATGAGAGTTACAAGTTCAGTGCGCAGTCGGACAGAAATGTGTTTCGGACAATGCGGCGTGGCCGCGCGCGCAGAAGTGCGAGGGTCGCTGAATTTGGCAGCCGCGCGCCAAGACAGCGGGCGCGCGAAGTTCCGAGAGTCCGCAGAGGTTTCAGCGCGCGCCGTCGCTGGCGCGCAAGCGCGGATTCCAGCGGAAAACTTAGGAAAATCTGATTTTCTCTTTAAAAAGACCATGGGAGGGTGACAAGTGTCCCCCCCCCCCATCTGATTTTCTTGCATGCCTTATATTGACCAAGTCTTGAAGACTTGGTCATCTTTCAATCTCTCTCTCTCTCTCTCTCTAAATTAGCTCTCACTTCTCTCTAAAATTCCAAGAGGAATTCAAGCCTAAGAAAAATCTGAAAAGTTAAGAACAAGAAGGAAGCTTGTGGCTAGCTTGTTGGTGTTATTGTGGTGGTATTCTTGGAAAGGAGGCTAGAAAAGTTGTTGGAATAAGTTTGGCTAAAGTTCTAAGGTAACATTTCTTCTCTTGTGGTTAGTTATTAATGTTGCATGTGAAGAAGAAGGGATGTGTAGTAGTAAATAATGCACTTAGAGTCATTGCATATAAGAAATGTGGTTTGGATATGAAAGAATTGGTTAAGAAGATATTATGAGCATATTGTAGCCTAAAAACTACCTTAGAATTATTAAGTGAATTGTTGTACCTTATGGGGCAAAATTTTGCACACCCAAGTTTAGGTGTGTAATCCCCTTTGAAATATTGGATTGTTGAGCCTTAAATGTGGCGTTTGGATGATAAATTCGGCCTTGAGAAAGGTGGCAAAATATGTAGAAACAAAGGAAATGCTGCCCAATTTTTCATAGAATTTAGTGACTTTGAACTTGGATTATTCTACATTGAAATTAGAGGTTAATAAACGTATCATGATTATTATAGGTTGATATATTACTTGCGGTAGTTGAGCTTAGCAAGTGGATTGACCAAAGAGGTATGTGGAGCTTCCCTATCTCTTGAGCATGAATAGATGAAACTATGTAGTACGGTAGACGTACAAGATTTGGTATTCTTACTTGTTTTAAGTATATAATGACTTGTTTCATTTTAAGAATGTATAAGTCCCTTGGTTAGGGGGAAAGTATGATTTTGCTAAAGTGTAGGGTTAATATAACAACTTTATGGGAAGTTGGTTTATTAGCTTTATAAAAGATTAATGAGGAGAGGGTTACTCTAAGTAAGACAAGTAAGGACAAATGATTTGATTTATGAAAGGCAAATTGATTTTAAGGCATCAATTGCCCAAAGGTTTTATGTATGAAAAAGAGTCACTTTTAAAAGAGTTGAAGTATGTAGTACTTGGGTTAAATTCCCGATTTTCTTTTATTAAAGATATGATTAAGTGCCTTAAGTAAACTAAAATGAGAGGGTATATGAACAAGACTAATAAGAAGTTATAAGTTTTCTTAACTTATTTATGATTATGATATGATGACAGTTTGAGCTAGGGTAAGAGTATATCTGAGGGGCAAGCCCCAAGATCGTTATACCACCTTCTCCAGGGTAAGAGTATGTCTGAGGGGCAAGCCCCAAGATCGTCATACCACCTTCTTCAGTGTAAGAGTATATCTGAGGGGCAAGCCCCAAGATCGTTATACCATCTGCTTCAGTGTAAGAGTATATCTGAGGGGTAAGTCCCCAAGATCGTTATACCATCTGCTTCAGGGTAAGAGTATATCTGAGGGGTAAGCCCCAAGATCGTTATACCACCTGTTCCGTGGATTTGCTACCCATGATGCGAGGAATACCTCATGCGAGTCCTTATGGGCTTATGCGGGTGAAATAGTCCCATGCAGGCAGCGAATTTATGCGAGGAATACCTCATGCGGGTCCACAGGACCTATGCGGGTGAAATAGTCTCAGGAGTAGGGGTGCTTGTTGATACTACGGGAGAGGTACCCTGTTTTGATCATGAGGCCCCTATTTTATGTAGTATTATATATACTTGTCACTCTCATTGTTAGTAAGGCACAGTAAAAGGTATTTTGTTTGACTTCCATCGCTCCAGCTTACTTTTAGACTTATGATATCATTATTACAGTATTTTTCCAGCTTTACATACTTGGTACATATTGTGTACTGACCCCCTTCCTCGGGGGCTGCGTTCATGCCGCAAGTAAGGGTAAGCAGATTGTGGATCCTCGTTCTTAGGATCACGTTCGGTGTCGAAGCTCATTCTCCTAAGCTTGTTTGTGGTAATGGATATTCCCGATGCTATAGGTATTTTGTACATTCGGGGTTTGGCGGGCCCCGTCCCGCCACGATTGTTATTCTTAAGGTCCGTAGTCACATATGTGTTTTGGGCTATAAGAACCGGTTATCTTGTTATACTTTTGATTAAGTATGTTTTATGGAAGCGCAACTTATCTACCGCCGATGTTTACTTTTTATAAGTCATGTGTTATGTATGTTCCACGCTATTCTCTCGATGTATACTGACAGGTACCGGTAGGTACGATGCAGCCCGGTCGGGTCGTGATAAAAGTGGTATCGAGCGATTAGTCCTCGGAAAGTGTCTACGCACCGTGTCTAGTAGAGTCTTAATTATCGGTGTGTTGTGCACCACATCTATAATCGGAGGTCGCGGGACATTTAGGATTGGTTTCCATTCTTCTCACTCTAAGATCGTGCGATAGAGCTGTATGGTTAGGGTCGTCTCTCCCTAACAAGTTATGTTGTTTGCAGCTACGAGAAAGGCAGCAGTGAAACAGGAAAGATTATGTGGATTGCGTATCCAGGTTGGTAATGTTTGTAGTATAGTTGGTATTGGGACATACAACTATACAGATTTATGTATGGGGGTCACATATGTGTTGCCTAGGATGATTTTAGATTACCAGAATTTGGTAAGGACTAAATAAATACCGGAAAGGTATGAACAGTTAAGGAACTCTCATCAAGGTTTTACGTGCTAATTTGAGATAATTATGTGATGATGAGTTGTGTGAGAATGTAATGGACCCTTAAGAGGTTAATTAAGGGACTTAATGGAAGACTATGTTAATAAATTGAGCTACGTAGTGGGATTTCGAGAATGGTACGGGTGAGATCCGTATGGAGTAAGTATGGTTGTTGTGGACAAGACAACCCGATTATAGTATATTGAGAAGTTTTTGTACCCGTTTACGGGGGGACTGATAAGTTAGCCTTGGAGCCTGGAAATTGTGAGCCTAGGAATGTTGATAACCACCGAGACCTTAGATACATAAGGCTTTCTCTGGTAGTAAAAAGTTAAGGCAGACCAAGGAAAAGAGTTAAATACGACGCCGAGTCGGGTTGGGGATCTATTAAGGGTCGCCCCATAGCTTGAAATGAAATGGGATCAGTTGGTAGTAGTCCCGCTACGTGACAGGGTCACGAGGGTGCAAGGCCCAAGTTTAGTTAATCATTTTACAGGTTCGTGGACGTGTTCCACCGAAACCAGGTTGTGAGAGCCGGAATGGGCCTTATATTGTTTAATTTAGTAACTCCAAAGAGTGGAGGCCAGAATTAGTATGGAATTTATGTACGTATGCTAGTATAAGTTTGGAAGTACGGAAATAGTATGACCAGTGAAAAAAGAGAGCAACCAAGTGTAAAGAAATAAAGCCTGAATCTATGAGAACCTTTCGAGGTGACTACACCCGTGAGTGTTGGGTGGTAGCTGAGCGGGTAGATAATTGCCGGTAACGATACGATCGTTGGACCCAGCAGACCTAGCGAGCTGTTATGCGACGCACATTGAGGTCATTATGAGTACGGGCTAGTTGGCCTCTCGTTATGCCAACGTTGACTGCAGAGAGAGATTGGCTCTATTCCAGTTTTCTGGTAAGCTGATTATCCAGTGTAAAGGAAGAGAAGTGGTAGTAACTAGTGAATTATCCTTCCTTCTTTGGCATCATTGTTTTTCTTTTTAAGTCTGTGTGACTTGTTCACTTGAGGTAAATTGACGCAGAAGGTAAGTAATAATTGAATTTGGAGGAATTTATGTTAAGTGCCCTTGGAGGTACTTGGAGTTGGTTTTGTGTGGCGGTCAGGGCCACGACCTTCCGGATAATTTCAGGAAAATGTACAAGGCAAGAATAAAATAAGTACGAGTGCTGCCGGCGGAAAGCTGAGGGCATCTTTGGTAGGTTGGAAAAATCTACACGAACTTAAAGGCGGTGCGTGATGATTAGATAATTACTGGACCGCAAGAGGACCCTGTGATTAGGGTTGTGACTCCAAGGAAAGTTTAAGAAAGGGAGATAAGTTCTCTCCCCCACGTAAAAGGACAGTTTTACGTATTATGGGGTTGCGTGTACCCATGTTGTTAGACGCAGGATATGAGACTGGTAAGGTCTTCGGTATCGTCATGCCATAGGTTACAGTTGTAGATAACCGTGGGAAAAGTGTTGTGTTGGGTTAATTAAGAATGACGTACGAATTGGTCGAGGAAGTATCGTAAAGATATAAATGCAGGTTGTACGCATGTATGAAACTGTACGATTATGAATCAAGATAGAAATACTTTTGCTAATAATAAGCCTAAGGTAAGGATATGACCAGAATGATAAAGGAGAATACGACTATGGTCATGTAAGTTGCACGAGATATGATTACCCCAGACTAGTGTAAAGACCATTAGTAAATAATGGGAAGTAAGAACATTTCGAGGAAATGTGGTAACACCTGGCTATTATCTCTACGAGCTGGGAGAGAATAATAGGATTGTTACTTGACGAGATCAAGGAAACCTCCCCCCTAAATTGTGATTGACAGTAAGTCTTAGCCATGAGGCAAGCAAAGGAATTAAGTCTAAGTTTAGTGACCAAGTTTGGTTGCAACAGAGAAAGGGAAACATGAACCATAAGTGAGATTAAGGATACCCGAATATTTCGCAGAAATGAGAAAGGCTTCCAGTTATTGGAAGATAGGTTGACTCGACTACAGTTCTAACCCCTCCTGTGAGACTAGAGGGTTAGGTTATTATGATAGCACGTTGGGTGTTGGGCTAGGCTGTGTGCTAACGCAACCCGATAAGGATAGAGCCTATGTTTTCCCGGTAGTTAGGGAAGCAGGAAAGGAAATTATGCCACTTTCGATTTAGAGCTGGCGGCAGTTAAATCATGCCTTGAAGATTTGGGGGCATGACGTATATTATAGACTTCATGTGGATATTTGTGCAGACCACAAAAGCCTCCGTTATACCTTCAGACAGAGGTAGTAGAATTTGCGACAGCGACGGTGGTTAGAGTTATTCAAGGATTGTGATATCGATATCCTATACCATCCGGGGAAAGCCAAGACAGTTAAAGATACTCGTAGTCGCGGATCTAAGGGTAGTATGCCAGATGGGCAGCCAGATAGACTGGACGTGGTCCGTGAGATTCTTCAGTTACCGAGCCTAGGGGTTCGATTATTTGTTTCCAAGGTTAATGAAGTGTAGATCCGAGAGGTTGCCGAGTCTTCCGTCATTGAGGAGGTAAAGAGGCGACAGTATGAGGATCCAGTTATGATACGGTATCGAGATACGGCTCTCCGAGAAGAGAAGAGCCTGTTTGAGTAGCACCGGATGAGGTGCTGTGATACGAGGATAGATTGTGTGTACCCGGTGCTGCAGGACTAGTCATCAGGTTTTAGGGGAGGCATACAGTGCTTATTGTTCAAATTATTCGGGGTCGACTAAGTTGTGTCGTGACCTCAGATGTATGTATGGGTAAGATGACCGGAAAAGGGACGTGCAGAGTTGTTGCTTAATATCTGAATTAGTAGCAGGTCATGGTTGAACACCAGAAGCCCAGTGGGCTATTACAGGCGATTTAGACCCCGACTTAGACATGAGAGGTAATTAAAATGAATCTTGTTACAGGGTGGCATCGTACTCAGAGGAAGTGCGACTCCCCGGGGGTCAGGGTAAATAGGCTGACGAAACCAGTCGTGTTCTTCCGGTTAGGACCACTTACTCGGCTGAGGTTCGTGCTAGCTTTTATAGCAGGGGGATTGTGAGACTGCACGGGGTCCCTACGTTTATGATGTCATACAGATAAGCTCGATTACAGATAACTTGGTGAGTCTCAGTGTTGCATTACACCCTCAGACCGACGGACAGACAGAGCGTACTATCCAGGCACTTGAGGATAGGTTGCGGGCCTGTGTTCTTGATTTCAGAAATAGCCGGGAAGGTTAATTGCCTCTTGTTGTGTTACGTACGATAACAGATACCCTTCCAGTATTCAGATGGCCCTGTATGAGGCCTTGTATGTAAGAAAGTGTAGATCGCTGGTTGGATGGTTCGACGTAGGCGAGGTTCGGTTATTTGGTCCAGACTTGGTTCAGCCGGCAGTGGATAAGGTGAAGCTTATCCGGGAGCGGTTGTTGGCAGCTCAGAGTCGGCAGAAGTCGTATGCAGATCATCGGCGTCGACACTTGGAATTTGAGATAGATGATTGGGTTTTCCTAAAGGTATCGCCCATGAAGGGCGTGATGAGATTTGAAAAGAAGGGGAAACTTAGCCCAAGGTACATTGGGCCTTATCAGATTGTACATAGGGTAGGCAAGGTCGCCCATGAGTTAGATCTTCCATCCGATCTGGAGGCGGTGCATCCAGTTTTTCATGTATCTATGTTGTGGCTCGTGGAGCTTCTTTATTTGCAAAAGAGTAGTTAAGAGGGTCTATGTCGATATTGTGATTTGAGTAAGCCTAGAAGGAACATTCGGGACGAATGTTTCTAAGGAGGGGAGAATGTTATACCCCGTAGTTCTGACCCTACGTATGAGAGCGTACGAAAGCATGTAAGACTTAAAATTTTCAAAGGATAGGTTGACGGATTGTTCCGGACAGGTTTTAGTCAACTTTGAGGCGGGTTATGACCCGGTACATTGAGAGTTCCTAAGTGTTTCAAAGGCCTAGGGCGTAGTTCGTTGAGTCTAGATCCCAACGCAACCAACCGTTCGTCGATAGGACGTCGGAGTAGAAAGTTATGAGAGTTACAAGTTCGGCGCAATCGGACAGAAATGTGTTTGGACAAGGCGGCAGGCCGCGGGCCGGATGCGAGGCAGCGCGCCGGAAATGCGAGGTCGCTGAAGTTGCGAGCCGCGGCGCTAGGACAGCAGGCCGCGCCGAAGTTCCGAGAGTCCGCAGAGGTTTAGCGCCAGCGCGGCGAGGCAGCGCCAAGGCGCGGGATTCGAGCAAAAACTTAGGAAAATCTTCTTTTCTCCTTTAAAAACGCCCTGGGCGGGTGACAAGTGGCCCCCCCCCCCCCCCCCATCTGATTTTCTTGCATGTCTTATATTGACCAAGTCTTGAAGACTTGGTCATCTTTCAATCTCTCTCTCTCTCTAAATTAGCTCTCACTTCTCTCTAAAATTCCAAGAGGAATTCAAGCCTAAGAAAAATCTGAAAAGTTAAGAACAAGAAGGAAGCTTGTGGCTAGCTTGTTGGTGTTATTGTGGTGGTATTCTTGGAAATGAGGCTAGCAAAGTTGTTGGAATAAGTTTGGCTAAAGTTCTAAGGTAACATTTCTTCTCTTATGGTTAGTTATTAATGTTGCATGTGAAGAAGAAGGGATGTGTAGTAGTAAATAATGCACTTAGAGTCATTGCATGTAAGAAATGTGGTTTGGATATGAAAGAATTGGTTAAGAAGATATTATGAGCATATTGTAGCCTAAAAACTACCTTAGAATTATTAAGTGAATTGTTGTACCTTATGGGGCAAAATTTTGCACACCCAAGTTTAGGTGTGTAATCCCCTTTGAAATATTGGATTGTTGAGCCTTAAATGTGGCGTTTGGATGATAAATTCGGCATTGAGAAAGGTGGCAAAGTATGTAGAAACAAAGGAAATGCTGCCCAATTTTTCATAGAATTTAGTGACTTTGAACTTGGATTATTCTACATTGAAATTAGAGGTTAATAAACATATCATGATTATTATAGGTTGATATATTACTTGCGGTAGTTGATCTTAGCAAGTGGATTGACCAAAGAGGTATGTGGAGCTTTCCTATCTTTTGAGCATGAATAGATGAAACTATGTAGTACGGTAGACGTACAAGATTTGGTATTCTTACTTGTTTTAAGTATATAATGACTTGTTTCGTTTTAAGAATGTATAAGTCCCTTGGTTAGGGGAAAAATATGATTTTGCTAAAGTGTAGGGTTAATATAACAACTTTATGGAAAGTTGGTTTATTAGCTTTATAAAAGATTAATGAGAAGAGGGTTACTCTAAGTAAGACAAGTAAGTACAAATGATTTGATTTATGAAAGGCAAATTGATTTTAAGGCATCAATTGCCCAAAGGTTTTATGTATGAAAAAGAGTCACTTTTAAAAGAGTTGAAGTGTGTAGTACTTGGGTTAAATTCCCGGTTTTCTTTTATTAAAGATATGATTAAGTGCCTTAAGTAAACTAAAATGAGAGGGTATATGAACAAGACTAATAAGAAGTTATAAGTTTTCTTAACTTATTTATGATTATGATATGATGATTTGAGCAGGTAAGAGTATATCTGAGGGGCAAGCCCCAAGATCGTTATACCACCTTCTCCAGGGTAAGAGTATATCTGAGGGGCAAGCCCCAAGATCGTCATACCACCTTCTCCAGGGTAAGAGTATGTCTGAGGGGCAAGCCCCAAGATCGTTATACCATCTGCTTCAGTGTAAGAGTATATCTGAGGGGTAAGTCCCCAAGATCGTTATACCATCTGCTTCAGGGTAAGAGTATATCTGAGGGGTAAGCCCCAAGATCGTTATACCACCTGTTCCGTGGATTTGCTACCCACGATGCGAGGAATACCTCATGCGAGTCCTTATGGGCTTATGCGGGTGAAATAGTCCCATGCAGGCAGGTGCAGCCTATGCGAAGAATACCTCATGCGGGTCCACAGGACCTATGCGGGTGAAATAGACTCAGGAGTAGGGGTGCTTATTGATACTACGGGCGAGGTACCCTGTTTTGATCATGAGGCCCCTATTTTATGCAGTATTATATATACTTGTCACTCTCATTGTTAGTAAGGCACAGTAAAAGGTATTTTGTTTGACTTCCATGGCTTCAGCTTACTTTTAGACTTATGATATCATTATTACAGTATTTTTCCAGCTTTACATACTTGGTACATATTGTAATCGACCCCTTCCTGGGCTGCGTTAAATCGCAGGTGGTAGCGAGTTGTGGATCCTCGTTCTTAGGATCACTGTTCCGGTGTCAGAAGCTCCATTCCTCCGGATGCTTGTTTGTGGTACGGATATTCCCTGATGCTATAGGTATTTTGTACATTCAGGGGTTTGGCGGGGCCCTGTCCCGCCACAGTTGTTATTCTTAGAGGTCTGTGGTCACATATGTGTTTTGGGCTATAAGAACCAGTTGTACTGCTATACTTTTGATTAAGTATGTTTTATGGAAGGCAGCCTTATCGGCTGGCCAGTGATGTTTACCTTTTTATAAGTCATGTGTTATGTATGTTCCGCTGCTATTCTATGATGTATACCTGACAGGGTACCCCGGTAGGGTACCAGTCGCAGCCCCGGGGTCGGGTCGTGACAATACTGCCCGACCCATTCCTGGGACGCGATAATGTCATATAGTATGCCCATAAAGGTATACTGCCCGGCCCATTCCTGGGATGCGATAATGTCATATAGTCTCCCCATAAAGGTATACTGCCCGGCCCATTCCTGGGACGCGATAATGCCATATAGTCTGCCCATAAAGGTATACTACCCGGCCCATTCCTGGGACGCGATAATGTCATATAGTCTGCCCATAAAGGTATACTGCCCTGCCCATTTCTGGGATGCGATAATGTCATATAATCAGCCCATAAAGGTATACTGCCCGAACCATTCCTGGGACGCGATAATGTCATATAGTCTGCCCATAAAGGTATACTGCCCAGCCCATTCCTGAAACGCGATAAAGTCATATAAGTCTGCCCATAAAGGTATACTGCCCGACCCATTATTGGAACGCGTTAAGTCTCTTTACATAACATTTTAAACCATATTTTCACTTCTTCTTAAGTCGTTATAACAATTTCCCATAAAACTATTATAACAACCTTTCACTTTAGAGAACTTAAGACACTTTTATTTCTTATTACTTTAGGGAAAATTAAACTCAAAAGTACTACGTACATACATACTTAAAAAGAATCATAAAACTCCTTCTCTTTTTAAATTCATAAACTTCTTCTTTTAAAAACTCAAGTTACATTCGCTTTTGAAATCAAGCCGCTTAACCTTTGAAATAATTCATGGCAACCAAACTGTTTAAATCAAGTCACTCCTTCCTTTAAGAATCAAGTCCCATAACTTGAAAAATAAAGTTTCATAACCTTTTAAGAAATCAAGGTTCTAGGTCTTAAAATTTCATAACATAAACTTTTTTAATTTAAGTAACATATACTTTTATGAGTTGTGAATAGGTTATACTCGTTTATAACGATCTTATTAAAGCAGCCATGATCTAGAAAATGTAATACAATTTTGTCTTATCTTAGTTTCTATGCAGATGGAGAATTCTACTCATTTTAATATAATTGATTGTCGATATATTTTCTTTTATTAACGCTGCAATGGTTTGTTCGATACTTATTCTCATTCGTGCAGTAAGTTAGCAAAGTCAACTCGACTCCAAATACTTCCTAACGACTCTTACCAACATCCCCCATAAGACTTGGTAAGAACTTAGGATAACTTAGACATACCTTTTACACAGAGTAAATCAACATACGTACCTCTTAACCTCTAAGAGTAGAAGAAATCATGAAAACATCACATGTATATTTCATACGTAGAACATGCCAAAAGAAGGAAGAGGTTCACATACCTCGCGACGATTATCGACAAGTAGCAAAATGCTCCAAAGTACTTCAACCTTGATAGCTATTCCATCCTTCAAGTAGAATACGCTATACGTAGTACTTTAACCTATAATAACCATAACATGTCTATCAACTCCTAACTTTTTAACGTGGAATAATACTAAGTGCTAAGTCTCTTATTCTACAGAAATTTGGGCAGCACTTCCTTTGTTTCTACGTACTTTTCTACCTTTTTCAAGGCCCGAAAATCAATAAACAAACGCCACATTTAAGGCCCAACAATTCAACAATACAAAGGGGATTACACGCCTTATAGGACGTGTAAAATTATTCCCCACAATCAATATAAAAGTGTCCAATATTTCCAAGCCATATTCGGCTACCATGTCACAACAATTATCAATTCCTTTCAATTCCTTTTTCAATCCAAGTTGTTATTCCAAAATGTTATATACATAACAACAATTACAACAAATATAAATCCTTTCTTCCTTAACATGCGACGATTGTAACTATCGACCAATTAATTACAACATAAATGGCTAACTTGTCCATTTTCGGTTTTTAACATGTCAACATGATCCAAATCTTTTCAAACTTCATTCTATATACCACATGCTCATTTCTTAACTACTATAACATGTAATCTTCAATTACATTAAGAAGATGAAGATTTTACCTCAATAAGCCCTAATAAGATCCAAGCGTCAAAGTCGATCCTAGCAACTTTTAGCTCATCTTCTTATGTTCCAATCCGCTCCAAGCACTCCTTAGAAGCTCATGAAGAACTCATCTTCAAGTTCCATCTTCAAAGTTGAAGAACACCTTAGGTTTTCGCCTTGCGACTAACGTAAAGACGTCGTTTTTCCGGGATATTTCTATTAAGATACCCTTACAATACCCTTAGGAACCTTGGGTTAAAGTCTTGTGAATAATGATCCACAAATGAAAAAATTTCTTCTTCATTTTTGCACAAAGCCGAGAGCTACCCTAAGTGCACCTAAAGTTTTACAATTTTTTTCTAAGTGTAAGGCTTGTCTTGCTACTAGTGTGATGATATACTACTTCCAATGGTCAAGATTAGAACACTTGTGTGGCCTAGATTTATTGGGGTTAAAAGATCTAATGTCAAGTTGGCTAGTTGACTTTGTCAACAATGTCAAGCATTGGCTTGTTCAAGACTTGACCAATTTTTATGACCATTTTGGCCAAGCCTATGTAAGGGGGGGGGGGGGTGACACGTGTCGTCCTCCCATTCGTCCATATACTTCGTTTCCCGACATTTCCATAATTTCGATAAATTTTACGAGTCTCAATTTACAAACATTATTCTTTCCCGAGGTTCGAAATCATTTTCCGTAGGAAAAAGAAATCCTTCTTTCGTATCAAACTTAAAGTCGTATCTTCTTACGTACATTCTCTTAAATACATGTCCTGGAACTACGGGGTGTAACATTCTTCCCCCCTTAGAAACATTCGTCCCCAAATGTTCTTTCGGAGTCCAATCTATTAGATAACGACATAGTCTTCTTTACTACACCACTCATACAAAATATGCCACCCGCGGCCACATAACAATACTTATACTAAAACGTCAACCTGAACTCCAAGTGTCGACGTCGTTCATCTGCATAAAGTTTCTGCTGACTCTGAGCTTACTAATAATCTTGATCATCAAGCGCCACCTTATAATCGTATAGATTTTCATAACCTACCAGCGATGTCTTCTGTTTTCCATAGGCAGCACTCATACTTATCTTATTCTTGCCTTACGCATTTTCCTAAAATTATTCGGAATGTCGTGGCCCTGACCGCCACACTAAACCAATTCCAAGTACCTCCAAGGTCACTTAACATAAAATCCTTCAATAATCGTACGTTCTTATCTCCGTCTCTTAATTGACCCTCATACATAACTCCGTATAGATGTATGTCATAATACCAACTATACTACAATCATTACCAACCTGGATACGCATTCCACATAGTCCTTCCAGGGTCACTGCTGCCTTTCTCATAGCTGCAATCAACATAACCCGTTAGGGAGAGACGACTCTAACAACACAGCTCTATCACATGATCTTAGAGTGAGAAGAATGGAAACCAATCCTAAATGTCCTGCAGCCTCCTGGTTATAGATGTGGTGCACAACACACCGATAACCAAAACTCTACTAGACACGGTCTGTAGACACTTTCCGAGGACTAACTGCTCTGATACCCCTTTTGTCAGGACCTGACCCCGGACCCGCGACTGGTGCCCTACCTGGGCACCCTTATAGGTATACATCAGAGATAATCAGCGGAACATACATAAACTTAACAAGAAAAAAATAACAGGTTAGCCGATAAGGCTACCTTCCTGGATACATATAACTATGTAAAACCAAAAGCAGTTACCTCTTCTTTTTTTCCAAAGCGACCCACAAGATATGACTACAGACCTCTAAGAGTATTGACATAACAACTGTGACGGGACAGGGCCCCGTCATACCCCTGAATGTACAACAACCGACAATACCAGGGATCCGAACCAAAGATAAGCCTCCGGAGTGAATGGAGCTTTCACCCAAAACTGAACTGAGATCCTAGAGCGAGGATCACCAACCTGTGTACCTAAAACCTGCGGGCATGAACGCAACCCCCGGGCGGATCAAGACAACAAAAATTTAGTATGGAACGAAAATAAGGTACAGTAAACAAATCATAACGGTACGAAAGAATGACAGGGGCAAGTATAAAAAGAAAATACCAGATCCTACCGTGTCATTACAACTCATGAACTTAATCACACATTATTATCTTTTCCCATTTTCAATAAGAGTTATAATCAAGTTCTTACGTACATACTTAGGAAAAATCATCAAGTTCATAAACACATAACTTACGTATCTTGCATCACATAAAAATTCGGCCCTTTATGGAGCGACGCCTCATTTTGGAGTTCACTTTGATTATCCATACGTGATAACGTACCCCGACCCATTTGCGGGACACGACGATTTCATAAAAAGTCTTTCCACGAAGGTATACTATCCGGCCCATTCTGGAACGCGATAAAGTCATATAAGTCTGCCCATAAAGGTATACTGCCCGACCCATTCCTGGGACGCGATAATGTCATATAGTTTGCCCATAAATGTATACTGCCCGGCCCATTCATGGGACGCGATAATGTCATATAGTCTGCCCATAAAGGTATACTGCCCGACCCATTCCTGGGACGCGATAATGTCATATAAGTCTGCCCATAAAGGTATACTGCCCGGCCCATTCCTGGGACGCGATAATGTCATATAGTCTGCCCATAAAGGTATACTGCCCGACCCATTCCTGGGACGCGATAATGTCATATAGTCTGCCCATAAAGGTATACTGCCCGACCCATTTCTGAGACGCGATAATGTCATATAGTCTTCCCATAAAGGTATACTGCCCGGCCCATTGACGCGATAATGTCATATAGTTTGCCCATAAAATATACTGCCCGACCCATTCCTGGGACGCGATAATGTCATATAGTCTGCCCATAAAGGTATACTGCCCGGCCCATTCCTGGGACGAGATAATGTCATATAGTCTGCCCATAAAGGTATACTGCCCGGCCCTTTCCTGGGACGCGATAAAGTCATATAAGTCTGCCCATAAAGGTATATTGCCCGACCCATTCTTGGAACGCGATAAAGTCTCTTTACATAACATTTTAAACCATCTTTTCACTTCTTCTTAAGTCGTTATAACAACTTCCCATAAATCTATTATAACAACCTTTCACTTTAGAGAACTTAAGGCACTTTTATTTCTTATTACTTTAGGGAAAATTAAACCCAAAAGTACTACGTACATACATACTTAATAAGAATCATAAAACTCCTTCTCTTTTTAAATCCATAAACTTCTTCTTTTAAAAACTCAAGTTACATTCGCTTTTGAAATCAAGCCGCTTAACCTTTGAAATAATTCATGGCAACCAAACTGTTTAAATCAAGTCACTCCTTCCTTTAAGAATCAAGTCCCATAACTTGAAAAATAAAGTTTCATAACCTTTTAAGAAATCAAGGTTCTAGGTCTTAAAATTTCATAACATAAACTCTTTTAATTTAAGTAACATATACTTTTATGAGTTTTGAATAGGTTATGCTCATTTATAACGATCTTATTAAAGCAGCCATGATCTAGAAAATATAATACAATTTTGTCTTATCTTAGTTTCTATGCAGATGGAGAATTCTACTCATTTTAATATAATTGATTGTCGATATATTTTCTTTTATTAACGCTGCAATGGCTTGCTCGATACTTATTCTCATTCGTGCAAAGTCAACTCGACTCCAAATACTTCCTAACGACTCTTACCAACATCTCCCATAAGACTTGGTAAGAACTTAGGATAACTTAGACATACCTTTTACACAGAGTAAATCAACATACGTACATCTTAACCTCTAAGAGTAGAAGAAATCATGAAAACATCACATGTATATTTCATACGTAGAACATGCCAAAAGAAGGAAGAGGTTCACATACCTCGCGACGATTATCGACAAGTAGCAAAATGCTCCAAAGTACTTCAATCTTGATAGTTATTTCATCCTTCAAGTAGAATACGCTATACGTAGTACTTCAACCTATAATAACCATAACATGTATATCAACTCCTAACTTTTTAACGTGGAATAATACTAAGTGCTAAGTCTCTTATTCTACATAAATTTGGGCAGCACTTCCTTTGTTTCTACGTACTTTTCCACCTTTTTCAAGGCCCGAAAATCAATAACCAAACGCCATATTTAAGGCCCAACAATTCAGCAATACGAAGGGGATTACACGCCTAATAGGACGTGTAAAATTCTGCCCACAATCAATATAAAACTGTCCAATATTTTCAAGCCATATTCGGCTACCATGTCACAACAATTATCAATTTCTTTCAATTCCTTTTTCAATCCAAGTTGTTATTCCAACATGTTATATACATAACAACAATTACAACAACTATAAATCATTTCTTCCTTAATATGCGACGATTGTAACTATCGACCAAATTGATTACAACATAAATGACTAACTTGTCCATTTTCAGATTTTAACATGTCGACATGATCCAAATCTTTTCAAACTTCATTCTATATACCACATGCTCATTTCTTAACTACTATAACATGTAATCTTCAATTACATTAAGAAGATGGAGATTCTACCTCAATAAGCCCTAATAAGATCCAAGCGTCAAAGTCGATCCTAGCAACTTTTAGCTCCTTTTCTTATGTTCCAATCCGCTCCAAGAACTCCTTAGAAGCTCATGAAGAACTCCTCTTCAAGTTCCATCTTCAAAGTTGAAGAACACCTTAGGTTTTCGCCTTGCGACTAACGTAAAGACGTCGTTTTTCCGGGATCTTTCTATTGAGATACCCTTACAATACCCTTAGGAACCTTGGGTTAAAATCTTGTGAATAATGAACCACAAATGAAAAAAATTCTTCTTCATTTTTGCACAAAACCGAGAGCTACCCTAAGTGCACCTAAAGTTTTGCAATTTTTTTTCTAAGTGTAAGGCTTGTCTTGCTACTAGTGTGATGATATACTACTTCCAATGATCAAGATTAGAACACTTGTGTGGCCTAGATTTATTGGGGTTAAAAGATCTAATGTCAAGTTGGCTAGTTGACTTAGTCAACAATGTCAAGCCTTGGCTTGTTCAAGACTTGACCAATTTTTATGACCATTTCGTCCAAGCCTATGTAGGGGGGTGACACGTGTCGCCCTCCCATTCGTCCATATACTTCGTTTCCCGACATTTCCATAATTTCGATAAATTTTACGAGTCTCAATTTACAAACATTATTCTTTCCCGAGGTTCGAAATCATTTTCCGTAGGAAAAAGAAATCCTTCTTTCGTATCAAACTTAAAGTCTTATCTTCTTACGTACATTCTCTTAAACACATGTCCTGAAACTACGAGGTGTAACACTTATGAGCTTAAATTTGGCTAAGTTGATAAAGAGGTTAAGGAATACACAACATGATCCCTGTCAAAAATCGGTATCATTTGCTTCTTTTAAATTAGACTCGATCCAATGTGATTTTTAGGGTCGTGATTTATTCGCTGCTTAATTGATATTATATCTTGTTCTGTTTCCTTTTTAAAGATGACTTTGGACATCAACTTCTATCATTGATTCTTTCTTTGCTCTGAATATACACTGAACGCACCGGCTATCTTGTTCAATAACTTTAGATATATTGGGTGTATACTTAGGTATATCATTGTAACATTCACATCTGGCTACCGTATATATGCATACTGGGCTCAGCCCATGCCTGTGACCTTTAAGTTGTCCTAACGAAGTTGTACTAGGACTTCCTAGGCCCATGAGTGTTCATTCTTGCCTCTGCATTATTAGTTGGCCCACGCGTATATTTGGATTAAGTCCACTCTACTTGCTTCTCGTTGTTTATTGCATACTCTGCCTACTAATCCTTACTGTTTATTCACGGATATACGAGTTTTGATATAAATTATGTGTTGAATTTTGCTAAATGCTTGTTTATTAATTGACAAAGTTGAAGTGTATACTAATCCTTTTCTTTTCTTTTATTTCTCACATGAAATCCAATGCATTGGAGCAAATGAAGTGTATCAATACGAGACTCATCACGCCTCTTATCAAGAATGAAGATCCACATCTATGTCTACGCCCCTCGTCGTATCTTACATCTGAAACTCCAAACCATAGGTGGATGATACCGTTATTCCTTCGAGTCATTATTATTGATCCCCCCTTTCCCCATTTATTTGTTGTAAATTATTTAGCTAACATTACATTAGTAGGATACTTAGCACATTTAAACTTTGAGTTGCCATTAGAAAGCAGAAATTTGTTTACCTTTAAGTTAATTATTTTAGATTTGTCATACATTGCTTAAGTTACATTAAACCACTTAACTTTTACTTGCATAACCACACGTAGCTGAGGTATTATTTGTTATTATATTCATAACACAAGAAAGCAATTTTCTCATAAACTCTCTTATTAACATTCATATACGGAAATTATTTTAGACACTTTACATGCTAGGCCTATTTTAAAACAAGCATTTTTCTTTAACATAATAATAACCTAGGTTTGAACGGACAAATGCAAGTTAGCGGATCTTAGAGGGTGCCTAACCCCTTCCCTCTAGATTAATAAAGAACCATTGGCCAGAATCTCACATAGTTTAGCAGACCATCTAAATGGAGTTAGTGTTGACTTTATTTAGTTAACATTTATGTGTCCTAATTCACCCAAATAATTAGGTGGCGACTCTGCGAACCCTTTAGCATTTACTTTTAGCATTTTTATTTCTAACAGGCAAGATTCGCTCAATATATGTTGTGGTCAAAAAGAGCGCAACAACTACTTCGACACGTACTCACCGATATCGAGAATGACTTCCATAAGGGTGTTCATTGCCATTGCAGCACTGCATGACTTTAAAATCCATCAAATAGACGTCAAGACAGCCTTCCTAAATGGTAATTTGGATGAGGAAATGTACATGGAACAACCCGAGGGGTATGTAGTTCTAGGATATGAGAAGAAAGTCTGTAGACTTGTCAAATCTCTGTATGGGATGAAACAAGCTCCAAAACAATGACATGAAAAAATTGATAGTACACTACTGTCAAAAGGTTTCTCCATTAACGAGTGTGATAAGTGTGTCTACATGAAAGGAAACTCTGACTCCTTCGTCATGATCTACTCTACGTAGATGACATGTTACTCACAAGTAGTAGTCGATCCTTGATTCAGGAAACAAAGAACATGTTAAAACAATGTTTTGACATAAAGGACATGGGTATCGCAGATGTCATCTTAGGAATTAAGATTTCTAAGTCATCTGACGGACTAGTGTCGTCTCAGTCTCATTACATAGTGAATGTCTTGAGAAAGTTTGAGACGTTTGATTGTCTGCCTTTAAGGTCACCAATGGATATGAATCAAAACATTGATAAGAATCGTGGTGCACCTGTGCTCCAGGAGCGATATGCGCAGATAATCGATAGTTTGATGTATGTAACAAACTCTACCCGACCTGATATCACTTATGTCGTCAATAAATTGGCGAGGTGTACACGCAATCCTGGACATGACCATTGGAAAGTGCTTAATCGAATACTCCGGTATTTGAAATATACAATGTCATACTGATTACACTACTCGAGGTATCCAGCTGTACTAGAGTGGTACAGTGATGCAAACTGGATATACGATATAACGAACACCAAGTCCACCGGTGGGTATGTGTTTACAATTGGTGGTGGGGCTGTGTGCTGGAAGTCCTCCAAACAAACTTGCATCGCCCGATCTACTATGGAATCGGAGTTCATCGCTTTAGACAAATCATGTGAAGAAGCTGAGTGACTTCGTGACTTCTTGGAGTATATCCCTTGCTGGGATAAACCCGTACATTCGGTGATGATCCACTATGACAGTCAGTCAGCATTCGGAAGGGCACAAGGTAACATATACAACGACAAATCTCGGCACATACGTCGGAGACATAAGACCGTTAGGCAATTGATCTCCAATGGTATTATCTCCATCGATTACATAAAATCATAGGAGAATATAGCTGACTCTTTGACTAAAGGATTACCCAATGATCAGATGGTTTGTCTGTCTAGGGGAATGAGCTTAAAACCCAAGCAATAAGGACTGATACGGTGGTAACCCAACCATACTGACTAGAGATCCCAGATTTGGTTCAATGGGAAAACTAAGTTGTAAAGGTCCAGTTGAGCGCTTATAAAGAAGCAAGAGCACTTCGGATATTGGTTCCTTATGAAAACACTAATCCAAAACATCCCCGCGAAAGAAATTAAAGTGCTACCTGCATGGTGGATACATGTTAAGTGTCAAAGTCTTAACATAACACTCGAGAGTCGAGGTTGAGATAATGATACTTTTAATGACTCCTAATCCTAAGTCTACCTATTCTAGACATTTCAATATTTATATAAAATCACATATTATAACAAGAAGAAAAATAAAAATGACGGAATTTTAAAGGATTGAAGTGACTAGGACGAGTGACAATGTCATCCCGTCCCATTTTGTTTAGAAGTTCCGAGGTCGAAGATGCGATGAATGTGTGACGCGGGTATGGATCTCATGATGATTCTCGTAGCGAGACTCTTTGTTGCTCTCCAATGCATTTCATGTAACAAACAAGAATCAAGAAACAAGAAAAAGAAAGAATAAGTATGGATCCCAAATAATACTCCATATAACTAATCAAACTAAACACACCCATGTGTTTATAATGCATATTAGTCACAATGTTTTATGCAAGTCTATAAGCCGAATAGGCCTACTTCGGTGTACAGTGCACAAGAAAGAAAAATAAAGAAGACAGATAAATGGACTGGGCCCAAGGCTCGGTTTTGATAGAAAGAAAATTAAAAATAAGTCAGGCCCAAAATGTGAATTTCAGATTTAAAAAAAGGAACAATATGGACTTTGGATATAACAAGAAGTAAGGGTCCTAAGTTCAAATCATTTACTAGACCTACCATTCATTTAAACAATTCCAGTATCAAACTAGGCCTATATGCTTACTACATGATAATGATAGTTAACAACATAATGTAACTATAATTTTAACATGTCAAACTAGTTCAAATATGTGTAAGAATGTTAACACAAATGGCATTTAGACCACCCCACAGATAGATATGGCGACAAAATGACTTAGAATATATTACATGCTACCATGGGTTCATTTGATACTCAGACAGGCAAGGGAAAACACATGGTTAAGTTGATAAACATGCTGGATATAGAAATGGACACAACATATATAGCCAAATTCAGAAAAACGCATGAGATGGATTCTGATACAATGGTGTGTCAATTTCAACTTAGAAGAGGTTACATGTTAGCCCAGATACAGTGTATGACAATCATTAAATAATTTCATGTCCAAAGGGGTAGGAGGAAAAATAAAGATGACATGCTCTGAAAATCAAATCAACTACGTATCACATATTGCCAAAGTCAACTCTTAGCTTTTATGTTAGTCATGAAAGTCATCCTGAACAGAGGCACATGCCAAGGGAGCCTATACTGAATACATTGAACATGTAATGTATTTAACGGAATAAAAACACAGACTCATTCATGATAAAAAAAAAAGGGCCCAAGATTATCACATAGCTTATTTACATTAATTTAACCAAAACATACATTCCCCAAGTTCAAACTAGCACACAGACATCTGGTATATCTAATAGAGTATGAACACCATAACACTTATATTTACCTTCATCTATCAGACTTTGTATGACAATATACACTAAGAATGTTAACAGTTTTATAAAAAAAATAGGCCCTAAGAAAACCAAACGTGGTTGATGCAAGTCTAAATCCAAACATTGAGTTTTATCTTTGCTAGTCATGACTGGACATAAATCTTAAACAATAACTAACTCCAGCAGGTAATTTCATTGGTCGAACAAGATTTTTATTCAAATATTATATATACCTGGCAGTACCTCTTAAATGTTACAAAAAAAAAACAGAACAGTGTACATGTGATCAAACAGGTTCTTAAGGTAACATCAAAACATTTAGTTAACTTAATCATACACGACAATCAATAAATAGTGAATATATCCCCCTGAAGATGTTAAAATAATATGCAAATAATCATCCTAATACATCTTAATCTAAAAAACAGTAAACAACCTAATGTGCAAACAAACGTCATAACACAGCTTAACATTGATTATAACCAAACAAACACATTGGATACCACCATAGTGAACACAAAAATAGACATGGTAATAGACTGTAAACTCACAGTTTAACTAAGACAAAGTGAGTATTAATCTAATAATCCTAAACAAACATCAACTCTTAATCAGACATGCTCAACATAGAGTCCAATAAGCATAAGTATTTATAACCTCTTTACAACATGCTTAATACTTGATTTAATGATCTTAAGAGTCATAATCTAACCATATATATACCTAATAACTAATCTAACTGGTTCAAACTGTTGGGTTTTGATATTGGTGAATGGGAAATAATGGGATGAAAATTAAAGGGGGTATAAGGCTCTTTTATCCCACATCGAAAAAAGAGAAGGAAAGAGTGGTGTATATATTACATTACACCTTCTCTAGCTGATAAAAGGGTTGAGAGGGCAAGGACCCCTCGCGCCGTCGTCATCGCTCGGCTCGGCTTCGGATTTGGATTTGGATTGATTGATAATCTTTTTGGACAAACGTTTCTTTAATTAAATTAATTAATTAATTATTTAATTAAAAACAAATCCAAACGGATCGACCCGCGACCCGACCCGTCCGGCTCTCCCTCTCTTTTTCGAATTTCCCTCCAAAATTAGGTGACTATTCTGAATGGTTGCAACCATTCAGAATCAGTACCTCCAACCCTATAAATTCTTGATTATTCCAAGAATTTATTCATTAATTTTTCCATTCTGAATTTTATATTCAAGTCGAAAATATTTTTCATTCTGTGTGATATACTGCCGTTGAGTGGTTATTGCACCGGAATTTGGAGTACTACTATTCTGGTAAGATAATCGTTCTATCCTGGGAGGCGATATTCCGTTAACCTCGAGTACTGTGAGGGGAATAATTTCCTTAAGGACACACTTTGAACTAAGTGGGCTCGATTACTTTCAGAAATTATTTTTCCAAAACAGATTCTGTTTTCGTTTATTGTTTCATTAATGTTATATGTTTCACTAAGTCATTAACAGACTGTTTTGAAACATTATTTAGCCAAATACAGATTATTATACCAACAATCTTAAGGAAATTAAGTTTATTTTATTTTAATCTGTATCCTGGTTTGGAGATTAAAACTTGTGTGGTTTTCTACTCCGTATGAAATTTCATATTCTAACTTGAAGACATAAAAACTTCGTTGGAATATTAAAAGTCCAGGAAAAAATGTTTTCCAAAAGGAAAAAAAAAGTGTTTTTTTTTCAGGAAGGAAAAAAAGTGTTTTTCTTGTATGTTGTTTGGAGACTAAAATCTTCGGATTTTCTACTCCGGTTGAGATTAAAGTTTTCATAACTTTCTACTCATTTGGGTACTTGATTTGAAGATATAAAAACTTCATCAAGTATATAACATACAATCCACTACACTTCGTTTCTATCAATTTTGATTCGGTTTGAAGAAATAAAATCTTCACCGTTGTGTATGATATTTGTTGCAACGATTTGAAGAATATAAAAACTTCATCGCTTTAAGGAGATTAAAACTTGTGTAGTTTTCTACTCCATATGAATATTAGTATTCTGACTCGAAGATATAAAAACTTCGTTGAAATACTAAAGTTTCATAATTATACTACGATTTGAAGAAATAAAATCTTCATCGTTTAAGTTTATAATTCGACTGCGATTTGAAGAAATAAAATCTCCATCGTTGAAGTCTGTGAATTAATTGCTATTTTGGTTTTATTAATTAAAACAGTTTGTCGATTTGACAGTGACAAACAATGGCAATTGAAACTGGAACTACCGCAAATATCGTGATCGCAAGCATTACTACAACCCGCATCGCAGCACCACACCTAAAAACTCGAAGTTCACCTGCCAACTTTAAAGGATGGCGAAAGAATGTTCTTTGGCTTACCACCCTTGGTTTGCAAAAGTTCACCAAAGGACCTCCGTGCTCGCCACGACATGCCTGACAACCAGCAGTTCATGGTTACTGAGGCTTGGAAACATACTGATTTTTTGTGCAAAGGCTACATTTTAAGTGTCTTAGAAGATGACTTGTACAATGTCTACAGTGCAGTAGAAACTTCCAGAGAATTATGGAGTGCACTTGAAAAGAAGTACAAGACAGAAGATGCTTGCTTGAAGAAGTTTGTGGTTGTCAAATTCCTAGACTACAAAATGGTTGATGGAAAAACCGTTGGAACCCAAGTTCAAGAGCTTCAACTTATCTTCCATGACCTTATTGCTGAAGGTATGGTAGTGAATGAAGCATTCTAAGTGGCTGCAATGATTGAAAAATTGCCGTCTTCGTGGAAAGATTTCAAGAATTATCTTAAGCACAAAAGAAAGGAAATGAAGTTGGAGGATCTTGTGATTCGTCTCAAGATCGAGGAAGATAACAAAACCGCTGAAAAGAGGTATCGTAAGAGTTCACCAATTGAAGGGGCCAACATCGTTGAAGATGCTGCTCCGAAAATGAACAAGAAAAGAAAGAGGCCTTCTGGAAAAGAGAAGGTTTCTAACAAGAAAAAGTTCAAGGGAAACTGCTTTAATTGTGGGAAAGCTGACCACAAAAGCCCAGATTTTCGTCTCCCGAAAAAGGACAAGGGAAAAAGACAAGCCAATATGGTGGAAATGAATGATGATCTGAATGATCTGTGTGCAATCTTTGTCGAGTGCAATTTGGTTGGAAACCCAAAGGAGTGGTGGCTGGATTCTGGTGTCACTCGACATGTTTGCGCTGCAAAGAAGCATTTGCAACATATGCTCCTGGACCCAGAGAAGTCTGTTTATGGAAATACCGCAATGCCAAGGTTGAAGGATATGGGAAGATACTTCTGAAGATGACTTCCGGCAAGGTCCTGACTCTCAACAATGTTCTGCACGTTCCAACAATTCGGAAGAATTTAGTTTCAGTCGGACTACTCGTCAAAAACGGGTTTAAGTGCGTGTTGGTTAGTGAGAAAATTGTAATAAGTAAGAATGATATGTTCATAGGAAAGGGCTACCTCACCGAGGGCCTTTTCAAACTCAATGTAATGGTTGTTGACAGTATTAATGAAAATTCAAATGCCTTACTTATCGAGTCAAATGATTTATGGCATGTTCGTTTAGGACATGTCAATTATAAAACCTTGCGAAAATTGATCAATTTAGAAGTATTGCCTAAATTCGAGTGTAACAAATCAAAATGTGAAATTTGTGTTGAATCTAAGTTTGTTAAACATCCATATAAGTCTATTGATAGGAATTCAAATCCTTTAGACTTAATTCACACAGATATATGTGATATGAAGTCAATACCATCTCGGTGGGAAAAAGTATTTTATAACTTTCATTGACGATTGCACTCGACATCATACGTGTATTTGCTTAATATTAAGGATGAAGCAATTAATGCATTTAAGCAATACAAGAACGAAGTGGAAAATCAATTGAATAAAAGATCAAAATGATTAGAAGTGATGGGTGGAAATGAGAGTACGAATCTCCTTTTGCAGAGACATGTTTGGAATATGGAATTATTCATCAAACTATCGCCTTTACACACCACAATCAAATGGAATTGCGGAAAGGAAAACCGAACATTAAAGGAAATGATGAATGTCTTACTAATTAGTTCTGCCATCGCAGAGCTTGTGGGAAGCTATCTCATAACTAATCGAATACTCAACAGAGTACCCTACAAAGAAAACACAATCTATTCCATATGATCTATGGAAAGGAAGAAAACCCAACTTGAAATATTTCAAAGTGTGGGGTGTTTAGCGAAGGTCCAAGTTCCTTTGCCCAAAAGGGTAAAAATCGGACCAAAAGCGTGGATTGTGTTTTTATTGGCTATGCTACAAACAAAGAAAGCTTGTCGGTTTGGTTCACGAATCGACAATCCCGAAATTCATGTCAATACGGTAATCAATCGGATAATGCTGAATTCTTTGAAAACATCTATCCGTATAAAACTGAATGAGTCGTCAAGTGAAATATCTAAACGACCATGGAAGAACCAAAGGAAAGTATACCAAGCAAAGAGGATCTAAGGCGTAGCAAACGTCAAAAGACATCTACTTCTTTGGACTGCACTTTGTAACATTCTTGCTTGAAAATGAGCCTCAAACATTTAAAGCAAAGAATGTCATCTTCTCGATTCAACATTTTGGAAAGAAATTGTCAATAGTGAGATTGAATCAATTTTAAACAACCATACATGGGAGTTAGTTGATCTTCCTCCCGAAATAAACCTTTAGGATCAAAATGGATCTTTAAAAGGAAAATGAAAGCTGATGGTACTATTGACAAATATAAGGCAAGACTTGTGGTCAAAGGTTATAGACAAAAGGAAGGTCTTGATTACTTTGACACATACTCGCCGGTAACAAGAATAACATCTATTCGGGTGTTAGTGGCACTGGCGGTCGTATATGGTCTTGAAATCCATCAAATGGATGTCAAGACAGCTTTCTTAAATAGAGAATTGGAGGAAGAAATTTACATGGAACAACCTGAGGGTTTTGTGGTTCCTGGTAAAGAAAGGAAAGTGTGCAGACTTGTTAAGTCACTTTATGGACTTAAACAAGCACCCAAACAATGGCATGCGAAATTTGACCAAACAATGTTGGCAAATGGATTTAAGATTAATGAGTGTGACAAATGTGTTTACATTAAAAATACTCCAAATCATGAAGTCATTGTTTGTTTGTATGTTGATGACATGTTGATAATGAGTAAAGATATTGTCGATGTAAATGCTACGAAGCATATGCTCGCTAGCAAATTTGACATGAAAGACTTAGGGGTTGCTGATTTGATCTTAGGAATTAGGATCCATAAAACTCCACAAGGTCTAGCATTATCACAGTCACATTATATTGAAAAAGTACTTGACAAGTTCAAGTATTTAAATTTCAATGTTGCAAAGACTCCAATTGATGTAAGTTTTGCACTTCAAAAGAATGAAGGTGAAAGTGACTCACAATTGGACTTTGCACGAGTTTTGGGAAGTCTGATGTACATTATGAATTGTACACGACCAGATATAGCATGTGCTATAAGCAAGCTGAGTCGATTCACGAGTAATCCCAATCAAACTCATTGGATGGCAATGAAACGAGTCTTGGAATATTTACAACACACCCAAAACTATGTTTTGTATTATAATAAATATCCCGCAAGATTTGAGGATATAGTGATGCAAATGGATCACCGATCGTTTGAAGTTAAATCCACGAGTGGATATGTTTTCACCGTTGGCGGAGGAGCGGTGTCTTGGAAATCATCAAAATGCATACGACGCCCGCTCTACAATGGAATCGAATTTATAGCTTTAGACAAGTAGGTGAAGAAGTTCGAATGGCTCTAATTTCTTAGAAGATATTCCATTCTGGCCCAAACCTTTGGCTCCTATATGTATATATTGTGACAGTCAAGCAGCAATAGGTAGGGAAGGGAGCGTAATGTATAACGAAAAATCTCGTCACATACGACGGAGACACAATACCGTTAGACAACTCCTCTCTAGTGGCGTTATCACAATTGATTATGTAAATTCAAGAGATAACGTGGCGGATCCGCTTACAAAAGGCTTATCTAGAGAGGGAGTTAGTAGATCATCAATGGGAATGGGGTTAAGGCCAAGGACAAGTCATCATGACGGTAACTCTACCTAGCAGACTGGAGATCCCAAGAGCTAGGTTCAAGGAGATCAAACAAAGTTGTGACTGACGGTTCAACATTGTCAAATAACTCAACCCATTCTCGGATGAAGACAATGTTCAGAAATAAGGATAAGACTTTATGGCTTGTTAATGAGTTAATAAAGCATTAAGGTTTTTTAATGGTTATCTAAATCTGGCAATGTATGACCAGATAATGTGGCTATAGGACCACATGTTTAGAAATCACCTATGTGAGTGTTAAGTGTAAGCCGCTTTAAAGGGGAATGACAGTAAAGGCCCATTCTCTATGCACTCATGAGACCAGGCGGTGTTCATGGCTGAAACGAACACAACCGTGAGAACTATAAACGGTTGAGGGTTGATTGTGTGTCTTATGTTGTCTAGGTATACAACAAAGTTCGACGGTTCAAAGATATCAAATCTACCGATTGATCGAGTATATCCGATATAAGTTCACTACGGAAAGTTCAAAGGGAAACCTACTTATCCAGATGCAATCAATTCTCGTTTGTATATCACACTCGTCCGTACATTCTTGTATCTTATAACCATTCCCCATTCATGTGGGTGATTGTTGGATTTTGATATTGGTGAATGGGAAATAATGGGATGAAAATTAAAGGGGGTATAAGGCTCTTTTATCCCACATCGAAAAAAGAGAAGGAAAGAGAGGTGTATATATTACATTACACCTTCTCTAGCTGATAAAAGGGTTGAGAGGGCAAGGACCCCTCGCGCCGTCGTCGTCGCTCGCTCGGCTTCGGCTTTGGATTTGGATTTGGATTTGGATTTGGATTTGGATTTGGATTTGGATTTGTCAAAAGATCGATTGATTGATAATCTTTTTGGACAAACGTTTCTTTAATTAAATTAATTAATTAATTAATTAAAAACAAATCCAAACGGATCGACCCGCGACCCGACCCGACTCTCTCCAAGAATTTATTCATTAATTTTTCCATTCTGAATTTTATATTCAAGTCAAAAATATTTTTCATTCTGGGAGGCGATATTCCGTTAACCTCGAGTACTGTGAGGGGAATAATTTCCTTAAGGACACACTTTGAACTAAGTGGGCTCGATTACTTTCTGAAATTATTTTTCCAAAACAGATTCTGTTTTCGTTTATTGTTTCATTAATGTTATATGTTTGACTAAGTCATTAACAGATTGTTTTGAAACATTATTTAGCCAAATACATATTATTATACCAACACAAACAACAATTAATAGACACACAAACATATAATACACATGATATTAGACATATTAAACTGAAAATCAAAAGGGAAAGAGGTTACCTTCTCCGGGTGATGAATCGAAGCGTCGTCTCGACTCGTCGAATCCGCTCGGAGTTGTTTTGGGTGTGTGCGACTGAAGCGAAGCAAGACTTGATGTTTTCATATTCTGGTTGAAGCAAAAATAAAAAATTAGAAAAGGATGTTTGAGGCTTTGCAATAAAGAAAGTGTGTGTTTTCTGAGTTTAAGCTTCTAAAGGATATGAGTCTATTCTCAATCTTCAAACCAAAACCAGAAAATCTAATCCTAAACGCAAGAATTTTAAAACGAGGAACAAAATAAAGGTCTTAGAAATCAATACTCAAAATTCTCCCTTTCATGTAGAACAGATGGGGGGTTTATAGGTCAAAATTTGAGTTTGAATTCGAAATAAAGTTGTCAACAGACTGATTTCGGATGATTTCTAAGGTTCAAATCGCGGATTTTGGGGAATATAAGGGTATGGGTTGTGTCAGGGGGCGTGGGTGAAGTGAAATGGGTAGTTGGGCAGAGATATAGGTAAGGCAGCGAATTTGGGGGTGATGGGAGCTGGTGGATTTTTTGATTTGGGATGTTGGTTTGGACGATGGGGATTGAGAAGAGAAAATGGTAGGTTTCTCATTTGGTTTAAGGAGATGATGATTTAATTGGGGATGTTGGGTCGTGGAATTGATGTGGTAGCGGAGTAAAAGAGTTGTGGGAATTGGGTTTGGGCTGAAAATTGAATGGGGTTTAAAGGTTGGGAGATTAATTAACTCAAATGATGAATTAATTGGTAACTAATCCAATTTTCCAAATTAGTTAAAATATGTTTCTTTGTCCTAATTAATTTCAAAAGTGTACACACACATAAACTACGATACAAAAGATTTAATATATATATATATTTAGTTTAAGTAAAAAATATAATACTCATAGAAAAAATGATTAATTTAGTAATTGATGAAAATGTTAAGAGAAAATAAATCACCAATGTCGAAGCCAAAATATTAAAATTATTTTGCTTATATATAAAACATAATACCCGATTTTTTTTTTAATTATGTTGTAATTAGTGAAAATATTACAATTACTTATTTTTTGAGAATTTTCAAGACTGAGAAGCATAATAAAATTAATTGGAGATAAAAGGACGATCTAAATGAAATGTTCAGTAAAGAGAGGACAAAATTAGGTGTCAACAACTTGTCCCTCTTTGACCGAAGATGACGAAAGAGTTTTTGGACAAAGACGTTGACTTGTAGTCAATTTTGTCCTGATTGTCAAAGATTAGGAAATGCATGGGCAAAGGGAGATTTCCAAGGCGAAAGGGGATCTCTGATGTTAGGAATTTGAGCGAAAAGCTGATGCAGATTCAGAATTTTGTCTCAGTGTCGGATATGATGACACTGAGTCGTTGTGATGACAAAGTTAAAAACAAAGCTGACGCATATTTAAAATTTGTCCCAGTGTCGAATCATGATGACACTGGGTTGCTGTGGCGTTTGGAAAATTAAAGGCAAGGCTAATACAGATTTAAAATTTTATCTCAGTGTCGAATTATGATGACATTGGGTTGCTGTGGCGTTTGGAAAATTAAAGGCAAGGCTAATGTAGATTTAAAATTTTGTCCCAGTGTCGAATTATGATGACACTAGGTTCTTATGATGCAAAAAATCAAAGATGGTGCGGACGCAGATTCAAAATTTATTCCAGTGTCAAATTATGATGACACTGAGTTGCTGTGATGATAAAAAATCAAAGACGGGTTGACGCTGAAATTAAATTTTTGTCCCAGTGTCGAATTATGATGACACTGAGTTGCTGTGATGCTAGAAAATTAAGGACAAGTGGATACAAATTCAAAACTTTATCCCAGTGTCGAATTATGATGACACTGGGTTGCTGTGATGCTAGAAAATTAAGGACAAGACGGATGCAGATTCAAAAATTTGTCCTAGTGTCGAATTATGATGACACATGGGCCATTGGTATTGTGGAATGCTGGAGGAGAGCGGATCGACGTTCGAGGTACAAATTATCTCGGTTTGCCTAAGAGATAGTTCCACGTTGTGGGTCTGCTCCTGTAAATTAAGGCTCCTGCAGGCTAAACCTAAAAAATATTAGTGCATAACTGTTAAAACAAAATGATAAAGCATGAATATATGAGAAATATGATAATGTGAGTAGGAATGTCGTCATGTGTAGACGTAATGTGCTAAAGATGATGTAGTTGCAGATGTTGATATGCATGATCAAAATGTTGATGACGTCGTGGTATAGACGCGATGTTGATGACGTCGTGGTATAAATACGATGTTTATGACGTCGTGGTATAGATGTGATGCTGATGATGTCGTGGTATAAACGTGATGCTGATGACATAGTGGTATAGACGCGATGTTGATGACATCATGGTAAAGATGCGATGCTGATGACGTCGTGGTATAGACTCAATGATGGTTACGTCGTGGTATAGACGCAATACTGGTGACATCGTGTTATAGACGCAATGCTGATGACGTCGTGGTATAAACGCAATATTGATGATGTCGTTGGGTAGACACGTTATAGATATTGTCATTGCGCAAACAAAATAATGATATTATTGATAACTGTAATAGAAAGAACGTCGTTGTGCGTACGTAATAAGATGAACGTCATTGAATAGACGTGATAAGACATCGTTGAATAGACGTAATAATAGAGGACGTCATAGAAAAGACGTAATAATAGAACGCCATGATGTAATAGGACGTCGTTGAATAGACAAAATAAGATGAACATCATTGTGTGGACGCAATAAGATGAACGTCGTTGAATAGACGTGATAAAAGACGTCATTGATAGCCGTAATAGGAGGAACATCGTTGTACGGATGTAATAAGATGAATGTCGTTGAATAAACGTGATAAAGAACGTCATTGATAATCGTAATAAGAGGAACGTCGTTGAAAAGACGTAATAATAGAACATCATTGATAGATGTAATAAAACGTCATTGAATAGACGTAATAAGATGATGTCATTGATGTATGATAAGACAAACGTCGCTGAATAGACGTAATAAGAATGCGTCGTTGATATATGTAATAGGACGTCGTTGAATAGACGTAATAAGAGAACATCATTGATAGATGATAAGACCACGTCATTGAATAGACGTAATAAAACTAACGTCGATGTGCGGATGCAATAAAAATACGTCGTTGATAGACATAATAAGATGATTTCGACCCGGTGGGCCAAACTACTATGATAAAATTACCTGCGGAATATAAACCGCTTAAAATAGTTAGAGTCGTAAAGTGATTGAGAAACGAGGATCAGAGTGTGGCCCTGTTATCCAAATGACGTCTTGGTAGACGCGTGTGATTGTGGCCTTGCGGGCTGAGCTGCTATCGAAACTTTTTATTGTTGTTGTCTTTTCTGCTTCTATTAATATGAAGAAACCTGCGCTCAAAGAAAAAATTTGTGAGTTTTGGGGAGGGGCGGTCGATCCGTATTGACTTTGCAGCTTTGCTTCTTGATGCTCGGGTGCCTGGTTTCCGGTTTAGGCGAGTTGTTTAATAAAATAATTGCTTATGACAAAGTATGTATAAAAGGTTTTGTCGGATTTTCGAATATTGGCATGTCGTGAAACTAAATGAACATCTCATCCAATTAAAAAATTGTCCCGGTTTTAAGCGTGCAAGGGTGTTTGATCTAAACGAGTCTTGTAGGGTTGTTTGTCTATTCTATCAAGGTAAAAAGTGTTGTATTTTGTAAAAATAGAGGAAAGTTTCTAATGGTGTGACCGGAGCCGATTTAGGCCGCCTACGTATCCCAACGAGGGAATTAGGTTATAACGTAGTTCGTTACAAGCAAAAGGAGAATTGTATATTTTCTGAAAGGGGGACCGAGGCCCGTATGGACCACCTACGTATCCCGCCGATGTAATCAGGTCATAACGTAGTTCAAATTACAAAAAAGGGAATGATATATTTTTTAAAAGTGGGACCGAGGCCCGTGTGGACCACCTACGTATCCCACCGAGGGAATCAGGTCAATACGTAGTTCCAAAGTACAAAAAGGGGAATAAACATGTTAAACTAATTATATATCTAGGAGGACTGAGACAGGGGTACGAGTCCACTCGTTCAAAACGTCTCCCTGTTCTTCATCCCAGCTGGCTGGGTCTTTAGCGGGAGTATGCTTCATTGTCAGTATCGTTTTCTTTTGACTCCTGTGCAGTGCATGTTTTGGCAAAAGACTGATTCAGGCAGAGTCGGTTTTGACCAGGGCGCATCTCTCTTTCTTTGGAGATTGGTCGATGATTCCGCCCTTTCCTCTCTCTTTGCGAGCCCATAAATCTTTTCCAAACCGCTGTTTTCGTTGATGGTAATCATGTTTTGATGGGAAGTGTCAGCATTTGGCAAAGGTTTATTGTTTATATCGAGGGGAGCTCTTTTCAGTCAGATGGCTCCTCCTTTGATCAGTTTCTCGATTTTATCTCTAAGAGTGTGGCAATCCCTGTGTCATGTCTAGTGGCTCCAGAGTGGTATGCACAAATTTTAGTCTCATCGTGCCATTTGAAAGTAGGTTTGGGAATTTTCTTCGGATTGGTTAGAGGATTCCTGCGGCTCTCAGCCTCTCGTACAATGGTTCTAAAGGTTCGGCCAAAGGTGTATAGGTTTTGGCTGGCTTTCTTTCAAAATTTAGGCAGGGCCGGACCAGTATGATAGTACCTTCCAAATTATGCTCTTCATTGGTGGCTATCATGTGCACATCAGCATTGCCATGGTTCGGCAGAGGGTTCTCGTGCATATTTGGGTGTGCTTCTTTCAGTTAAATGACCCCATCCTTAATCAGTGCTTCAATCTTATTCTTGAGGGCATAGCAGTTTTCGGTGTCATGCACAAGGATACCTGTCACGACCCGACATCGGGCCCGCGACTGGTGCCTTACCCCGGGCACCCTAGTGATACAACATCATAGAAAATCAGCGGAAATAAAAACTTAAACATGAAACAAGATATAATACAAGAAACAAAGCTAACTAAAACTGGCCACCTTTCTCACGTATATATATATACCAACGATTATCCTTACAAACCCCGCCCACAACAAGATTACTGCACTTAAGAATGTAATTATAACTATGACGACAGTGGCCCGCCATACCCTCGAATGTATAAGTACTACAACGACGGGGACTATACTAAAAGATAAGCCTCCTGAGAAACGAGCTTCCCAAAATACGTAATCGCGATCCTAAGAGAGGATCAACAATCGCGTACTTCTACTGCAGATGAACGCACTCAAGCGAGGTCAAGACAACAAGTACCAAGTATGGAAATCAAAATATCAGAATGAAATCATAATACTATATAAAACAGAGACATGTATGATAGCCAAACTACAAGATACAACATATAAGCAAATATATCCAAATGTGACTCACGCCTCAAAGTCATTACTCAAATATAACCACTGGTCTCACGCCCACAATATCTATCCCGCCGTGGAATTCTTCCTCATCACGGCAGCCTATGATATAACAACACCAAGGAGTACACATGAACACCGTGTCCCACCTATGTCATCGAATCAGACGGCAAGACGGGCGTCGACTACCAGATACCACCTGCGCCACGTAGCTGACGGGGGCAAGTACGAAAGCCAACTACCAGATACCAAGCCGTACCAACAAATACTATATAACAGTATCACGAAGCTGACACGGGGCAAGTACGAAGACCAACTGAACGGGGCAAGTACGAAGGCTAACTACCAGATACCTCCTGCGTCACGCCAATGACGGGGGCAAGTACGAAAACCAACTACCAGATACCAAGCTGTATCAGTGAACCTCATGGAGGGCTAGTCCATGGAACAACAATCCTAATGGAACCATACCCGTGGGCCACCCAACGTGTCAGTAGGTCCAAGGATATAACAAGATAACCGACCCTCCATTGAGAGACGCGGTAGCGTAGAAATACAATACTTGCACAACAAAGGCTATCACAAGTAAACATAGGCAAGTTACTCACACTCAAGGTACTCTCATCTTATGCCAAAAATCCGGGTTTTAACCCCAAAGTACTACATACTTTAACTCTTTAAAAAGATCCATTTCTTTCACAAAAGTCATATGATACTAACACTCGTAGTATCCAAAATAGAGTAACTATTATTTTAAGTAAACCAAAACAATTTCCATACCTTCTTTTTGAATAAACCAAGACAATACCATGCCTTCTTTTTAAACCAATTTAAGACAAAACCATGCCTTTCTTTTAAACCAAAAACTCTTCAATTCCTCAAGTCTCTTTTCTTTTAGAAATCAAGTTCCTTACTTTGGAATTTAAGAAAAGTCAATACTTGTTTATAATGATTCTTATTAAAGCAGCCATGATCTATAAAATGTAATACAATTTTGTCTTATCTTAGCTTCTATGCAGATGGAGGATTCTACTTGTTTTAATATAATTATTTGTCATTAGATTTTCCTTTATTAACGCTGCAATGGCTTGTTCGATACTTATTCCCATTTCCGAAATCAATATAACTTATTCTTTTTTTTAGATCAAGTACTCATTTCTCACGAATGAGGTTTCACCACTTTTTAACACAATTCAAGTTCTTCACATTTCATATCAAGTCAAATAAAAGTCAAGTCTCTTATCTTTTAAAATCAACAAACCATTCTTTTACCTACATAAAGTCGTTATAATTAACTTCCCATAAAGTCATTATAACACTTTATGTTTTAAACCAACCAAATTCGTTTAGCACACGTACGTCTACCGTACTACATAGTTCACAACAATCATGATAGAAAGGATAGGAAGAGGTTCACATACCTCGCGACGATTATCGACAAATAGCAAAATGCTCCAAAGTACTATAACTCTGCTAGCCTTTTCCACCCTTCAAGTAGAATACGCTACTCGTAGTACTTCAACCTATAATGACCATAAAACGTCTATTAACTTCTAGATCTCTTCGTAGAACATTTCTAAGTACAAGGTTCCATATTCTACGGAAAATTCGGCAGCACCTCCCCTCCCGCAACCACATAAATCCACCTTTATCAAGGCCCGCTACCAAGCCAACAACTCAAAGGGAATTACACGCCTACTGGACGTGTACAAACCGCCTACAAGAATACTACACAAGTCATCAGAAATACACCCAATGTAAATACAGTTCAATTCTTTTTGATCATCCTTTCATATATCTTACTCAATTATAAACTACTACAATATGTAATCTCCAATTACAATAGAAGGACATAGATCATTACCTCGATAAGCCCAAAATTATCCAAGATTTAAAAGTCGATCCTGAGCAACGTTTAGCTCCAAATCCTTACGCCATAATCCGCCATGTCGACCCTTAAGCTCCTAACCAACTCCTCTCCAAGATCCAACTCCAAAAAGTGAAGAACACTTAGGCTCAAACTATGGCAACTTTCGGCCAAGGCAAACTTTCTAGGCTAGGGGTGTGAAATCTTTTCCAACTCTTGGTTCACAATATTCCTAACACCTTAAGGAAGGACACTAAAAAGTTTAAGGATTTTTGGACAACATTTGGCCAAGGGAGAGGCTCATTGACGAGAACAACAAGGAGAGGGGAGAGAGAATTGCCTTGAAAATCTCAAGTGTGGGATGAAGTCTTGCAAGCTCAAGGGGGGGGGGGGGTATTTATAGAACAATCAAGGGCTAGGATGATAGCAAGTGTGTGGTGAGATGGGGGAACAAGTGTGTGTGCCACAAGCCATTTGTCTAAGCAAGACAAGTGGCTAGCCACATGCCAACATAAATCGGCCACAAGGCCACATGGCAAGCCAATTCGGCTACATGCCACCTAAGGGGGTGACACGTGTCGCCCCCCTACTCGTCCAAAATATTTCATCTTCCAAAAATATCCATAATGTCCAAAATCTCGAAAACAAAGTGGGCCCCACAAAACCGTAAATTTTCCCCGTGGGCACCACGTGACCAAATCCGGAAATAAAATTCCATAATTCTATTATATTCTCAGAAGTCCGAATACCAAATCTGGGAATCCAATTCCCATTAACGAACTTTTTTCCTTCACAAAAACCGGAAACTTTTCCGTCGAAAAATTACATCTTCCTTTCTTTCCAATCTTAATGTCGTATTCTCGTACGTATGTCCTCACATACATACCCTGGAACTACGGGGTGTAACAATACCAGAGTGGTATGCACATCGCTTGGTCCCGTCATACCATTTTGGAATGGGATCATGAATTTTCCCTTGAATTGGTTGGAGTATCCCTGTGACTCTCAACCTCTCGTATAGCTAGGGTAAAGATTCAGCCAAGGGTATGTAGGTTATGGGCCTTCTTTCGACATTTGTGTTGGCTCTGTGTGCATTCGGTGTTCAATTTCAGGTTGCATCAGATACGAGGTCGATATTCTTTGGGGTGCGCAGTGCTTGGGGTGCGTTATAAGTTGGTCAGCGTGTGGTACACGCGCGAGTCAGCGGAAGGTCGTAATATGGTTGAGGGATTTGGGTGCTTTGGCTATAGTGGAAATGTTGATGCTTTTGAGTGTGTTGGTCAGAGTAGGAGGTCGAGGGTTTGGTAGTTTAGCCTCCGTTTCCATCAGATTCTCAGATCGACATGACATGGGATGCTCCATCCATCTTTTTCTTGATTGCCGCGAGCGAGTCTGACTGAATTGCCTTACTTATTGCCTGCAGTGCGGCCAGATTAGTGATTTTGCCTGTTTTTATCCCTTCCTCCACGAAATCTCCCATCCTCACGACTTCTGAGAGGCCCCGACCTATTACGCTGATCATCATTTCGTAGTAGGTGGCATCCTTCAGGGACTGCACAAATATGGTGGTCATCTCACTTTCAGCCATCGAAGGCTGAACCTTTGTTGCTTCCGCCCTCTATCTCATGGCGTATTCACAGAAGGTTTCAGTTGTTTTCTTCTCAATCTTCATCAGATAAAATTGGTCTAAGACAGTGTCAATGTTGAACCAAAATCTGTCTACAAAATATTGCGCCATCGCACTCCAACTGTACCATTTCCTAGGATCCTGACTCGTATACCAATTAAGAGCCTCTCTTGTCAGACTCCTAATGAATAACTTCATTATGATTGTTGGATCCTTTCCTACCCCGATCAGTTTATCACAATAGGATCTCAAATGGGCGTGGGGATTTCCCTTCCCATCGAACAAGTGGAGGGTTTTGTGGAAGGTTTTGTGGAGGGTTTTGTGGAAGGTTGGTTTGTGGGTTGATGGGGCGAGGGTCCATCTGTTGCGAGCTAGTGTGTCCGTTTGGTGAATTTTGGGGAAGGTGTTGTGATGAGGGCGGATCAGGAGACGAGAAAGTTTGTGGGGAAATTGTACTTGTTCTTTGCTCTAGCAGTGGAGTGTTCAGGCTAATGGATAAGTTGGTGAGATTACGAAGCCGTTCCATTTCAACCTGCATGTCTTCTATTTGTTGTAGCAACTGTGCGAGGTAATCATCTTGGCCAGTTGTGTTTCTTCTTTATGAAGTCTCTGCTTCATCTATAGAGATGAGTCCCAAGTCATTCTGCTCAGATGCACCCGAATCAGTCATTTCGTTGGCAGATTGTGCTTTTGACCTTGTAAAGTATTGGTGTTCTGACATCTTCTAGTCAATACGAACCGACCTCTCTGTGGGGGAAAATAAGAAAATCCTTCCAAAACAACAAACCATGTTAGTGTAAGATATGTAGATGTGTCCAAGGGTATAAGCAACAGTATAGTGAGCAGATTGCATGTATATAATACACAAAGTTGAAAACAAACAACCAAACGTGAGTCATAATATGCACGAGACCTCTTTTATGCCAGAGGTGAGCCTAAACGTCAGATATGCGAGATTACGATATACCGGTCCAAGCTGTTAAGTTGTCATGCTTTTGTTGGAAATGGTGACAAAATGACTGTGCAATTTTTCCAATTTCGGCATGTCATGATTAGGCTTGGATTTGTCTATCATTATCACGCTATACATAGTATGTTGTTGGTCGTTGGGTTGTGAAACCCATCGACAAGTTTTGGTGTTTTCCTAATTGTGGCGTCGATACCAAGGACCGATCCACCTAAGGTATATGCATACATGACTTAATGTAAAGGCTGGTATATCTCTATCTTAAGTTTGCTAAGATTTGGCTTACTAGACGCAAGGTTTCCGAGTGGACTACTCGAGTGAGAAGGCTACGCGGCCACCGGTGGGACCGGACACTCCACATATATTGCCAACTCTCCTAATTTTGGATTTTATGAAAGAAATTTGCTGATGCACAAAGCACACCTCGCGTGTATGTGTGTGATAGTGTGAATTTCCGTAAGGGGAGAAATATGAGCGGAATTCCAGTTTAAGGAAAGCAGTAAAATAAAGTAGCAATTAAAGCAGTCAACACATACAAAATTAAAAGCATTTAAAACAAATAAAAACAAATAAAGCCAAATAATAAACCTAAATTTGCTATGGTTAAGAACCTGATTTTCCCAGCAGAGTCGCCATGCTGTCACACCCCATTTTAATCGGAGTCAAAACGGTGTAGGACATGGTTGATTCCTAAAATGTATTTTAAGGAGTCGCCACCTAATTATTATAGTGAACTAGGACACTTTAAATAGCATAAAATGTTATAAATCATCTCCATTTAAAGGTCTGCGAAACTTATGAGATTCTAAGTAAGGGTTCTCTATTATCCTAAGAGGAAGGGGTTAGGCATCCCTTAAGATCCGCTAACATGCGATTATTCGGTCAACTTAGGTATAAACATGTTTTGAAAACCATAAGGTTAATACAAGATGTTGTAAATAATTATTTGAAAGATGTATATATTTTGAGAAATTTGCATGAAGTTTGTTTAAAATAAATGCATGGAAAATAGTTTTGTTGGGAAAGTATATATTGTATGTAAAATTGGTTGTTGATAAAGATATGTCGTTATATGGCAAAATATGTGACGAACCTAAAATAGACTAGCGAAGGGATTTCCAATTTTAAACTACACTTTCTAATTTATTAATCCTAAGTCTACCTATTTTAGACATTTCAATATTTATATAAAATCACATATTATAACAAGAAGAAAAATAAAATGACGGAATTTTAAAGGAGTGAAGTGACTAGGACGAGTGACAATGTCATCCCGCCCCATTTTGTTTAGAAGTCCCGAGGCCGAGGATGCGATGAATGTGTGACGCGGGTATGAATCTCATGATGAGTCTCGTAGCGAGACTCTTTGTTGTTCTCCAATGCATTTCATGTAACAAACAAGAAACAAGAAAAAGGAAAGAATTAGTATGGATCCCAAATAATACTCCATATAACTAATCAAACTAAACACGCCCATGTGGTTATAATGCATATTAGTCACAATATTTTATGCAAGTCTGTAAGCCGAATACGCCTACTTCGGTGTACAGTGCACAAGAAAGAAAAAGAAAGAATACAGATAAATGGGTTGGGCCCAAGGCTCGGTTTTGATAGAAAGAAAATTAAAATCATGAATTTTAGATTTAAAAGAAGGACAAATATGGACTTTGGATATAACAAGAAGTAGGGGTCCTAAGTTCAAATCATTTACTAGACCTACCATTCATTTAAACAATTCCAATATCAAACTAGGCCCTATATGCTTACTACATGATAATGATAGTTAACAACAGAATGTAACTATAATTTTAACAGGTCAAACTAGTTCAAATAGGTGTAAGAATGTTAACATAAATGGCATTTAGACCACCCCACAGATAGATATGGCGACAAAATGACTTAGAATATATTACATGCTATCATAGGTTCATTTGATACTCATACAGGCAAGGGAAAACACATGGTTAAGTTGATAAACATGTTGGATATAGGAATGGACACAACATATATAGCCAAATTCAGAAAAATGCATGAGATGGATTCTGATACAATGGTGTGTCAATTTCAACTTAGAAGAGGTTACATGTTAGCCCAGATACAGTGTATGAAAATCATTAGATAATTTCAAGTCCAAAGGGGTAGGAGGGAAAACAAAGATGACATGCTCTGGAAACCAAATTAACTACATATCACATATTGCCAAAGTCAACTCCTAGCTTTTATTTTAGTCATGAAAGCCATCTTGAACAGAGGCACATGCCTGGGGAGCCTATACTGAATACATTGAACATGTCATGTATTTAACGGAATAAAAACACAGACTCATTCATGATAAAAAAAAAAGGGCCCAAGATTATCACATAGCTTATTTACATTAATTTAAACAAATCATACATTCCACAAGTTCAAACTAGCAACATCTGGTATATCTAATAGAGTATGAACACCATAACACTTATATTTGCCTTCATCTCTCAGACTTTGTATGACAATATACACTAAGAATGTTAACAGTTTTATAATAAAAACAGGCCCTAAGGAAACCAAACGTGGTTGATGCAAGTCTAAATCCAAACATTGAGTTTTATCTTTGCTAGTCATGACTGGACATAAATCTTAAACAATAACTAACTCCAGCAGGTAATTTCATTGGTCGAACAAGATTTTTATTCAAATATTATATACACCTGGCAAAACCTCTTAAATATTACAAAAAAAAATCAAACAGAACAGTGTACATGTGATCAAACAGGTTCTTAAGGTAACATCAAAACATTCAGTTAACTTAATCATACACGACAATCAATAAATAGTGAATATATCCCCCTGAACATGTTAAAATAATATGCAAATAATCATCCTAATACATCTTAATCTAAAAAACAGTAAACAACCTAATGTGCAAACAAACGTCATAACAGAGCTTAACAGTGATTATAACCAAACAAACACATTGGATACCACCATAGTGAACACAAAAATAGACATGGTAATAGACTGTAAACTCACAGTTTAACTAAGACAAAGTGAGTATTAATCTAATAATCCTAAACAAACATCAACTCTTAATCACATATGCTCAACATAGAGTCCAATAAGCATAAGTATCTATTAACCACTTTACAACATGCTTAATACTTGATTTAATGATCTTAAAAGTCATAATCTAATCATATATATACCTAATAACTAATCTAACTGGTTCAAACAACAATTAATAGACACACAAACATATAATACACATGATATTAGGTATATTAAACTGAAAATCAAAAGGGAAAGAGGTTACCTTCTCTGGGTGACGAACCGAAGCGTCGTTTCGACTTGTCGAATGCGCTCGGAGTTGTTTTGGGTGTGTGCGACTGAAGCGAAGCAAGACTTGATGTTTTCATATTCTGGTCGAAGCAAAAATCAAAAATCAGAAAAGGATGTTTGAGGCTTTGCAGTAAAGAAAGTGTGTGTTTTCTGAGTTTAAGCTTCTAAAGGATATGAGTCTATTCTCAATCTTCAAACCA
The DNA here is from genome assembly GCA_029844215.1 of Przewalskia tangutica. Taxonomy (NCBI): domain Eukaryota; kingdom Viridiplantae; phylum Streptophyta; class Magnoliopsida; order Solanales; family Solanaceae; genus Przewalskia; species Przewalskia tangutica. The sequence continues at coordinate 35,944,779 of CM056735.1, forward strand.
AAACCATAAAATCCGATCCTAAACGCAAGAATTTTAAAACGAAGAACAAAAGGAAAGTCTTAGAAATCAATACTCAAAATCTGCCCTTCATGTAGAACATAGGGGGGTTTTATAGGTCAAAATCTGAGTTTGAATTAGAAATAAAGTTGTCAACGGACTGATTTTGGATGATTTCTTGGGTTCAAATCGTGGATTTTGGGGGATATAAGGGTATGGATTGTGTCAGGGGGCGTGGGTGAAGTGAAATGGGTAGTTGGGCAGAGATATGGGTAAGGCATCGGATTTGAGGGTGATGGGAGCTGGTGAATTTTCTGATTTCGAACGTTGATTTGGACGATGGGGATTGAGAAGAGAAAATGGTGGGTTTCTCATTTGGTTTAAGGAGATGATGATTTAATTGGGGATGTTGGGCCGGGGTCAGGGAATTGGTGTGGGCCGCAGGATTAAAAGAGTTGTGGGAATTGGGTTTGGGATAAAAATTGAATGGGGTTTATAGGTTGGGAGATTAATTAACTCTAATGATGGATTAATTGGTAACTAATCCAATTCTCCAAATTAATTAAAATATGCTTCTTTGTCCTAATTAATTTCAAAAGTGTACACACACATAAATTACGGTACAAAAGATTTAATATATATATTTAGTTTAGGTAAAAAATATAATACTCATAGAAAAAATGATTAATTTAGTAATTGGTGAAACTATTAAAAGAAAATCAATCACCAATGTCGAAGCCAAAATATTACAATTATTTTGCTTATATATAAAACATAATACCCGATTTTTTTTAAAATTATGTTGTAATTAGTGAAAATATTACAATTACTTATTTTTTGAGAATTTTTAAGACTGAGAAGCATAATAAAATTAATTGGAGATAAAAGGACGATCTGAATGAAATGTTCAGTAAAGTGAGGACAAAATTGGTTGTCAACAGAACACATGGGGCCCCGCATGTCGGAAATACGATTTTCACTCACGTGCATACGTCGTACCACGTCTAGCTAAATTACACGTAGTAAAAGAGATGTTGGTACACTAGTTAAAGTGTTCTTAAGTTAGGCAAGAATGGACGTTCAATTGGCCAAATTAATGTGTCTCCCACGACGGTATAAGTAAAGAAGAAATGTGCAAAATACGAAAAATGGGGAAGAGTCGTGGCACCGTACCAGGGCCGCGACGCCGAGCCACGACGGGACAGTGTTAGCGATTTATCCACACGCTTAACACAAGTGCACGTATCGTGATAAGTAATATAGTCTGGGTAAGACCGAATATCGTTATCAGGGATTAGTGTTCAATTACCAATTTCTATCCTATGGTATCTATTTGGTGGCCGATATTTTGATGGTTGTTTGTATCTACGACTATTAACTAATTATAAAAGTTAACTAAATTACTTTACTTAAATCAGATATGGTTGAAATAGGGCTTCCAATCTCCTCAACTATCCGCTCGCTTTAATCTTTAATGCAATTATAAAGGTTCTTCTTCTATATTGAGATAGCAGGTTAACTAAGTCGTTTTATATTCCGGTTAGGATATATAAACACTCAACCCCGATACAAAACTCTTCTATCTTTTGATGATAAGATTTACCACAAAGGAGGATTAAGAACAATAACTTATCAAACTACACAAGTATCGGGGTACTTTCGTCCACGATTTTAACCTATGTTTATTCAACTATAGCATATTCACAATCTCCTCTTTCGGATCTCGATTAGAAATCATATATGTGATGATAATTAGTGATCAATTAATTACCAAGCAATCAAAGCAATTATTGAATAAATCTCAACTATATAAAGAAGAAACCAAAACCATGCATTAAATCATAAAACGAGGTTCAAGTTATTCGAATGGAAAGCCCTAATTAAAGTTTAGCTCCTGGCCATAGACATGCTAAGAACTAAAAGATTATACAACATAAACTGAAAAATAAATAAAGTAAGAAAAAGAATTACTCAAGAACAAGCCTCCAATCTTGAAGCTTTCAAGAACTATGTGTTGTGTAGAGTTAGGGATTGTGGAACCCTTCAAAAATCTGCCCTAAGGCCTTTTTATATCCTCCAAAAACGTTCCCAACTTTTCCCTCTTGTTCTTGGCCCATTCCCATTCGGATTTGGCTGAAAATTCGCGTGGGCGCCACGGCCCTGAGACCGGCGTCGTGGCGTCGAAACTCCTGCAACTCGTCAGATCTTTGGGCGTCGTGGCACTGCTTTTGCTGCTAGAGTGGCGCCACGGCGCCGCCTGTCCTTCGTCCGGGGTGCCGACTTTTCGTCTCTTTTGGCTCTGGAACCTCTGTTTCTGCCTTCATTTTGCTTCTTTTCGCCAATGTGCCATTTTAAACCACTGTGACTCAAAAGAAAGAAAATCTATACTAACATGACACGTATTTATATAAAAATGGGCCAAAGACTAACTAGAAATGACTCAAAAGGTGTATATAAAATACTCTAACAAACACCCCCAAACTTAACCTTTGCTCGCCCTCGAGTAAAGATCAGAAATAGAGACAAAGACACGAAAGAAAAGAAAATAAAAGGACTCAAAGACACTGATCAATCTGCTGCACAATTACCACTAGAAAAGCATGAAGGTTAGTAGGATAATATGCAGGAACATATAGCATGAATTTTTAGCATTCTAAAACTCTTAAGTTAGATATTTCGCAAATTCAATTCAATCATTCTTAATAGACGTAAGAACACTTAACCTATGCATGTCAATATTAAAATTCTATGGCATGTTTACTTGCTATTCTCCACTAATCACGGGTACACATACTAGAGATCTTCAGGACTTTTCAGGGTTGTAATGTAGGCTTAGGCAGAGGTAGGTAAAAAAATAGGCATTTAGGCTCAACTTACGTACCATAAGCTCTTTTTCTTTCAACTCTTCCCTTTTCTTTTGATTTCCTCTTTAATCTCGTACCTATCTTTCCCTTCTTTTTGTTTAGAGAGAATGAGGTGCATTGTGAATAATAGGCACCCCCAAATTTAAGTTTTTGCATTTTTTATTTTTTTCATTGTGGTGCATCAAAAAAAAAATCACTTCTCTTTTTGTCCTTTTTCAAAACTTTTCATTCCAAACATCTTAATTTTCCACTTATGACACAATTATGGAATTATAAGGTGTCAAAGAAAGATCTTATTTTTGGCTCAAAGGGGCTGACTAAGGATACAATTTTAATGTCAGGGATATGCAATGAATGGTAAGAAAAAGGCTAACAAAGAAATGTCTGAGTCATATCCCTAACATGTATATCCTAACTATTTCGCCTCAAATAACAAGTAAGCAGACACATAGGCTTAATCATTAACAAATGCATAAATCAAGCAAGATACCCCAAATAATTTGATTTCAAGAATTCTTGTCCTATCTAACTTAAGCGTTCAGATTTTCTGCTTCTAATTCCATTACATTATCCCACTTTACTTCATTAGGCGTTTCAAGTAACTACAGTATGCATGATCATAAAAAGAAAAATTAGACGCATATAAGACATAAAAATAAATAATAACAAGACTCAAACACACAAAAATAGACTCAAAACTAAACTATCAAAAATAAACTAAGAACAAAAATAAACTAAGACCCCCCCCCCCCCCCCAAACTTAAATCACACATTGTCCCTAATGTGTGCAAGACTCAAAAATAAAAGAAAGACGGGATAACTTACAGACTTGTGGTTTAAATTGGTGGCGGTGGGTAATGCATGGTAGATAATTTCAGGGTGGCGCCGCGACTCTGCATGTCGGAACCGTGGCGCCCAAAGTACTGCGAGGTCTGAGAACTCGGCGCCATGTTTTTGGCCTTATACCTAGCATCACAACATCAAAAACAATACCAGACGTGAGACTGTTCTAACTAAGCTAAAAATGCATAAATTTAAAACCTTGGGTTGCCTCCCAAGTAGCGTTGTCTTTAACGCTCAGAATGGACGCAGGTTCCTCTTCACACTGGCTTGAGATGGGTCACAGAGCTCACATGTTCCATGTCATTTATCAAGTACGGTTTCAATCTCTGTCCATTCACTTTGAACGGTTCTCGCTCTTTTCCTTTTATTTCAACCGCACCATAGGGAAATACTCTTTCAATAGTGAATGGGCCTGACCATCGAGATTTAAGCTTACATGGGAAGAGTCACAACCTTGAGTTGAATAAGAGCACTTGTTGTCCTGCTTGGAATTCTTTAGGGATCAAGTTCTTATCATGCCATGCCTTGGTTCTTTCCTTGTAGATCTTTGCATTCTCATAGGCGTTGATCTGTATTCATCCAACTCACTCAGCTGTAGCAACCTCTTCTGTCCTCCTGCCTTGGCATCCATGTTCAACTTCTTCATCGCCCAATAAGCCCTGTGTTCTAACTCCACCGGCAGATGACAAGCTTTCCCAAAAACCAATCGGTATAGTGACATTCCAATGGGAGTTTTGAACGTTGTTCTATAGGCCCAGAGTGCGTCATCCAACTTGATAGACCAATTCTTCCTTGATCTATCCACTGTTTTTTCCAGTATGTTTTTCACCGCCCTGTTTGAAATTTCGGTTTGCCCATTTGCTTGAGGATGATAGAGCAGTGTGGTGCGGTGGTAGACTCCGTAGCGGCCAAGTAGTGTATCAAGTTGTTTGTTACAAACGTGGCTACCTTCATCGCTGATGATGGCTCTGGGAGTACCAAACCTTGTGAATATGTTATTTTGGAGAAACTTTTGGACTGTCTTACTGTCATTCTCTTTAGTAGCTACTGCTTCTACCCATTTGGACACATAATCCACTGCAAGAAGAATGTATTGATTCTCAAAGTACGACGGGAAAGGACCCATGAAGTCGATCCCTCACACATCAAATAGCTCTACCTCCAAGATCCCATTCAGGGGCATTTCATTTCACCTTGATATGTTCCCCGTTCGCTGACAACGATCGCAGTCCTTCACAAAGGCGTTGGCATCCTTGAATAGGGATGACCAATAAAACCCACTGTGCAATACTTTGGCGGTTGTCCTTGATGCTCCAATATGCCCACCACATTGTAAGGTGTGACAATGTGTGAGAATCTGTTGCATCTCATCTTCTGGTACGCAGCGCCTAATTACTTGATCGGCGCAGTGCTTGTAGAGCATTGGCTTCTCCCAATAGTAATATTTTACCTCTGAGTGGAACCTCTTTAACTGTTGTCTTGTCAATCCTGGGGGTACTACCTTAGCTGCAAGAAAATTAACAAAATCAGTGTACCAAGGTAAATTAAAGACAGCGCTTACTTGAAACAATTGCTCATCTGGGAAATGATCATTTATCAGCACATTCTTGGTGTTTTGGCTCTCTTTGTTTTCAAGCCTTGACAGGTGGTCAGGAACTGAGTTCTCTGTCCCTTTCTTGTCACGGATTTCCATGTCAAATTCTTATAATAGCAGTACCCATCGGATAAGGCGGGCTTTTGCATCCTTCTTTGTCATCAAGTACTTTATGGCAGAGTGGTCCGTGTATACTATCACCTTATTGCCAATTAAGTATGGCCTGAACTTCTCAAATGCATATACTATTGCTAGAAATTCTTTTTCTGTAGTGGCATAATTCAATTGTGCATCATTAAGGGTTTTGCTAGCATAGTAAATGGATCTGAATACCTTTGTTACACCCCGTAGTTCAGGTCATGCTTATGAGAACGTACGAAAGGAATTAAGTTTTAAATTTTTGAAAGATAGGTCGACAGAATATTCAGACGGGTTTTTAGTCAACTTTGAGGCAGTTTATGTCCAGTTGCATTAAGAGTTCCTATGTGTTTCAAAGGCCTAGTATGTAATTCGTTGAGTCTAGTTCCCAACGCAACAAACCGTTCGTCGATAGGATATCGGAGTAGAAAGTTATGGAAATTACAAGTTCGGCGCTATTAGGCGAATGAATTTTCTGGTCGCAGGCCGCGCGCCATGCAGATCTGAGTCGCGGCCGACACACTGAAAATTCTCACGAGGTTGCAGCGTGCGCCGAAAGGTGCCGGCGCCTAAGTACCGATAGTTAGCGAGGTTTCAGCCGCGCCGGGCCGCAGGACGCGGCGCCGAGGCGGAGTTTTGCGGAAAACTGAGGGAAAATCAGATATTTTCTTTTAAAAAGGTCATAGGAGGGTGACAAGTGTCCCCCCCCCCCCATCTGATTTTGTGCATGTCCTATTTATTGACCAAGTCTTGAAGACTTGGTCATTCTTCAAAGCTCCTTCTTCTCTCTAAAAAGCTCTTCCTTCTCTCTAAAATTCCTCTCCCTTCTCTCTAGAAATTCAAGAAGAAACCAAGGTTTAGAGAAAATTCCAGAAAAAGTGGCAAGAAGGAAACTTGTTGGCAAGTTTGTAGGAGTTTTGTGGAGGTGATTGCGGAAAGAAGACAAGTGAAATTTGTTGGATTAATTTGGGTAAGCTCTAAGGTAACAATCCTTTCTCTTTTGCTAGTAAATTGTGTTGCATGTGTGGAAGAAAGGATTTGTAGTTGTCAATATTGCTCTTAGATATATTGCATGTAGGAATTGTATAAGGAATTGGATTAAAAAGGAGTTGGATAAGAAGTTATGTTATTATACCTCAAAATTGCCAAATTGGACCTTGTAGTTTGTTTAGTTGTTATGTATTGTGGGGCAGAATTTTACACGTCCAAGTTAGGCGTGTAATCCTCTTTTGTGTTGATTGGATTGTTGAGCCTTAAGAATGGCGTGTTTGGTTATTGAATTCGGCCTTGAAAAATGTGGCAAAGTATGTAGAAACAAAGGAAGTGCTGCCCAATTTTCCGTAGGAATAAGGGACTTTTCAATTAGAATGTTCTACGTTGAAGATAGAGGCTAATGGACGTATTATGGTCATTATAGGTTGACATACTACGCGTGGTATATCGACTGCGAGTGGATTGACCAAGAGGTATGTGGAACTTTCCTATCTCTTGAGCATGAGTAGTTGCACTTATGTAGTACTGCAGAGACGTACAAGACTTTGATATCCCTTACTTGTTTTAAGGATGGCCAAGTTTGGTGAGTAAGGGGATTAACTCATTTCTTTAAAAAGTATTAAGGATGTCTTAAGTTTTCAAAGTTAAGAGACTTGAAGTGTTTTAAGTATATGATACTTGTTTCGTTTTAAAAGTATAAGTCCCTTGGATATAGGGAAATGTATTTGACTAATGTATAAGGCTGATATCACGACTTTATGGGAAGTGGTTATATTAGCTTTATGGAAGGTTAATAAGGAAAGATTTACTCTAAGTAAAATAAGTACGGATAAATGATTTGAATTGGTGAAAGGCGAATTGATTTTAAGGCATTAATTGCCTAAGGTTTTAAAAAGAAATGAAGTCACTTGATTTAGAAGCCTATTATATTTCTAAAAGGAAATGTGACTTGTCTTGAAAAGTAGTCGTGACTTGATACTACGGTTATTAGTATCTTGGAAGTTTTATATAAAAAGGAGTCATTTCTTGAAAGGTTAGAGGTATGTGGTACTTGGGTTGAATTCCCGGATTTTTCTCTTAAATGACATGTTAGTGCCTTAAGTAAACTAAAATGAGAGGATATATTACTAATGTTAATAAGAAGTTAGGGATTTTCTTAACTTGCTTATGTTATGATAAAGTTGGCGCTTATGTTATGTATGATAGCCAGGTTGTGCTAGGTTACGTATTATTATTATTACTGGGGTAAACCCCGGTTACTACTTATGCCATGGATTTGCTACCCATGATGCGAGCGCGCTTGTACTCACGGGTCCACAGGATCCACGGGTGAAATAGTCCCATGAAGGTGAAATAGTCTCATGCGAGCGGATGACCTCATGCGGTCCACGAGACCTACGCAGTGAAATAGTCCAGAGTAGGATTGCTTAATGATACTACCGCGGCAGGACCTGTTTGATCATGAGCCTCCTATTTTTATGCAGTAAAGTTTATACTTGTTACTCTCATTGTTAGTAAGGCACAGTTCAATGTAATTTGATTTTCATCCATGACTCAAACTTATTTTAGACTTATGATATTATTACAGTATTTTCCAGTTTTACATACTTGGTACATATCAGGTAATCGACCCCTTCATCGGGGCCGTTCATGCCGCAGTGTGGGTAAGAGTGGTGGATCCTCATTCTTAGGATCTTTGCTCAGGTGTCAGAACCTTCATTTCTCCGGAGGCTTGACTTTTGGTACGGTTCTCCCTGATGTTGTAGATATTATGTACATTCAGGGGTATGACGGGGCCCTGTCCCGTCATAGTGGTTACACACTCTTAGAGGCATGTAGTCCTGTTATAAATTGGGTTGTTAAGGATGTAACTGTTCAGTTTTTGCTATAGTTATATTTACGGAAAGGTAGCCATTTTGGGTTAGCCTGTTTCGCATTTTATATTGTTTCTTGTTTATGAGTTTACTTCCGCTGGTTTTCTCTGATGTTGTATCACAAGGGTGCCCGGGGTAAGGCACCATTCACGGGTCCGAGGTCGGGTCGTGACAAAAGTGGTATCAGAGCAGTTAATCCTTGGAAAGGGTCTACAGGCCGTATCTAGTAGAGTCTTGATTATCGGTGTGTTGTGCACCACATCTATAATCAGGAGGCTACAAGATATTTAGGATTGGCTTCCATTCTTTCACTCTAAGATCGTGCAATAGAGTTGTGTTATAAGTTGAACTCCCTCTGACATATTTTTATGTATCAGTTATGCCTCCACGCAAGGCAACCGCGGCCCATAAGGGCAAGGCAGCTGAGGGAGCTGCTAGTAGGACACAGAGGGTTATGAGGGCACAGGCTCAGTCTTTACCTGAGATGATGTTTCGGACGACGAGTTCCACGACGTCGCCAACCCCAAAGCGAGTTCGAGCAGAAGCGGCCATCGAGACCACGGCACACGAGCCTCCGATTACGGCACTGGAGCAGAGGATATGGGCTACAAGGAGATGACCCAGTTATTAGCCAGGATCGTGGCAAGGCAAGAGGACAGACGGGAGATAGCGGTTCCGGTTGTACCCGTAGTTCACCCCAGATCTGATAGCTTGAGACTTCGGGACTTTTTGAGTTGTAGCCCACCAGAGTTCTATGGGTCGAGGCCTGAGGATGATCCTTAGGAATTTATCCGACAGTTACAGTTGATCATGAGAGTGATCAATGCCTCGGAGACAGAGTCGGTAGTATTGGGTTCACATCGGCTGCGTGATACTGCAGTTGACTGGTTTGATTCATGGGAACTGTCCCGGGGGGAGCATGCGCTTCCAGCTGGTTGGGACGAGTTCTCAGAGGCATTTCTTAGCCATTTCTTTCCTCCGCAGATGAGGAGAGCTCGGGCTGATAGATTTCTGACGTTGAGACAGAGTGGGCGGACGGTCCGGGAGTACAACGTAGAGTTTGGCTCGTTGGCTTGGTATGTACCCGCTTTAGTGGCAGACATGGAGGACAGAGTACACCGCTATGTCACAGGGCTCGATGATTACTTAGCAGAGAGTTGCACGGGAGTAGCTCTTCAGCCGGGCATGGACATTGCCCACATGCAGGCTTATGCACTTGGGTGTGAGGAACGTAGGGCCCGACAGATTGATAGATATCAGCAGAAGAGGGCCAGGAGAGCAGGGTCCTCTGGTAGTTTTCGAGGTAGACAACCTCAGCAGCAGACCGGATTTGCACCTCAGCCGGTTCAGAGCGCTCCTCCACCGTCTTCCGGACGTCCGTGGTATTCGAGGCGACAGGGGCTCGTGGCTTTGGGTTCCCAGAGGAACCAGAGTTCCAGCCAGACGAGGCCACCTATGCCTCGGTGTGGTCGATGTGGTGATTACCATCATGGGGGGGGGGGTGTCGTGTTCCTCCAGGAGCTTGTTACTCTTGTGGCCAGAAGGGCCATTTGAAGAGAGATTATCCGACCAGAAGCAGCGGGAGTGTTATGGTTCAGCTGACAGGGTCAGTTGATGGATCTTCGTCTTCGGTGGTCATGCACCCCGGAGGGCAGGGTGTTCACGGACCAGTAGGCCGTGGCAGGGGTCGTGGTAGGGGTCCCAGTTCCAGCGATCCTCAGAACCGCATTTATGTTATGTCCAGCCGTCAGGACCAGGAGGCGTCACTATATGTCGTCACAGGTACATTATTGGTTTCATGTTGTGATGTATATGCTTTGATAGATCCAGGTTCTACCTTGTCCTATATATCTCCTCATATTGCTGGTAGAATAGGGGTGGAGCCCGAGTCCATAAAACCTTTTGAGGTGGCTACGCCGCAGTGATTCGTGGTAGCCGAGTGGGTATATAAGGCTTGCCGATGACTATATACGGCCGTCGACTTCAGCCGACTTGATAGAGTTGGATATGACGGACTTCGATGTGATTATGGGTATGGATTGGCTAGCGTCTTGCTATGCCAATGTGGACTGTAGAGAGAGATTGGTACGGTTCCAGTTTCCTGGTGAGCCGGTTATCTAGTGGAAGGGGAATACTGCGTCGTCGAGGGGTAGGTTTATTTCCTACCTCAAGGCTAGAAAGATGGTGCGGAAGGGGTATATCTACCATATGGTTCGGGTATTTGATACTGAGGCCGATATACCAGACCTTCAGTCAGTTCCGGTTGTTAGAGAGTTTCCAGACGTATTCCCAGACGAGCTTCCGGGTATCCCTCCTGAGAGGGAGATTGAGTTTTGCATCGATATGTCGCCAGATACTCGACCGATATCTATTCCACCATACAGGATGACACCTGCTGAGTTGAGGGAATTGAAAGACCAGCTGAAGGATTTGCTAGAAAAGGGCTTTATCAGGCCTAGTGTTTCTCCCTGGGGAGCGCCAGTGTTATTTGTAAAGAAGAAGGATGGGACGCTGTGTATGTGTGTTGATTACAGGCAGCTGAATAAGGTAACTATCAAGAACAGATATCCCCTCCCCGGGATTGATGATTTGTTTGACCAGTTGCAGGGTGCGAGGTGTTTCTCCAAGATAGACTGCGATGCAGTTATCATCAAAGCGAGTTAGGGAGGCAGATATCTCAAAGACTGCATTCAGGACCCGGTATGGGCACTATGAGTTCAGGGTGATGTCTTTCGGATTGACCAACGCCCCAACATTATTTATGGATTTGATGAACCGGGTGTTCAAGCCATTCTTGGATATGTTCGTTATAGTATTCATTGATGATATCCTGGTTTATTCGCGCACAGAGAAGGAGCATGCAAATCATTTGAGGGCGGTATTGGGAGTCCTCCGGGACCGACAGTTGTATGCCAAGATTTCGAAATGCGAGTTTTGGTTGGCTTCAGTGGCTTTCTTAGGGCATGTTATCGGGGCCGATGGTATTCGGGTTGATACAACAAAGATTGAGGCAGTCAAGACTTGGCCTAGACCCACTACACCAACGGAGGTGCGTAGCTTTTTGGCCCTTGCGGGTTATTATCGGAGATTTGTGGAGAAGTTTGCTTCCATTTCAGCACCTTTGACTAGGCTGACTCAGAAAGCAGTTGTGTTCCGGTGGACGGATACTTGTGAGGAGAGCTTCCAGTTACTGAAGGAGAAATTGACGACGCCCCAGTTCTTACTCTACCAAAGGGTTTAGACGGATATGTGGTTTATTGTGATGCGTCGGGTGTCGGGCTTGGGTGCGTGCTGATGCAGCACGGCAAAGTTATAGCTTACGCATCTCGACAGCTTAGGAAGCATGAGAAGAATTACCCCACACATGACTTAGAGTTGGCAGCAGTGATTCATGCCTTGAAGATCTGGAGACATTATTTGTATGGAGTTCATGTGGATATTTACACAGACCACAAGAGCCTCCAGTATATCTTCAGCCAGAGGGAGCTGAACTTGCGGCAGAGACGGTGGTTAGAGCTACTTAAGGACTATGATGTCGATATCTTATACCACCCAGGGAAGGCCAATGTAGTTACAGATGCCCTTAGTCGCAGATCGATGGGTAGTCTGTCAGATGTGCAGCCAGAGAAAAGGGGCATGGTCCGCGAGTTACATCAGCTAGTGAGCCTTGGGGTTCGTTTGGTTGGTTCTGATAGTAGTGGGGTTCGGGTTCGAGAGGTCGCCGAGTCTTCCATCATCGAGGAGGTGAAGAGGCAACAATATGAGGATCCGATTATAGTACGGTATCGAGATACAGCTCTTCGAGAGGAGAAGAGTCTATTTGGGGTAGCACCTGATGGGGTGCTAAGATTTGAGGGCAGGTTATGTGTACCCGATGTAGCAAGACTTCATCAGCAGATTCTGGGGGAAGCACATAGTGCTCGTTACTCTATTCATCCGGGGTCGACTAAGATGTACCATGACCTCAGGTGTATATATTGGTGGGATGGCCCAAGAGGACGCGTTGAGTTTGTGGCTCGGTCCGAATTGTCGCCAGTCAGTGGAGCACCGTGCTCGTGGGTTGTTGCAGACTATAGAGATTCCGACCTGGAAGTGGGAAGTGATCAATATGGACTTTATTACAGGGTTACCTCACACTCAGAGGAAGCATGATTCCATCTGGGTTATTGTCGACAGGCTGACGAAATCAGCCCATTTTCTTCCAGTCAGGACGACTTTTTCGGCCGAGGATTATGCTAGATTGTATATCAGAGGGATTGTGAGACTGCACGGAGTTCCTATATCGATTATTTCGCAGAGGAGCCGGTTCACGGCTAACTTCGAGGTCTTTCCGTAAGGATTAGGGACACATGTGAGTCTCGATCGCGTTTCATCCTCGGATCGACGACAAAGCCGAGCGTACTATCCGCATACACGAGGATATGCTGCGGGCCTGTGTTATCGATTTCAGGGGTAGCTGGGAGGATCATTTACCTCTTGTGGAGTTTGCATATAACAACAGCTACCATTCTAGTATCCAGATGGCGCCTTATGAGGCCTTATACGGAAGGAAGTGCAGGTCACCGATAGGCTGGTTTGAGGTGGGAGAAGTTCAGTTAGTCGAGCCAGACTTGATTCAGCAGGTAGTGGATAAGGTGAAGCTTATCCAGGAGCGGTTATTGTCAGCTCAGAGTCGACAGAAGTCGTATGCAGATCATCGGCGTCGACACTTGGAGTTTGAGGTGGATGATTGGGTCTTCCTGAAGGTATCACCCATGAAGGGCGTGATGAGGTTAGGGAAGAAGGGGAAACTTAGCCCAAGGTACATTGGGCCTTAACAGATCGTCCGTAGGGTAGGCAAGGTTGCCTATGAGTTAGATCTGCCGTCCGATCTAGAGGCAGTACATCCAGTTTTTCATGTGTATATGTTGCGGAAGTGTATTGGAGATCCATCTAGAGTGCACCCGATTTGTGATGTCCAGGTGACAGAGGGGCTATCATATGAGGAGAGTCCCATAGCGATACTCGATCGTCAGGTTAGGCGACTACGGACAAAGGACGTGGCTTCCGTCAAGGTCTTATGGCGGAACGAGAACATGGAGGAAATGACATGGGAAGCAGAGGAGGACATGATGAAGAAGTATCCTCACTTGTTCCCTACACCTCCAGGTAACCCACTTTCCTTATTGTTAGTTTTATAATTTAGCAATTATGCTTAAGTATTGTTGTGGCCAGGTGGAGCGTCTTTATTTGCAAGAAGAATAGTTAAGAGGGTCTATGTCGATATTGTGATTTGAGTAAGCCTAGAAGGAACATTCGGAACGAATGTTTCTAAGGGGGGAGAATGTTACACCCCGTAGTTCAGGTCATGCTTATGAGAACGTAAGAAAGGAATTAAGTTTTAAATTTTTGAAAGATATAGGTCGACAGAATGTTTCGGACGAGTTTTTAGTCAACTTTGAGGCAGTTTATGTCCAGTTGCATTAAGAGTTCTGATGCGCGTTAAGATGCACACACTTAAACGCAAGTGCACATTATCGTATCAAGTAGTATAGTCTTAGATAAAACCGAATATCGTCCTCTAGGATTAGGGTTCAAGTACCAACTATCTATTTTCTAGTATCTATTTGGTGAATTAATGATTGATTGTTTGGTTTATAACTAAGAATTATTAAAGATAAGTAAATATAAAGAATTACTTCAGATGTGATGAGAATAGGGCTTCTATGTATCCTCACTATCCGCTTATGCTACTTACTAATGCATTACTTATGGTATTCTTCTTTTGGAGAAAGCAGGTTTACGAAATCGTTTTATACTCCCGTTAGGGTTATATAAACACTCAACCCCAGTATTGTTCCTTACCTACCTTTCGGTGATAAGGGTAACTCTATAGGAGGATTAAGAACAAAAACCTAGTTGACCGTCACGCACAATGCGCAAAATTAGGGTTGTTAAGCCTCTCATCAACGCTACAAAACTAATTGAGGTATTTTCATCCCCAATTCAAGCCTGTCTACCCAACTTACAACATATTCACAATCCCCCCTTTTCAGAATCTGATTAGAAATCATATAGTGATAACTAGTTGTCAATTAGTTGCCAAGAATTCAACTCAATTATTGGATAGATCTCTCAATAAGAAAAATAACCATAAGCATGCATTAATTTATAACATAAGTTTCAAGAAATTCAACATAGAAAGCCCTATAAGAGAATTAGTTCCTAGCCATGAATATGACAAGAACTAATTCAAAGTTCATCATGCAAAAACTGAATTAAAGAAAAGAAAAAAAGAAAGAAATTACTAAGTTTAGGTCTCCAATCTCCTAGCAAGAAAATCTTGTGTTGTCAAGAAGGGGAACCCTCAAAAACTGCCTAGGGTTCTCCTTATATAGGTTTAAAAATGCCTCCTTCTTTTCCTGCAGTTCGCCCAAAAATCCGTCAAAAGACCTAATTTTTCCGCGTCGCTGCCTCGCAGATAGCCATGCGCCGGAAGTTCTGCGATCCGTCGGGTGTTTTTAGCGCCGCGCCCGATATCTGTTGTGCGAGGCGCCATGCCAGATCTTCTGTAGCTCTGGATGTTTAGGCGCCGCGCCTGCATCCGCTACGAGGCGCCACGGCCGAGTCTTCTACCTCTCGAATAGTGGCGCCGCCCTACTGTCGGCAGGAGGCCGCGCCACTGGTCCGATTTTAGCCTCGTTCGCCACTTTCTCTGCTTTCACCTGGCATCTCCTCTTTTGCCCTCTTTTTGCTCATTTTCCGCCATTTGGCCATTTCAACCACTTTGACTCAATAGAAAGAAAAACTATCCTAATACGACACTTATATGTGCAAAATGGGACAAAAGACTAACTAAAACAGACTCAAAAGGTGTATATAAAATACACCGATCAAATACCCCCAAACTTAACCTTTGCTCACTCGAGCAAAGATAGAAAGAAATAAACTAAAAGACTCAAAGAAACGAAAAATAAAAGACTCCCCTGTCATTAATCACTTTTTGCTGCATAAATGTTAACTAGAAAAACATGAAGGTTAGCAGAATAATATGCAGGAACATATAGCATGAAATTTTCAGCACACTAAACACATGAAGCTAGATATTTCGCAAACGCATATTCATCATGCTTAATGGAAGTCAATATACTAAATCATGCATATAAATTCAAGAATTCCTATGACATGCTTACTTGCTATTCTCCACTAATTCTGGATATGCATAAAAGAGATCTTCAGGACTTTGAGGGTTGTAATGTAGGCTTAGGTAGGGGTTGGTAAAGATAGGCATTTAGGCTCATTTTTCTGTACCATAAGCTCTTTGGCTTTTCAATTTTTCCCTTTTTCTTTTGATTCTTTCCTTCACTTCAATTCTGTCATTCCCCTCTTTTGTTTTGGGAGAGTGAAGTGTATTATACTAATAGGCACCCCCAAACTTAGGCTTTTGCCTCTTTCTTATTACTTTTCCATTGGGGTACATCAAACTTGTTCACTCTTTTTGTTTCTTCTTTTTAACACAATGTACTCCACTATTTCATATTTTCACTTATGGCACAATTTTGTGAGAATATAGGGTGTCAAAGAAGAAGTTTCAAATTTAGGCTCAATGGGGTTGACTAGGGATATTTTTAAAGTACAGGGTAGAAAAGAATGGTAAAAATTGGCTATCAAAGAAATGCCTGAGTCATCTCCCTAACATACATATCCTAACTATTTTGCCTCAAATAGCAAGCAATCATAACACATAAGCATTTATCATTTAGCATGCATGACTCAAGCAAGAAACTCCTAATAGACAGATTCTGTGAGTTTTTGGCATATCTAACCTAAGTGTTTAGATAGTTGCTTCAATTCCTTTACATTATTCCACCTTACTTCACTAGGTGTTTCTAGCAACTACAGCATACATGATCTTTGTGTGCAATT
This sequence comes from Przewalskia tangutica, assembly GCA_029844215.1. Classification (NCBI taxonomy): domain Eukaryota; kingdom Viridiplantae; phylum Streptophyta; class Magnoliopsida; order Solanales; family Solanaceae; genus Przewalskia; species Przewalskia tangutica. The sequence continues at coordinate 35,960,987 of CM056735.1, forward strand.
ATGACTCAAAAAGAAAAAATTTTGGTGACTCAAAATAAACATAAAACAAATAAAAAGACTTAAATAAAACATAACATGACACACAAATAAAACACCCCCAAACTTAAATCACACATTGTCCCCAATATGTGCAAGACTCAAAGACAGTAAAAGAAAACGACACTTACAAACTTTGGTTAAAATGGTGGTGGTGGCGGTGGATAATGCATCGACCATTGGTTGAACAGGGAACTCAACTCGTCATATCACTGTGCACCGCTTGCCGCTTCCCGCCTCACTTCTTGTTGCCCTTTGTCGCAACTCCGCTGTCCCCTGTCTCAACTCATTTTGTCCTTGTAACAATGTGCCAAGTGTTGCATCATCATCCTTCAGTTCTCGAGCACTTGCTCCATCATCGCACCGAGGTCCTCGCTTCGCGTTGGCCGTGGCTAGGTCTCGCCTCATATCGAGCCCCTATTTCGTGCTCATCTTCATCCATGGTTGCCTCTGCTGCTGCCGCTTTCTTGGTGGTGCTCTCCGTCACAGGCTGTGGGTGGGTGCAGGAAAGAGTGCACTATCCCATGGGACACCGCGGTTGGTTTCTTTCATGAGTATCTGTAGGTAGTTGTGGGACCGCACTCATGTGGCATAGACTGGTAATAAGCGAGCCGTGTCCCAAACCACCTGTTGTCACCAACCTGCTGATTTCTTCGATGCTCTGCACTATCTCTTTCCCCACATCAATTGTCAGCCCCCTCATACTTCCATAAATCAACTTAATCTCGCCTTCCGCACTCGGTGAAGTGCGTAGATGGAATCACGCGGCATCGACGAAATATAGCCAAGCCTTGGTCGCTTGTTGAATTGGCACCTACTCGGTTTCAGATCCATTTCTTCCATCTCAGCGGCTCGGGGTAGCGACGGTGTTTGCAACGGTATCCCAGTTGATGTTGTCGGTGCTCCTAGACCATGTTCTAAAATGGCTCCGATCACCAATTCCTCCTTCAACATCCACTGTTTTTAGAGTCGCATTTATTGCTTCTGCCGTCACAGACATATAATTTCCCCTTACAAAGCACCCCCTTTCTGTCCTCTCCGGAAAGTTTGCATAAAATTCCCGCACCATTGTTGTATTCACTGGTGTTATCTTCTCCGGATTGACAAATTTCTTCCACCCCTTAGCTCTATCATAGCCGGATGGGCTCATAAATGTCTTCCTCCCATATGATCCCCTTTGGTAATCCATTCCCTTCTCGAATTACAGTCCGTATCAAGCCTTTTGTATCTTTGGAAGGCCTGGTAACTCACAAATCTATTTTCATCGTATTGTGGGGTTGGGGTGGATGTGGATCCTCTTCTCTTTCTGGTGGCCATTTTTAAACAAAATCTGCAGCTTCTAATTTTTGTGGCACAATGTCTCCTACACACTCAACAACTAGCAGCGATAACACCCCCAAACTTCAACAATGCCACAACCTCCTTTTCTACTCTTTTCTCCAACTTCACAATCACTTTTCAGCACCCAAACTACTCCAACTAAAATACTCCTCCAAATTACTATCTCCTATGACTTTAATAGAGAGCTCAAGAACACCAAAATAAAGGTATTACCTTTTATGAGAAGATCCAAGCTTTTCTTGTTCCAATTTATGGGTTGAGGCTGTGGAATGGAGCTTCGTTGTTTGAGATAGTTGGGGGTTTTAGGAATTTAGGAGTTTAGGTTGTGGTTGGGTTGGATTTGTGGAGGATTTGTGGGGAAAATTTCTGAAGTTTCGTGGGTTTTTGGAGAGGGAAAGTTAGGTTTTTGATTTTTTTTTTTGTATTGGGGAAAATCTGATTTTTGGGCGTGTTAAGTTTCGACCCGCTTGGCGCGCCGCGCTGGCGCGCGGCTAAACTCTGCGCTCGCCCTTTTTGGCGCCGCGCCTATTACTGGCGTCGCGGCGCCTAAATCCGCACATTTTTCTGGTTTCGCACTGCGCTCGCTCTGCCAGGCGCTTAAACTTCGCTGTTTATTCGCTTTTGGCGCCATGCTCGCATCAGCCGCGCGCTACCCGCTTTTCTGGAAATCCTTGCTTTTCTTCAGTTTATTTCCCTGTACCTGTCAATCACAGCTCAAACACAAGACCCCAAGACCGTGAGATTGTTCTAGACAAAATAAAATAAACTAAAGACAGAAATTAAAATGACATAATTGAAAACGTTGGGTTGCCTCCCAACAAGCGCTGTCTTTTACGTCTTTTAGCCGGACGCAATTAACCTTTCTGAGTGCCCATTGGATACTTCTGCGAACTGCTTGCAATCCACAGATTTATTGCTATAGGTCTCAATTTCCCTATAACTATTTGTTCAAACAGGGGCCTTAAACATACAAGTATCCCCCAAGCACACAAGATGAGTTTGTCTTTTAGGCTTCTTATTTTGTAGGAAACCGTGAAATTCTCTACATCTCTTGACTCTGGGGGTTGCCCTTGATGGTATGCAATTCCTAATTGGGAGTCATTCGTGATAGCTAGTGGTGTTTCTTCTGTGATAGGTGCATGAAAAAGAATTTCCACAGAATCCAAGAAGGTGAATAATTGGATTTCTGCAATCTTTTCCTTCTCTACACCAACTATCTCACCAGATTCCTCAATAGTTGGGTGTGATTCAGGCTCCTCAACTTGCTGTTCGCTGTTGAATATGATCGCGAGTTCTGCTATTTGCGTTTCCAACTTCTTTATGGCCAACCTCATTTCGTCCATGAACTGAGCTTGAGATTTAGTGAGGCTGAGTATGGTTTCTCGCAATTCCTCCCTCTCTTCCTCTATGGTTGGAGCTCGATCATATTGACAGTAGTAATCCATATCTTCAGGATCCCTGAGATGCATCAAAACCAACAAAGAATCACGGCACCCTTGTTTTCACACAATAAATACATAAAACAAACAAAATTAAAAAAACTATACATAAAACCAAATTAGAAATTAAAAATAGATAAATTTGATATTGAACTAATGCCTAATCCCCGGCAACGGCGCCAAAAACTTGATGCGCGTTAAGATGCACACACTTAAACGCAAGTGCACATTATCGTATCAAGTAGTATAGTCTTAGATAAGACCGAATATCGTCCTCTAGGATTAGGGTTCAAGTACCAACTATCTATTTTCTAGTATCTATTTGGTGAATTAATGATTGATTGTTTGGTTTATAACTAAGAATTATTAAAGATAAGTAAATATAAAGAATTACTTCAGATGTGATGAGAATAGGGCTTCTATGTATCCTCACTATCCGCTTATGCTACTTACTAATGCATTACTTATGGTATTCTTCTTTTGGAGAAAGCAGGTTTACGAAATCGTTTTATACTCCCGTTAGGGTTATATAAACACTCAACCCCAGTATTGTTCCTTACCTACCTTTCGGTGATAAGGGTAACTCTATAGGAGGATTAAGAACAAAAACCTAGTTGACCGTCACGCACAATGCGCAAAATTAGGGTTGTTAAGCCTCTCATCAACGCTACAAAACTAATTGAGGTATTTTCATCCCCAATTCAAGCCTGTCTACCCAACTTACGAGATATTCACAATCCCCTTTTCAGAATCTGATTAGAAATCATATAGTGATAACTAGTTGTCAATTAGTTGCCAAGAATTCAACTCAATTATTGGATAGATCTCTCAATAAGAAAAATAACCATAAGCATGCATTAATTTATAACATAAGTTTCAAGAAATTCAACATAGAAAGCCCTATAAGAGAATTAGTTCCTAGCCATGAATATGACAAGAACTAATTCAAAGTTCATCATGCAAAAACTGAATTAAAGAAAAGAAAAAAAGAAAGAAATTACTAAGTTTAGGTCTCCAATCTCCTAGCAAGAAAATCTTGTGTTGTCAAGAAGGGGAACCCTCAAAAACTGCCTAGGGTTCTCCTTATATAGGTTTAAAAATGCCTCCTTCTTTTCCCTGCAGGCCTGGCCCAAAAATCCGTCAAAAGACCTAATTTTTCCGCGTCGCTGCCTGCGCAGATAAGCGCCAGGCGGAAGTTCTGCGATCCGTCGGGTGTTTTGGCGCCGCGGCCCTGATATCTGCTGTCTGAGGGCGCCGCGGCGCTGTATCTTCTGTAGCTCCTCGGATGTTTAGGCGCCGCGACCCTGCATCCGCTGCTCGAGGCGCCGCGGCCGAAGTCTTCGCCTCTCGAATAGTGGCGCCGCGCCCTCGCTGTCGCAGGAGGCCTTGCGCTACAGTCCGGATTTTAGCCTCGTTCGCCACTTTCTCTGCTACTCGCATCTCCTCTTTTGCCCTCTTTTTGCTCCTTTTCCGCCATTTGGCCATTTCAACCACTTTGACTCAATAGAAAGAAAAACTATCCTAATACGACACTTATATGTGCAAAATGGGACAAAAGACTAACTAAAACAGACTCAAAAGGTGTATATAAAATACACCGATCAAGTTCCTAGGTGTTTCAAAGGCCCAGTATGTAATTCGTTGAGTCTAGTTTCCAACACAACAAACCGTTCGTCGATAGGATATCGGAGTAGAAAGTTATGGAAATTACAAGTTCGGTCTTGTTGGCGAATGAATTTTCGGTCGTACGCAGCGGCCTTGCGACACCGGGAAAATTCTCTGAGGTTGCAGCGCGCCGGAAAGCGTGGCCGCGACGCAAGATCGATAGTTGGCAGAGGTTTGGCCGCGGCCTGCCGCAGGCCGAGGCGGAGTTTTGCGGAAAACTGAGGGAAAAATCAGATATTTTCTTTTAAAAAGGCCATGGGTGGGTGACAAGTGTCCCCCCCCCATCTGATTTTATGCATGTCCTATTTATTGACCAAGTCTTGAAGACTTGGTCATTCTTCAAAGCTCCTTCTTCTCTCTAAAAATCTCTTCCTTCTCTCTAAAATTCCTCTCCCTTCTCTCTAGAAATTCAAGAAGAAACCAAGGTTTAGAGAAAATTCCAGAAAAAATGGCAAGAAGGAAACTTGTTGGCAAGCTTGTAGGAGTTTTGTGGAGGTGATTGCGGAAAGAAGACAAGTGAAATTTGTTGGATTAATTTGGGTAAGCTCTAAGGTAACAATCCTTTCTCTTTTGCTAGTAAATTGTGTTGCATGTGTGGAAGAAAGGATTTGTAGTTGTCAATATTGCTCTTAGATATATTGCATGTAGGAATTGTATAAGGAATTGGATTAAAAAGGAGTTGGATAAGAAGTTATGTTGTTATACCTCAAAATTGCCAAATTAGACCTTGTAGTTTGTTTAGTTGTTATGTATTGTGGGGCAGAATTTTACACGTCCAAGTTAGGCATGTAATCCTCTTTTGTGTTGATTGGATTGTTGAGCCTTAAGAATGGCGTGTTTGGTTATTGAATTCGGCCTTGAAAAATGTGGCAAAGTATGTAGAAACAAAGGAAGTGCTGCCCAATTTTCCGTAGGAATAAGGGACTTTTCAATTAGAATGTTCTACGTTGAAGATAGAGGCTAATGGACGTATTATGGTCATTATAGGTTGACATACTACGCGTGGTATATTGGACTTGCGAGTGGATTGACCCGAAGAGGTATGTGGAACTTTCCTATCTCTTGAGCATGAGTAGTTGCACTTATGTAGTACGGTAGACGTACAAGACTTTGATATCCCTTACTTGTTTTAAGGATGGCCAAGTTTGGTGAGTAAGGGGATTAACTCATTTCTTTAAAAAGTATTAAGGATGTCTTAAGTTTTCAAAGTTAAGAGACTTGAAGTGTTTTAAGTATATGATACTTGTTTCGTTTTAAAAGTATAAGTCCCTTGGATATAGGGAAATGTATTTGACTAATGTATAAGGCTGATATCACGACTTTATGGGAAGTGGTTATATTAGCTTTATGGAAGGTTAATAAGGAAAGATTTACTCTAAGTAAAATAAGTACGGATAAATGATTTGAATTGGTGAAAGGCGAATTGATTTTAAGGCATTAATTGCCTAAGGTTTTAAAAAGAAATGAAGTCACTTGATTTAGAAGCCTATTATATTTCTAAAAGGAAATGTGACTTGTCTTGAAAAGTAGTCGTGACTTGATACTACGGTTATTAGTATCTTGGAAGTTTTATATAAAAAGGAGTCATTTCTTGAAAGGTTAGAGGTATGTGGTACTTGGGTTGAATTCCCGGATTTTTCTCTTAAATGACATGTTAGTGCCTTAAGTAAACTAAAATGAGAGGATATATTACTAATGTTAATAAGAAGTTAGGGGATTTTCTTAACTTGCTTATGTTATGATAAGCCGGTAGCGCTTATGTTATGTATGATAGCCGGTTGTGCTAGGTTACGTATTATTATTATTATTACGGGGTAAACCCCGGGTTACTACTTATGCCATGGATTTGCTACCCATGATGCGAGTGCGGCGCTTGTACTCATGCGGGTCCACAGGATCCATGCGGGTGAAATAGTCCCATGAAGGTGAAATAGTCTCATGCGAGGCGGATGACCTCATGCGGGTCCACAGGACCTATGCAGGTGAAATAGTCCAGGAGTAGGATTGCTTAATGATACTACGGGCGAGGGACCCTGTTTTGATCATGAGCCTCCTATTTTTATGCAGTAAAGTTTATACTTGTTACTCTCATTGTTAGTAAGGCACATTGCAATGTAATTTGATTTTCATCCATGACTCCAGCTTATTTTAGACTTATGATATTATTACAGTATTTTCCAGTTTTACATACTTGGTACATATCAGTAATCGACCCTTCCTGGGGCCGCTCACGCCGCAGTAGGGTAAGCATGTGGTGAATCCTCATTCTTAAGATCTTTGTTCAGGTGTCAGAAGTTCCATTTCTCCGGAGGCTTGACTTTTGGTACGGTTCTCCCTGATGTTGTAGATATTATGTACATTCAGGGGTATGACGGGGCCCTATCCCGTCATAGTGGCTACACACTCTTAGAGGCATGTAGTCCTGTTATAAATTGGGTTGTTAAGGATGTAACTGTTCAGTTTTTGCTATAGTTATATTTACGGAAAGGTAGCCATTTTGGGTTAGCCTGTTTCGCATTTTATATTGTTTCTTGATTATGAGTTTACTTCCGCTGGTTTTCTCTGATGTTGTATCACAAGGGTGCCCGGGGTAAGGCACCAGTCACGGGTCCGAGGTCGGGTCGTGACAACCTTATCAACTCTCGCCCAAGAACTGCTTCCACTGCATAGTCACTTGCATTACACATTAGTTCAAATGGGAACTCCCAGTTTGGTGCAATGAATGGGTGCTGAGATTAGCCTCTCCTTGAGTGTCTGAAAGGCGGTCATGCATTCCTTATTGAATTCAAAAGCAACTCCAGTCATTAGCAAGGTGGAAAGGGGTTTTAAAACTTTTGAAAAGTCTTTGATGAATCTTCTATAGAAACCAGCATGCCCAAGGAAACTTCGACTTTTTTTATTAATCGAGGTGGTAAATTTCCAATTACTGAAATCTTTGCTCTGTCCACCTCAATACCTTGGTTGGATATTTTGTGTCCAAGGACAATCCCATCTCTCACCATGAAGTGACACTTCTCCCAATTCAGCACAAGGTTGGACTCTTCACACCGTGTGAACACTGCTTCCAAGTACCTTAAACACTCATCGAAAGAAGACCCAAAAACCGAGAAATCATCCATGAAAATCTCTACGGTCCTCTCCACCATGTCAGAGAAAATTGCCATCATGCACCTCTGAAAGGTGGCAGGTGCATTGCAAAGCCCAAATGACATCCTTCTGAAAGCAAACGTACCAAAGGGGCAGGTGAATGTTTTCTTTTCCTGATCTTCTGGTGCTATGACAATCTGATGATACCCTGAGTAACCATCCAAGAACAATAATAGTTGTGCCCTGCAAGCCTATCCAACATCTGATCTAAAAAGGGCAATGAAAAGTGGTCTTTTCTGGTTGCCTTATTCAACTTGCGGTAGTCAATGCAAATCCTCCACCCAGTGACTGTTCTAGATGGAATGAGCTCATTCCTTTCATTGGTCACCACTGTCATGCCACCCTTTTTGGGCACCACTTGCACAGGACTCACTCATGCACTGTCAGAGATAGGATAAATTACCCCAGCGTCAAGCCATTTCATAATTTCTTTTCTTACTACCTCCTTCATGTTTGAATTCAATCTCCGTTGTGCCTCAATGGAGGATCTGCTCTCATCTTCTAGACGGATCTTATGCATCACTGTTGAGGTACTTATCCCCCTTATGTCTGTCAATGTCCATAAAATGACACGCTTGTGAGCTCTCAGCACTCTCAACAGCTTCTCAACCTCCACTGTGGATAGCTGACATGATACGATCACTGGTAAGGATTGGTTCTCACCTAGATAACGGTATTGCAAATGATCTGGCAGAGTCTTCAACTCTAACTCTGGGGCTTTTTCTGTGGATGTTACTGATCTCTCTGGCATCTGCCCTAGCTCTTCATATTTCTTCTTATAACATTGCTCATACGAATCCATTCAATTTGCATACTCCATCAATTTCGGGTCATTACCATTATTCTCACCCCCATTGGGTCAGCACTTCTTCAAGAGCATCAGCACTCCTGACCCCATTTTCTGAAACTGTTTCTTCAATCATATCAATGGCATAACAGTTGTCATTTGCCTCTGGTAAGGTTGCTGCTTGGAATACATTGAAAAGCACCTCTTCTTCTTCCACACGAAGCCTCAGTTCACCTTTTCGAACATCAATGAGTGCATGTCCCGTGGCTATGAATGGTCTGCCAAGGATAATGGGGGTCATGTCATTGTCTCTCATGTCTAAGATGATGAAATCAACGGGAAAGATGAACTTGTCCACTTTAACCAACACATCCTCGATGACTCCTCTGGGATGGACGATGAAGCGATCAACTAGCTGTAAAGTGATGTTTGTAGGTCTTGCTTCTCCCATTCCAAGTTTGCAAAGCACCAGATAGGGCATCAAATTTATACCTGCCCACAGATCACACAACGCCTTATGACATTCAAACTTTCCTATAGTGCAAGTGATGGTGAAGCTTCCCGGATCTTTTAACTTCTGAGGTAACTTCCTATGTAGGATGACGCTGCATTCTTCAGTCAACAATAATGTTTCATGGTCATCTATCCTCCTCTTTTTACTGAGAATCTCCTTCATGAACTTTACGTAACTCGGCATCTGCTCTAGAGCCTCAGCAAACGGGATGTTGAGTTGCAGTTGTTTGAGAACTTCCAAGAATATAGAGAACTGCTTGTCAAGGGAATTTGTCTTTAGCCTCTGAGGATACGATATCTTCACTTGGGGTGCGTCCACAATCGCCGATCCTCCTTGTTCGGATGAAGGTCTCCAAAGAACCATCGCGCTTTCGATCTTGCGGCGCCACGGCCCTGAGATTCGGCGACGTGACGCCCAAACTCCTGCAAAGTCTCTGGACTTTTGGCGCCATGGCGCTGCTCAGTAGCGCCACAGCGCTGCAAATCCTGCGAGCATTCTGGACCATCCTTCTCTCGATACGATGGTGGGGAGCTTGCTTCCACTGGTTCGCCATTTCTTAGGTCAACCGCCTGACATTGCTCTTTTGGATTCGCCCCAATATTTTCAGAGTGATTCCCTTGTATTCTGTTGCTTAGCATGCCCGCGAGTTGTCATTTGTGTCTCCAAATTCTTTAGGGACACTCTTGTCTCATCCATGAACTGAGTTTGGTGCTTAGTTAGCCTGAGTATGGCCGCTCGCAACCCATTCTACTCTTCATGTGGCACATGAGGGTTACATTGTTGTTGATAGTTCTGTAACGCGTGATAGTGGTAGTCCATGTTTGCTGGATCCCTGAGATGAATCAAAACCAACAAACGAATCACGGCGCACGGTTCCACAACTAAAATAAAATAAAAGAAAATAAAAACCAAATTAGAAATTAAGAATAGATAGATTGATATTGAACTACGCCAATACCCGGCAACGGCGCCAAAAACTTGTTAGTGATTTATCCACACGCTTAACGCAAGTGCACGTATCGTGACAAGTAATATAGTCTGGGTAAGACCGAATATCGTCCTCAGGGATTAATGTTCAATTACCAATTTCTATCCTATGGTATCTATTTGGTGACCGATATTTTGATGGTTGTTTGTATCTATGACAACTAACTAATTATAAAAGTTAACTAAATTACTTTACTTAAATCAGATATGGTGGAAATAGGGTGTTATACCCCGTAGTTCTGGCCTTACGTGTGATAGCGTACGAAAGGGAGTAAGACTTAAAAATTTCGAAAGGTAAGTTGACGAATTATTTCGGACGGGTTTTAGTCAACTTTGGGGCGGGTTATGACCCGGTACATTGAGAGTTCCTAGGTGTTTCAAAGGCCTAGTGCGTAGTTCGTTGAGTCTAGTTTCCAACGCAACCAACCGTTCGTCGATAGGACATCGGAGTAGGAAGTTATGGGAGTTGCAAGTTCAGTGCGCAGTCGGACAGAAATGTGTTTCGGGCAGGAGCCACAGGGCCGCGGCGCCGGATATTCTGAGGGGTCGCTGAAGTTGCAGCGCCGCGGCGCCGGGAAGCAGGGCCGCGGCGCCGGAAGTTCTGTGAGGTGGCGGAAGTTTCAGCGCCGCGGCGCCGGCTGCAGGGCCGCGGCGCCGAGGCGGGAATTCTGGCGGAAAAACTGAGGAAAATCAGATTTCTTCTTTTAAAAAGGCCATGGGAGGGTGACAAGTGTCCCCCCCCCCATCTGATTTTTGCATGTCCTTTATATTGACCAAGTCTTGAAGACTTGGTCATCTTTCAAAGTCTTTCTCTCTCTCTAAAGCTAGAGCTCTCACTTCTCTCTAGAATTCCAAGAGGAATTCAAAGCTTAAGGAAAATCTGAAAAGTTAGGACAAGAAGGAAGCTTGTGGCTAGCTTGTAAGGGTTGTTGTGGTGGTGTTCTTGGAAAAGAGGCTAGCAAAATTGTTGGAATAATTTTGGCTAAAGCTCTAAGGTAACAATTCTTCTCTTGTAGCTAGTTATTTGTGTTGCATGTGAAGAAGAAGGAACTTGTAGTAGTAAATAATGCTCTTAGATTCATTGCATGTAAGAAATATAGTTTGGATATGATAGGATTGGTTAAAAGGGTTATGTGAGCATGTTGTAGCCTAAAAACTACCTTAAAATTGTTAAGTTATTGTTGTACCTTATGGGGCAGAATTTTACACACCCAAGTTTGGTTGTGTAATCCTCTTTGAAATGTTTGGATTGTTGGGCCTTAAATGTGGCGTTTGGATGTTGAATTCGGCTTTGAAAAATGTGGCAAAGTATGTAGAAACAAAGGAAATGCTGCCCAAGTTTCCATAGGATTTAGTGACTTGAACTTGGGTTATTCTACATTGAATTAGAGGTTAATAAACGTATTATGGTCATTATAGGTTGACATATTACGTGCGGTATTTTGGGCTTAGCAAGTGGATTGACCAAAGAGGTATGTGGAACTTTCCTATCTCTTGAGCATGAATGGTTTTACTTATGTAGTACGATAGACGTACAAGGTTTGATGTCCCTTACTTGTTTTAAGGATGTCTTGAGTTTTCAAAGTTAAGGGACTTGATGTGTTCAAGTATATGATTCTTGTTTTCCTTTTTAAAAGTGTAAGTCCCTTGGGTTTTAGGAAAAATGTATTTGACTAAGGTATAACGTTAATATAATAACTTTATGGGAAGTTGATTATATTAGCTTTATGGAAGGTTAACAAAGAAAGATTTACTTTAAGTAAAATGAGTACGGATAAATGATTTGAGGTTGTGAAAGGCAAATTGGTTTTAAGGCATCAATTGCCCAAAAGTTTTATGTGAAAAAGAGTCATTTTAAAAGAGTGGAAGTATGTAGTACTTTGGGTTAAATCCCCGGATTTTCTCTTATTTATATTATGTATGATGATCGGTTGAGCTAGGGTAAGAGTATAAATGAGGGGTAAGTCCCCAAGATCGTTATACCACCTTCTCCAGGGTAAGAGTATAAATGAGGGGTAAGTCCCCAAGATCGTTATACCACCTTCTTCAGGGTAAGAGTATAAATGAGGGGTAAATCCCCAAGATCGTTATACCACCTGTTCCGTGGATTTGCTACCCACGATGCGAGGAATACCTCATGCGAGTCCGTAGGGCTCATGCGGGTGAAATAGTCACATGCGGGTGAGTACAAATTTATGCGAGGAATACCTCATGCGGGTCCACATGACCCATGCGGGTGAAATAGTCCCAGGAGTAGGAGTGCTTAATGATACTGCGGGGCGGATGACCTTGCTTTGACCATGAGCTTCCTATTTTATGCAGTATGGTATATGTTGATATTCTCATTATTGGTAAGGCACAGTGTTCTGTAAACTGATTTTTATACATGTCTTCAGTTATTTTATACTTGAGGTATTTTCCAGTTTCGCATACTTAGTACATATTGTGGTACCCGACTTCTCTGGGCTGCGTTCATGCCGCAGTAGAGGTAAGCGGTGGTGGATCCTCATTCTTAGGATCACTTCGGTGTCAGAAGCTCCATTCCTCCGGAAGCTTGTTTTGTTGGTACGGTTCTTCCCTGATGCTATAGGTATTGTGTACATTCAGGGGTATGACGGGGCCCTGTCCCGCCACAGTTGTTATTCTTAGAGGTCTGTGGTCACGTCTGTGTTTTGGGCTGTAAGAATAAGTTGTACTTTTGATTAAGTATATTTGTATGGAAGGCAGCCTTATCGGCTGGCCAGTGATGTTTACTTTATACAGGTTATGTGAGATGTATGTTCACGCTATTCTCGATGTATACTGCCGGGGTGCCCTAGGGCACGATTCTGACCGGGTCGGGTCGTGACATAGGGTGTTATACCCCGTAGTTCCAGGGTATGTATGTGAGGACGTACGTACGAGAATACGACAGAAATTTTGGAAAGAAAGAAAGTTGTGATTTTTCGACGGAAAAGTTTTCGGGTTTTGTGAAGGAAAAAGGTTCGTTGATGGGAATTGGATTCCCAAATTTGGTATTTGGGCTTCTTGGATTATTTTAGAATTATGAGATTTTATTTTCGAAAATGGTCACGTGGGACCCACGGGAGAAATTTACGGTTTTGTGGGGCCCATTTTGTTTTTGAGGTTTCCGGTATTTTTGATATTTTCGGAAGACGAAATATTTTGGACGAGTCAGGGGGCGACACGTGTCACCCCCATGTGGCCAAGAGTGGCCGATTTGTTGTGCCAAGTGTCCATGGCTGAAATGGCCTTACAAGTGGCATGGCACTTGGAGCATGTTTTCGTTGGCCATGTGGTGTGGTGGGACCCACACACACATGGCCCAATCTTGACCATACACTTACCTTGATCTTAGCCCTTGAAACCTCTATAAATACCCCCCTTAGGTTGAAGAGTAATTCATCCCACTCTTGAAGTCTTCCAAAGCAAAAATATCCCTTCCCTTTGTGTTGTGTTCGTCCACCCTCCCCCCACTTGTGCAGTATTATTGTGAAGCAGATTTGAACACGTCCGGTTAGACGTGTAAAGCCCCTGGGAGTTGTTGGCCTGGTAGCGGGCCTTGATAGGGGAGGAGATTTATGTGATAGCGGGGGGGGAGGTGCTGCCGAATTTTCTGTAGAATAAGGAATCTTGTATTTAGAATATTCTACGAAAAGAACTAGAGATTGATAGATATATTGTGGCCTTTATAGGTGGATCTTCTACGCGCGGCATACTTGACTTGGCTTGTGGTTTAAGCTAAAAAGGTATGTGATTCTTCCTATACTCTTGAGCATGATTGTTGTGAACTATATAGTACGGTAGACGTACATGTGTGAAATGAGTTTTGTTTGTTTTAAACATAAGGTGTTATAATGGCTTTATGAGAAGTTAGTTATAACGACTTTATGAAAATAAAAGAAAGATTTGATTTTGAAAGTTAAGAGACTTGATCTTGAAAGATAAGAGACTTGACTTATAAACGACTTGTTTTCGGAAAAGGAGAAGTAACTTGATTTAAGTATAGAGTACTTGATTTTAAAAATCTTATAAAGATTTTCGGAAGGTGGAATAATTTGGTTTGAAAGGAAAACATGTTTTTTTAATACTACGAGTATTAGTATCATGTGGCTTTTACGTAAAAAGAGGTCTTTTTGAAAGAATGAAAGTATGTAGTATTTTGGGTTTGAAACCCGGATTGTTGATTAAAATGAATGTATGTTGAACTTGCCTATGCTTGTTGTGATAGTCTTTGATGTGCAAGTGTTTTGTTGATATGCTGTCGTGACTCTCTGGGAGGGCCGGCTATCTGATTGATTGGACATACTGACGTTGGGTGGTCCACGAGTATGCGTCCACTTTGAGTATTGACTGGTTGTTTCTGTACTGCCGTGACTCTCTGGGAGGGCCGGCTATCTGATTGATTTCCTTTGGACATGCTGACACGATGGATGGTCCACGGGCATGCGTCCAGTAGGATGGTTTCATGGCCATGACTTCCGAGGTGAGATGCCGGGGCATGCGGTCATTGTGAGGTTCAGATTGTTAGTCCATGGACCGCTAATCCATGAAGCTTGCCGCGGTGACGAGCGATCACGGGCTTGATTTGTACGTGTGGTTCAGGCACACTTTAGATACTTGTTCTGGTCATTTTCTCGTATGCGTGGCTTCGGTAGATAGCTTAAGATACTTGCCTCGGTCATATCTTGTGAGACGGTGGTAGGCTATCAGACGTTAGCTTAAGATACTTGCCTCGCCGATGCGTGGCTAGCTTTGGGATCGTAGTTGGCTTCCGTACATTGCCCGTGATTGGATATGACTAGCTTTTGGACTGGTAGTTGGCTATTCTACTTGCCCGACGGTTTTGATGACGCAGCGGATCTAGTGTTCATGTTCACATATGGGTGTTGTTTTACATCATGCACTGCTGGCAGTGAGGAATGAGTTCCACAGGCATGAGTGATATTATGGGCGTGAGACCCATAGTTATGTGTGAGTGATTATTCTGGGGATATGCGTCCCCTTACTTGATATAACCGTTTACTTATTTCGAAATGGTTTTATTAAATGATGAAATGTGATTTCATTACGTATTTTCGCCACATACTTGGTACTGTTATCGACCTCCTTCGGGCCGCGTCATGCCGCAGTAGAGGTACACCGATTGTTGATCCTCGCTCATAGGATCGCAGTCATTGGAAGCTCAGTTCTCCGAGGCTTATCTTTTGGTATAGTCTCCGTCATTGTAGGTACTTGTACATTCGCGGTATGGCGGGCCCCGCCCGTCATAGATGTTGTTACATTCTTAGAGGTCCGTAATCTGTTGTGGCGTAGTTTGTAAAAAGGATAACTGCTCGGTTTTTATGTATGTGTACGTAAGGCAACCGCTTTGGCCTGCTTATTTATCATATCTCTTGTTTCATGTTTATGTTTTATTTCCGCTGATTTTCTCTCGATGTTGTATCACTAGGGTGCCCGGTAGGCACGATCACGCCCGGCTCGGTCGTGACAAAAGTGGTATCGAGCGCGATTAATCCTCGGAAAGTGTCTACGCATCGCGTGTCAGTAGAGTCTTGATTATCGGTGTGTTGTGCACCACATCTATAATCGGAGGTCAGCAGGACATTTAGGATTGGTTTCTATTCTTCTCACTCTGAGATCGTGCCTTAGAGCTGTGTTATAAGTTGGACCTCTCTGACGTATTTCATTTTTACCAGCTATGTCTCCGCGCAAGGCAACCCGGGCCCAGAAGGGCAAGGCAGCCGTGGGAGCTGCTAGTAGGATACAGAGGAGTACGAGGGCGCAGCCGTCAAGACTGAGATAGTGCTTGAGACGGCGAAGTTTTGTACGCCGCCACTCAGCGAGTTTAGAGCGCAGCGGTGGCTACAGAGACCACGGTACACGAGCCTCGGTCCACACCGGAGCAGGAGATGGGTAACAAGGAGATGGCCCGATCGCCGTGATCGTGGCGAACACGAGGATAGGCTGGATGCAGCAGTTCCAGTTCCAGTAGCCTCCGTAGTTCACCCCAGATCGGATAGTTTGAGGCTACGGGATTTTCTGAGTTGTATCCCGCCAGAGTTCTACGGTCGAGGCACGAGGATGATCCGCAGGAGTTCATCCGTCGATTCTGAGAGGATCATGCGAGTGATCAAGGCTTCGGAGACCGAGTCCGTGATTTTCGGTTCGCATCGGCTGCGTGATACCGCAGTCGACTGGTTTGATTCGTGGGAGCTGTCCCGGGGGGAGCATGCGCCTCCAGCTGTTTGGGACGAGTTCTCGGAGGCATTTCTCAGCCATTTTTACCTCCGCAGATGAGGAGCACGGCCGCGAGTTTACGATCTTTGAGACGCGAGGGCGCATACCGGGAGTACAACGTAGAGTTCGACTCGTTGGCTCGATATGTCCCTGCGTTAGTAGCTAATATGGAGGACAGAGTGCACCGCTACGTCACAGGGCTTGATGACTACTTGGCAGAGTCTTGTTCGGGTGTATCGCTTCAGCCGGGCATGGACATTGCCCGCATGCAGGCTCATGCACTAGGGTGTGAGGCACGGAGAGACCGACGGATTGTCCAATACCAGCAGAAGAAGGCCAGGACGGCAGGGTCCTTTGGTGACTTTCAAGGCGGACCGCCGCAGCAGCAGACTAGTTATACGCCGTCGCCAGTACAGTGTGGTCCTCTACAGTCTTCAGGGCCTCCAGAGTATTCAGGAGCAGGTCAGGGCTCGAGGTTCGAGTTTTGAGGAGTTGGAGTGCTGGCGGATGAAGCCACCCTGACCTAAGTGTAGCCAGTGTGGTAAACCCCATTCGAAGTGTCGAGGACTTGTTTTACGTGGCAGCGGGGCCATTTTGCGAAAATTGTCCTACGGAGGTAGCGTGGATGTTGAGACTTCGGCGCCGGGATCTATTGCGGGTTCTTCGCCTTCGATAGCTAGGCAGGGTGTTCATATACCGGCAGGCCAGGGCAGGGGTCGTGGTGGAAGTTCCCAGTTCTAGCGGTCCTTGAAACCGCCTATTCTTTTGATATCAGGTATATCCTTGACCCTCTAGAGACTAGTATGCATTTGTGTTAAGATGAGTATATTTTTAATTGTTATGTTCTGATAGCATTATGTTGTTGTGATTAGAAAACATGGTTAGTTATAAGAGGGTAGTTGAGCTAAGAAGACCATTAGGTTTTCGTGACTTGATTAGTGAGATTGTTCCGGATCGGGGAACAAGAGCTTGGCGCGGTAAATGGGTCGGGTTGAGGCAAGGTTGCGTGTCAACCCGCAGCCCGGTTTGGGGTAGGGTCATTTTGTGGTGATCCCGCTTTGTGATAGGGTCACGAGGGTGCTAGGCCCAAGTTTAGGTAACCATCGTACGGGTTCGTGGATGCGTTCGACCAGAATCGGATCGTGAAGGCCGGAGATAGGCCTTAGAGTAAGTTGAAGCTAGTGGGAGCTGTTGTGAGATTAGAAATGATTTCCTCGTTGGTTTGGATTTGAGTTTTGCGCACATGTTATATTCTGGCCATGGGTGGCATGATCGGTTTTTGTAAGTATAGTGGTGGAGACTATACTGGCGCATGTATGTTTGGAGGCTTAGAAGGAACATTCGGGGCGAATGTTTCTAAGGGGGGAGAATGTTATACCCCGTAGTTCCAGGGTATGTATGTGAGGACGTACGTACGAGAATACGACAGAAATTTTGGAAAGAAAGAAAGTTGTGATTTTTCGACGGAAAAGTTTCCGGGTTTTGTGAAGGAAAAGGTTCGTTGATGGGAATTGGATTCCCAGATTTGGTATTTGGGCTTCTTGGATTATTTTAGAATTATGAGATTTTATTTTCGGAAATGGTCACGTGGACCCACGGGAGAAATTTACGGTTTTGTGGGGCCCACTTTGTTTTTGAGGTTTCCGGTATTTTTGATATTTTCGGAAGACGAAATATTTTGGACGAGTCGGGGGGCGACACGTGTCACCCCCATGTGGCCAAGAGTGGCCGATTTGTTGTGTCAAGTGTCCATGGCCGAAATGGCCTTACAAGTGGCATGGCACTTGGAGCATGTTTTCGTTGGCCATGTGGTGTGGTGGGACCCACACACACATGGCCCAATCTTGACCATACACTTACCTTGATCTTAGCCCTTGAAACCTCTATAAATACCCCCCTTAGGTTGAAGAGTAATTCATCCCACACTTGAAGTCTTCCAAAGCAAAAATATCCCTTCCCTTTGTGTTGTGTTCGTCCCCCCTCCCCCCACTTGTGCAGTATTATTGTGAAGAAGATTTGAACACGTCCGGTTAGACGTGTAAAGCCCCTGGGAGTTGTTGGCCTGGTAGCGGGCCTTGATAGGGGAGGAGATTTATGTGATAGCGGGGAGGTCTTTGCGAATTTTCTGTAGAATAAGGAATCTTGTATTTAGAATATTCTACGAAAAGAACTAGAGATTGATAGATATATTGTGGCCTTTATAGGCGGATCTTCTACGCGCGGCATACTTGACTTGGCTTGTGGTTTAAGCTAAAAAGGTATGTGATTCTTCCTATACTCTTGAGCATGATTGTTGTGAACTATATAGTACGGTAGACGTACATGTGTGAAATGAGTTTTGTTTGTTTTAAACATAAGGTGTTATAATGGCTTTATGGGAAGTTAGTTATAACGACTTTATGAAAATAAAAGAAAGATTTGATTTTGAAAGTTAAGAGACTTGATCTTGAAAGATAAGAGACTTGACTTATAAACGACTTGTTTTCGGAAAAGGAGAAGTAACTTGATTTAAGTATAGAGTACTTGATTTTAAAAATCTTATAAAGATTTTCGGAAGGTGGAGTAATTTGGTTTGAAAGGAAAACATGTTTTTTTTAATACTACGAGTATTAGTATCATGTGGCTTTTACGTAAAAAGAGGTCTTTTTGAAAGAATGAAAGTATGTAGTATTTTGGGTTTGAAACCCGGATTGTTGATTAAAATGAATGTATGTTGAACTTGCCTATGCTTGTTGTGATAGTCTTTGATGTGCAAGTGTTTTGTTGATATGCTGCCGTGACTCTCTGGGAGGGCCGGCTATCTGATTGATTGATTGGACATACTGACGTTGGGTGGTCCACGAGTATGCGTCCACTTTGAGTATTGACTGGTTGTTTCGCATCGCTGGTGACTCTCTGGGAGGGCCGGCTATCTGATTGATTTCCTTTGGACATGCTGACACGATGGATGGTCCACGAGCATGCATCCAGTAGGATGGTTTCATGGCCATGACTTCCGAGGTGAGATGCCGGGGCATGCGGTCATTGTGAGGTTCAGGTTGTTAGTCCATGGACCGCTAATCCATGAAGCTTGCGCGACGAGCGATCACGGGCATGATTTGTACGTGTGGTTCAGGCACACTTTAGATACTTGTTCTGGTCATTTTCTCGTGTACCGGTAGCCTCTGGTAGATAGCTTAAGATACTTGCCTCGGTCATATCTTGTGAGACGGTAGGCTATTGTACGTTAGCTTAAGATACTTGCCTCGGCCAGTTGCGTGGCTAGCTTTTGGACTGGTAGTTGGCTTCCGTACCTTGCCCGTGATGGGATATGACTAGCTTTTGGACTGGTAGTTGGCTATTCTACTTGGCCCGATCGGTTTTGATGACGCAGGCAGATCTAGTGTTCAGGTTCACATATGGGTGTTGTTTTACATCATGTACTGCCGGCAGTGAGGAATGAGTTCCACGGGCATGAGTGATATTATGGGCGTGAGACCCATAGTTATGTGTGAGTGATTATTCTGGGGATATGTGTCCCCTTACTTGACATAACTGTTTACTTATTGCGAAATGGTTTTATAAAATGATGAAATGTGATTTCATTACAGTATTTGATTTCGCCACATACTTGGTACTGTTATCGACCTCCCGGGGATGCGTTCATGCCGCAGGTAGAGGTACACCAGTTGTTGATCCTCGCTCATAGGATCGCAGTTCAGCGTTGGGAAGCTCCGTTCCTCCGGAGGCTTATCTTTTGGTATAGTCCCTTGTCATTGTAGGTACTTGTACATTCAGGGGTATGGCGGGGCCCTGTCCCGTCATAGATGTTGTTACATTCTTAGAGGTCTGTAGTACTGTTGTGGGCAGAGTTTGTAAAAAGGATAATTGTTCGGGTTTTTATGTATGTGTACAGAAGGCAACTGTTTTGGTTGGCCTGTTTATTTATCATATCTCTTGTTTCATGTTTATGTTTTATTTCCGCTGATTTTCTCTGATGTTGTATCACTAGGGTGCCCGGGGTAAGGCACCAGTCACGGGCCCGGGTTCGGGTCGTGACATAGGGCTTCCAATCTCCTCTACTATCCGCTCGCTTTAATCTTTAATGCAATGATAAAGGTTCTTCTTCTATATTGAGATAGCAGGTTAACTAAGTCGTTTTATATTCCGGTTAGGATATATAAACACTCAACCCCGATGCAGAACCCTTCTATCTTTCGATGATAAGATTTACCACAAAGGAGGATTAAGAAAAATAACCTATCAAACTACACAAGTATCGGGGTACTTTCGTCCACGATTTTAACCTATGTTTATTCAACTATAGCATATTCACAATCTCCCCTTTCGGATCTCGATTAGAAATCATATATGTGATGATAATTAGTGATCAATTAATTACCAAGCAATCAAAGCAATTATTGAATAAATCTCAACTATATAAAGAAGAAACCAAAACCATGCATTAAATCATAAAACAAGGTTCAAGTGATTCGAATGGAAAGCCCTAATTAAAGTTTAGCTCCTAGCCATAAACATGCTAAGAACTAAAAGATTATCCAACATAAACTGAAAAATAAATAAAGTAAGAAAAAGAATGACTCAAGAACAAGCCTCCAATCTTGAAGCTTTTAAGAACTATGTGTTGTGTAGAGTTAGGGATTGTGGAACCCTTCAAAAATCTGCCCTAAGGCCTTTTTATATCCTCCAAAAACGTTCCCAATTTTTCCCTCTTGGTCTTGGCCCATTCCCATTCGGATTTGGCTGAAAATCCGCGTGGGCGCCACGGCCCTGAGACCGGCGCCGTGGCGCCGAAACTCCTGCAACCCGTCAGATCTTTGGGCGTCGTGGCGCTGCTTTCGTTGCTAGAGTGGCGCCACGGCGCCGCCCTGTCCTTCGTCCGGGTTGCCGACTTTTCGTCTCTTTTGGCTCTGGAACCTCTGTTTCTGCCATCTTTTTGCTTCTTTTCACCAATGTACCATTTTAAACCACTGTGACTCAAAAGAAAGAAAATCTATACTAACATGACACATATTTGTACAAAATGGGCCAAAGACTAACTAAAAATGACTCAAAAGGTGTATATAAAATACGTCTAACAGACAGCACCGCGGCGTAAATCTCCAGTGTCTCGAGAATGGTTACGACATATTTAGCGCCGCGGTGCCGCCAGTGAAGGGCCGCGACACTCCAGGTCTAGTGAACTGAAAATCAGACGAATTTTTTTGTATATTCTCTTTGTAAAGGCCAAGGTTCTGCCAACTCTTGGCATGACCAATGTGACTTTTGATGAGTTCAATACAACCCATTTAAGACATTCACATGGCTTGTGAATCACAATTTTGCACCTATAAATAGAGGCCTTAAAATCAGATTTAGTATCCAATTCAAAAACTCTAAATCCTGAAATTATTGAGAGCCTTGATTCTTCTTCTAACAATCTCTTGTTCTTGTTTCTTCTACAAGGATTCTCAAGTATTTGACTTGTACTTGAGAAAGTATTGTCGTTTTATCTTGGGAGGTTATTACCCATCTACCGTAAGTCATTATATACGGAGGTAATTTTTTCTTAAGAAAAAAATGCTAACACTCGACTCGACAAACATTGCACTTAGCTTTCTTTTGTCTATCATTTCAGTTCTTCTATCCCTGTTCACACTCATCATTTTTACAACAAAAGGTTGGCTCAAGGTTGGCATGACTCTTCTTTTTGAAAAAAGATAACACAATGAAGCAAACAAAAATAATATAAACATAATATATAATGGGGAAATTAATAAAGAACAAATCCCTCCAAAACAAACATGGGTTTGGGGTTAGAGATTCGAGATATCTTAATGTGAGCTTTAGAATTCTTTAACATGAATCAAAAACTGTACCAATTGATGATTACTCTCTTAAAAAAAAAATTAGCTCGAATTATTTATACTTAAGATCATCGCGAGGTTTTTAGATTGGGTCGGGTCCCAACACGATTGACCAAAATTAAGATACAAAATTAATAAAATAATATAATAAGAAAATATGTTATTTTAAACTCTCAATTTTAAATTTTGGATACGCCTCTAAAAACGAACTCAATTATGTGCATTTGTGCGTGCTATAGCAATATTAGAGGTTGCACGTCTGTAGTGTTTGAATTATTCCAATAGTAATGGCTATGCATGTTGGAAATATTTATTAAACGTGAAATAAAGTTAATCCTATTTAATTACGAATCGAACAATTAGGGGCTCCACACGTCGGAAACGTTGTTTCCACACACGTGTACATACAATGCCAAGGATCATAATTTCCTTAAATGGAAGAGATATTGATACGTATACGAATTGTTTTGAGACATAAGGTAATAGACGGTTATTGGCCAAATGATGTAGGTTTCACGTTGGTAAATGAAGGAAGAAGTGTATAAATGTGTTAAAGATGAAACGAGTCATGAATATCGGGCCGCGGCGCCAAACTGCAGCGCCACGGCGCCAACTCTCTGAAGTTGTGGCGCCGCGGCGCCAACTCTCTGAAGTTGGAGTGTTGCAACGCCTCCCTGCAGGGCCGCGACGCTGATTGTCCAGAGGTTGCGACGGGAGACGAAAATACATGACTCTTGGTCTGGTTTTTGAGGCATTAAACCTCCATAACATCCCAAATGAATTCAGCCATTATTTGGCTGAATTAACACTCCATAATCAAGGTCATTACATGGTCATTCAAGGTCATTACTTGGGCAATTGGAAAGTCATCTTCACAACACTATAAAATGAGGCTTTAGGCTCATTTGCAAAACACTTGAAATCTGAAATACTTCTTCCTCTCTTGCAATCACAAAACACTCAAAGATCTTTCTTCCAAAGCAAACACTTGAGTTCCCTTTGCTCATTTGTGTGATTGATATTTTATCTTGGGAGATAAGTTATCATTACAATCGTTGAAAGGATATAGGAGACAATATTATCTTAATGATAGATCAAAAATTTGGTCGACTCGGCAAATCCTTCTATTTGATTATTTATAAGTTTTATTACAATTTGTTGTTATTGTTATTTTTCCGTTCTACACATTACCACTCAGAATACATACTTAAAAATGAAAAGGAATAGAACATTGAGCTCATTGTAAAAAGTGAATCGTTCGTACTAGTAATATTTAATTGAGAGGATTGTATATATATTGTACTTTTAATGGTCAAACCGACTATATAACAAATATTGGTCAATGTTTTTCCTTGCAAATATTCTAAATTTTAACTTATTATTATTAAATTAGAGACGTATGTAACTAATATGAAATCTGTATTGGAGAGTTAAAATAAGGTGTTGAGAATTAGCTAGACTGATAGAAAATTGGGTGTCCCTCAGATAAAGAGAACCAAGTGAGTATAATACTTACCAGACACGACTCATATCTGGAGGCTAATCAATGAATTTTTATACTTAGATGTGATCAAATTAGTTTGTTTTTTTTTTTTTTTTTACGGCGAATCTCCACCGCTACTCTTTCGAAATACAAGACAGCAGAAACCCCTACGACGCAATACCGCAAACCACGCCACCGATTAACTACACTTGTGGCAGTCTACGCGCGATGCGCCAACCAAGAAGGTTTATGCAGGGGATCGATGATCAAATTAGTTTTGAATGTATTTTGAGTTGGTTCTTACGAGTTTTTGACTTTTGTAATCTCGCTTTATTTCATCCAACCATTTATTGATGTGTGACTGCAAATGTAAATGTATAATATTTGTAACTATTGACTCACCTTGCTGCTTCTCTAGATTGTTGATTTGCATTTTTATTTTTTGTGGTCGTAGATCGTTGATTGAATTTGTTTGTATGCAGGGACGACTCCATATAATTAATGGCCTAAAATCAAAATTTAATAAGATATCGTAATGTTTTTTTATAGATTCTTTTTTTTTAAATTCACCTTTTTAACTCTTTGAGGCAAAGCTATAAAGTTATCCTTTTAAGGATTATAAGTTCATGTAAATATTTTATTCATGGACAAATAGTAAAAACAATTACTGCTTTGGGTTGCGTGAGCCGAGAGTCTACTGAAAATAATCTCTACCTCTCAAGATAGGGGATAATGTCTGCGTATAATCTACCATCTCAGATCTCATTTTGTGGGATTTCACTAGATATGTTGTTGTTTTGACAAATTTCACTAGGTATGTTGTTGTTTTGACAAACAAAAATAATTAATTCAGAAAAATTGAATTTAAAAAGGTATGTAAAAACATCATAAATAGGAAAAAGAAGAACGAATGTACAAGAAGATTGAGAAATCATAACCAACGAGGTTGATATATGTACTAACTAATGTTATCGTCTGTTTCGAAATCGGGATTATGAATGCCTAGGATGTATTTTGTGATAGGATATTTTGATAATGTGTATTGCTGAAATACTATTTTTGAATCAACCTACCCATTTACTCAATATTGTGACAAATAACTGGTTCTAGTGTATTTTGAAATCGTGTTTATGAATGCCTACAATTTATTTTACAAATTAGTAATTAAACTATGTATAAGAGTAAAGGTTGGCGTGGCTCTTCTTTTGGGAAAAAAGTTAACATAATAAAGAAAACAAAAATAATATTGTAAACGTGTATAGTCACAATATAAAATCCCTACCCATAATTAGAATATATTTCATATATTGTGTAAATATAATTATGGTAAGACTAGGATTCCTTTTGTAATTAGGACTAGGATTCCTATTGTATAAGGGATGAATATTGTACACTATGTATATTGATATTAATGAGAAAGACTCTCCAAGGGAGATTAATATCATCTTAATTACATGGTATCAAGAGCCAAAACCCTAGAATTAACTACAAGAGTCGTCGGGGCCCTCCACCAAATTTCTTGGTTTTTTGTTCTTCTCCATTCTTCTCTTATCTAAATGGGTACTTGATCGGTGTATTTTATATACACCTTTTGAGTCTGTTTTAGTTAGTCTTTTGTCCCATTTTGCACATATAAGTGTCGTATTAGGATAGTTTTTCTTTCTATTGAGTCAAAGTGGTTGAAATGGCCAAATGGCGGAAAAGGAGCAAAAAGAGGGCAAAAGAGGACGCCAGAGAAAGTGGCGAGCGGCGAACGGCCGGACTGCGCGGCTCCTCGCAATGAAGCGGGGCGCGCGCCTATTATTCAGAAGTCGCGAAGATCTGCCGCGGCCTCAGAGACTGCGAGGCCGCGCGCTAAACATCCGAGAAGTTGCGTGAGCCGCAGCGCGCGCGCAGCCAGATATCGGCCGCGCGCCAAAACACCCGGCGCAGAACTTTAGCCGCGCGCCATCCGCAGGGCCGCGCCGACGCGAAAAATTAGGTCTTTGACGGATTTTGGGCCAGCCTGGAAGGAAAAGAAGGAGACGTTTAAACCTATAAAAGGAGAACCACTGGCGCTTTTCAAGGGTTCCTTTTCTTGCCAAACACAAGGTTTTCTTGCCTAGGAGATTGGAGACCCAAACATTAGTAATTTCTTTTCTTTTCTTTTCCTTAATTCAGTTTTGCATGATGAACTTTGAATTAGTTCTTGTCATATTCATGGCTAGGAACTAATTCTCTTATAGGCTTTCTATGTTGAATTCTTGAACCTTATGTTATAAAGTAATGCATGCTTATGGTTATTATTCTTATTGAGAGATCTATCCGATAATTGAGTTGAATTCTTGGTAGCTAATTGACAACTAGTTATCACTATATGATTTCTAATCAGTTACGAAAAGGAGGATTGTGAATATCTTGTAAGTTGGGTAGGCGGTCTTGAATTGGGGATGAAAATACCTCAATTAGATTTGTAGCGTTGATGAGAGGCTTAACAACCCTAATTTTGCGCATTGTGCGTGACGGTCAACTAGGTTTTTGTGCTTAATCCTCCTATAGAGTTACCCTTATCAGCGAAAGTTAGGTAAGGAACAATACTGGGGTTGAGTGTTTATATAACCCTAACGGGAGTATAAAACGATTTCGTAAACCTGCTTTCTCCAAAAGAAGAACACCATAAGTAATGCATTAGTAAGTAACATAAGCGGATAGTAAGGATACATAGAAGCCCTATTCTCATCACATCTGAATTAAATCTTTATAAGTAATTAGCTTTTATAATTCTTAGTCATAAACAACCAATCACTCATTAATTCACCAAATAGATACTAGAAAATAGATAACTGATACTTGGACCCTAATCCTAGAGGACGATATTCGGTCTTATCTAAGACTATACTACTTGATACGATAACGTGCACTTGCGTTTAAAAGTGTGTGCATCTTTTCGCGCATCAGTACTCTTGAATCCCCCACCCTTTCTGACGCTTCCGCTTCCACACCTCCTCTCACCACCAATTCCTCACTATCTTTCCATCCGGCTCTCGCCGTTACAAACATCAAGAATTTCATCCCTTTCATTCTTGATCAGGAAGATGGTCAATACTGATCGTGGTCGAACTCTTTAAAATTCATGCCTGCGTTTACAATGTGCTTGACCACATCGATGAGTCTATTCCTCGTCCCTCGGATATTGAGGACACAACTTGGCGTCATCTTGATGCCGTAGTTAAACAGTGGATCTATGACACTGTATCCAAAGACCTACTTCTCACCATCATGAAAACGGGAGCTTCTGCCCGCGAATTATGGACAAGATTATAGGAAATTTTCCAAGACAACAAGAACACTCGTGCGGTGTACTTGGAGGAGCAATTCAACAACACACGTCTGGAAAATTATTCCAATATGTCCAAATAATGTCGACAACTGAAACTTATGGCAGACCAATTGACCAAAGTTGGTACACCCGTGTCTGAAACAAATATGGTGTTACAACTAATTGCAGGCCTCCCTAAAGGGGAATATGACACCCTAGCCACGATGATTCAGCAGGCTGACCCTCTTCCGAGTGTCAACAAAGCTCGCTCTCAACTACTACTAGAAGAAACCCGTCGTGCTAAGCAGGATGAGCATAATCAGAAGGCGCTCGCTGTCAAAACGCAACCTCACCAGTAGTTTCCCGACGGCCAAACCCCCAACCACGGCAGGGTCGCGGCAGCAGGGGTGGCAAGGACCGCGGCGGAAAAGGGGGGCGTGGTCATGGAAAGGGTCGTGGAAAGGGTCATGGTCAGCAGAACCAGTCGCAGCAGCAACAGCAGGGCCCGCAGAACCACTGGGCCGCGGCGCCTCAACAGTTCCTACAACCCTTCTCTCCGTATTCTCAACATGGGTTGTTGGGCCCAACTCACTCGCCTAGCCCAAAGACTGCAAAGAAGCCCACTTCATGCAAAACCAATTCCAAAGACCGCTCGCATGGCTCCCATCGACTTGGGTCGCTTTCAAACCTTAACTGCGCATAACTGCATAACAATTGGATCATGGACTCCGGTGTCACATCTCACCTCACCCGGTCTGCAGGTAATATTTCTAAAATGTCTAGTTTAAAACATCCTCAATTATTACAGTTGACAATGGCCACCGCATTCCAATAAATGGCTATGGTACATCCTACACACAACCTTCTCATCCACCCTTCTCCCTTAAAAATGTCCTATATTCCTCACACATCATTAATAATTTAATTTTTGTCCGTCAATTTACTCGTAATAACTCTGTCTCTATTGACTTTGACCCTTTTGGTTTCACTGTGAAAGATCTTTATACGGGGACACCTCTTACGAGATGCAATAGCACGGGGGATCTTTATCCATTCCCATCCAACTCCGCTGCCGGATCTTGCTCTCCCGTCTCTCTAGCAGTTATTTCTCCATCCACGTGGCATAATAGGCTTGGTCATCCAGAAGCCCCAATTTTTAATTTTCTTAGAGGCAATAATTTCATTGTTTGTAATAATGGAAAGCTTGCTCAACATTGTGTTTCTTGTTCTGTAGGAAAACATACTCGTCTTTCATTTAAATTATCTACTAGTGTTACCTTTTCACCATTTGATATTATACATGCCGATTTATGGACATCACCTATTGCTAGTTCCCTCGGTCATAAATATTATATTGTCTTGCTAGATGATTTTTCCCAATATCTTTGGCTATATCCTCTCAAATTTAAATCAAAAGTGTTTGCCAAATTTTTTGAGTTTCGAACATTCATTCACACACAATTTGAAAAAAGTATAAAATCATTTCAGTGCGATAATGATCGTGAATTCATTAACTCTACATTTCACCATTTTTGTACTAATAATGACATGGTTTTTCGCTTCTCCTGCCCTCACACTTCCCCACAAAACGGAAAAGCTGAACGAATCACTCGCACCATTAACAATATGATTCACACTATATTGATTCATGTCTCCCTCCCTCCGTCCTTCTAGGTCTATGCTGCTAAAATGTCAGAATACATTCTAAATATTCTTTCGACTAGCACCCTGCACAACATGACCCCCACCGAAATCCTCTATCGCAGAGTCTCCTGTTACGATCATCTACGGATATTCGGTTGCCTCTGTTATCCTAACCTTGCCTCCACCGCCCCTCACAAACTAGTTTCCCGGACCACTCTATTTTTCTTCCTAGGCTTCTCGCCGAACCATAGAGGCTATATTTTCTATGACTTGTCCACTCGTCAAATCCACATTTCCCGTCACGTCACGTTCGACGAGACCACATTCCCGTTTTCGACTCCTCGGAAATTCTGAAAACCAGATTACTTATTTCTTGACGAGCCTGTCATCTCTCCTATCATTCTCAATCAACTCGATCATAGCACCACTAAAAATCACCTTCTCTGTCCAGTGTCCCACAAACAGCGTCAGCGCCGCGGCCCTTCGGAGAGGCGTCGCGGCGCCATCCTTCCAGTGAACCCACTGTTCTTGACATGTCATCAACCCTGCAGCCCTTAGGAGAGGCGCCGCGACGCCTAAGCTCCAGTAGCCACTGGACATCAGGCACCGCGGCCTTAGACAGTGGTGTCGCGACACCTTCGACGGACTCCTCTGGCGCCGCGGCCCTTGATCGCGGCGCCGCGGTGCCTTTGACGGATCTTCCGCCACCATCCCCTTATCCGACCATGATATATGTTTCAGATCCCACTACTCAGACTCCACCTCCACTAAATGTCGTCACTCGTCAAATGGAAACTCGTGCCAAACACTGAATTTTTAAACCCAAAATCCAATTTAACTTGTCCGCCCAAGCCATTTATCTTATTCCCAAGAATCCCAAATTGGCCAAACAAGAACCTAATTGGAATGCAGCTATGTCTGAGGAATTTCATGCTTTAACTAAACAACACACATGGAATCCCGTACCTAGACCAGAGGGGGTGAATGTAATTCGTTGTATGTGGCTATTTCGTCATAAATTCAGAGACATTGGAGTTCTAGAGAGGTATAAGACACGCCTTGTGGCTAATGGCACAAATCAGCAGGAGGATATTAATTGTGGTGAGACATTCAGTCCGATTGTTAAACCGACTACCATTCGCACAGTTCTGAGCATAGCCATGGGCAAACACTGGCCAATACATCAACTTGATGTGAAAAATGTATTTTTACATGGGGACCTGAAAGAAACAGTCTATATGCATCAGCCGCTTGGGTTCGTCCATCCAGATGTCCCTCACTATGTGTGTCGTCTCCGTAAGTCACTATATGGCCTGAATTAGGCCCCCGTACATGGTATGATCGATTTTCCAGGTATATTATGCAGATTGGGTTTGTATGCAGCAGAAGTGATAATTCCCTTTTCATTTTTCATGGAGGTAATGGCATTGTTTACTTACTATTGTACGTGGATGACATTGTTCTTACTGCCTCATCCGATGGGTTGAAAATGAGATTATTGCTTTACTTAAGACCGAATTTGCAATGACTAATTTGGGCAAGCTGGGTTACTTCTTGGGGATATCAGTGATCAGGTCTGCCAACCACATGTTCTTGAGTCAGCGTAAGTATGCAGAGGAGATTGTGTACAGGGCTAAGATGACGAATTGCAAAGTCATGCCTACTCCAGTTGATTCAAAATCTAAGTTTAGTGCTATAAATGATGCTACAGTCTCCGATCCTATCTTTATAGGAGCCTTGCAGGTGCCCTTCAATATCTTACATTTACAAGGCCAGACATTGCTTATGTTGTTCAGCAGGTGTGCCTATTTATGCATGCCACCAGGGAGTCTTATTTTACTGCCCTTAAGCGTATCATCCGATACATTAAGGGCACACTTGACTATGGATTGCACCTATACCTCTCTGCACCAGACAGGTTGCTCTCTTATACGGATGCAGATTGGGCAGGGTGTCCGGACACGCAACTCTCTACCTCCGACTTTTGTGTGTTTCTTAGGGGATAATCTGATTTCATGGTCTGCCAAGCGACATGCCACCCTATCACGTTCCAGTGCTGAGGCTGAGTACAGAGGCGTTGCAAATGTGGTAGTTGAGATTTGTTGGCTCAGAAATTTACTGTAAGAGCTTCAGTGTCCTTTGCGTCAGGCATCTATTGTGTACTGTGATAACATCTCTGCAATCTATCTTTCTCACAACCCGGTTCAACATCAGCGAACCAAGCACATTGAGATGGACATACATTTCGTTCGTGAGAAAGTTGCGCTAGGCCATGCCAGAGTGTTACATGTTCCCTCATCATATCAGTATGCATATATATTTATCAAAGGACTTCCCAGACAGTTATTTCTTGACTTCAGATCTAGTCTCAGCGTCCGGTCTCCTCCCTCTCCGACTGATGGGGTGTGTAAACGTGTATAGTCACAATATAAAATTTCTACCCATAATTAGAATATATTTCATATATTGTGTAAATATAATTATAGTAAGACTATGATTCCTCTTGTAATTAGGATTAGAATTTCTATTGTATAAGGGATGAATATTGTACACTATATATATTGATATTAATGAGAAAGACTCCCCAAGGGAGATTAATAATCTTACAAATATAAGCATAATATATAAGGGAGAAATTAACTAAAGAGCAAATCCCACCAAAACAAACATGGGATTGGGGTGAGGGATTCAATATATCTTAATATGAGCTTTAGATTATTTAACATGAATAAAAAAAAGTTTTACCAATTGATGATTAATACGTGATTGCGCATTTATCATGGAGTGTCAAATATGTTTCATATGATCCTAATAATCCTCAATCTCCCCGAGCTATCAACACAAATTTCATCCCCCAAATTTTGGATTGCACTGTGAGTTTTTTGTGTTCGGTCGGGTAACAAACTCGATTCACCAAAGTTCAAGACACAAAATCATTAATATACATCGTACAAAAAACACATACTATCATCTGAACTCCCCAACTTTAAATTTTGGAATCACCTCTAGAAAACAACATAACTACGTGCATTTGTGCATGCCATCAATTAGGGGTGTATATGGACCGGGTTGATTCGGGTTTCTCAAATACAAAATTAAACCAATTGTATCGGGTTTTTAAATTTATAAACTAACCAAACAACAAAAGTCGGGTTTTTCAACTTCGGATTTTCTCGAGTTTTGAGATTTTCTAGGGTTGTTAGGGATTTTTCCGGTAAAGTCTTCATACAAAGCATCTAGCTTGTGCTTCGAATATTTCTTTAGTCTTAGTAAGATACAATACAACTATCTAATTAAGGTATTTTCTAAGAAAATGACACAAAATGTGAGATAAGTGATGACATTGTACTAAAATATTCAACAAAAAAGATAATAAAATCGTTAAACAACAATGATAATAATCATAATCTAAAAGTACTAAAAGAAAAAAGTACGACTATTATTAATTACATGATTATATATTAAAGAAAAACTAAATTAAATTATGTTTTCACACTCTCTAACAAATGCAAAACTAATAGTACGTAGTAATGTTGGAAATTTGCTTTTGGTGGAGGTTGGGTCCGCCCATATTCAATGACTTAAAAATCATGGTTCCACATGTTGGAGAACCTAGTTCTTTACACGTGCTTAATCTACTAAGTGAGTAGATGACCGTAGGGCCAAGAATCATCAAATTCCGTTGAAAAATGGAAGAGATATTGGTCCACGAAGTAAGGTGTTTGAGACATGAAAGAGTGGTGTGTGACAAATCTACCACATCGATAAAAAAGGGAAGAATTGTTCATGTTATAAGTCTCTAAACTGAATAAGAGATTGGGACCCCAAGGGGTAACCCATGTGTTTGAAGGAGGGAGGACCTAGGTGTGTTTGGGTTCAAGACTAGGCCCACATGTGCGCCAACACCACCACCGGGTCGGGCTGTGGGCATTATCTTTTTGGACCCCAGACTTTATTATAATTACAGTTTGGTCCCTGAAGTTTCTGGAAAGCGTCGGCGTCACGGCACCAGGCTTCAGGGCCACGACGCCAACTCTCAGGAGTTTTGGCACCGTGGCGCCAGCCTGCAGGGCCGCGACGCCAAGGGCGTTTCAGAGGTTTAATGTCACATTAAGTTGTGGAACGTTGGGCTGTTACTCCTTAACGTTTTGGCTCTTCATTGAGCCTCTTAAAAGCCCTCTTAATAGTCATTAACCCCATTAACACCTCCTCCATCCATAAACATTATATAATTAAGTCTTATTCCAGATTTGAAGAGAGACATATAATATACATTGAACACACAATATATGAGAACATATACAGAACAGAAAATAGAGGAAGAACACACATAGAATACATATTTCTATAAGTTCTTCCTAGTTCATGAAATCTCTTCCTTTCTTGCAATCTTACATACTCAAAGATCCTTCTATTATAGCGAACACTTGAGTTCTCTTTGCTCATTTGTTTGATTGTTGTTTTATCTTGGGAGATAATTTGTCATTACAACCGTTGAAAGGATATACGGGGCAATATTATCTTAAGGATAGATTGAGAATTCAATCGACTCAGCAAGCCAATTATCTTGTCATATTTCCAGATTTCTAAACATATTGTTGTTGTTGTTCTCAAGGGGCTTGCTGCAGTTTCAACAAGGATCTCAAGATTTCAAGGAGGATCAAACACCAAAGATCAAGGTCATCAACAGTTATTGATATTGTGACAACTGATGTTAGGCTTCAAGCCTATTATATTGGAATTTTAATTGTTTATCCTTTTTAAGCACTAGTGATAGTTGTACACTATTCCATACATCCACTGTAATATCCAACAAGTAATACATATCCAACATTATTATTATTCCTAGTGTTATAATTGAATTTTTTTTGTTAGCATTAGTATTGATTTGGGCTTTAGTTGAGTTACTAATATCAATGGGCTATAAAATTTATTGTACCACTAAAAATTTTAAATTCAAACTTGAAATAATATGTTATAAGACAAAATCTATGAAAAAACTTAAGAAATATTTATAAATTACATTATAAATAAATATCTTTATGTATAAAATGTTTTAAAAATTGTATACATGTACTTTTCGATTGGTTTGATTCGGTTTGACTTTTTTTGGTTGAACCCAAACCAAATCACTTATGGTCGGATTTTTTTTCCAATATCAAATCAAGTCAAACGAAATCACTAGTCATGTTTTTTCTCGATTTGATTTGAATTATCGATTTGGTGAGATTTGTTAAATTGTTTATACGCCCCTACCGGCAATATTAGTAAAGTGAAACTGGTTTTAACTTTAATCAATTAAAGGTTGTACGTCAGTGGTGTTTGAATTTTGTCAATTATTAATTATGCATACTTTAAAAAGAAAATGTATAGAACATTGAGCTCAATTGTAAAAAGTGAATCGTTAGTAACTAGTAATATTTAATTGAGTATGAACACAAGATTATATATTGTACTTTTAATGGTCAAACCGACTATATAACAGCTATTGGTCAATGTTTTTCCTTGCAAATTGTTCTATGCAAATACACTAATTTAACTTATTAGTATTAAATTAGAGACATATGTAATAAATATGAAATTGGTAAGGGAAAGTTGAATAATATCTTGAAAATTAGCTGGACTGACAGAAAATTGGGTGTCCTTAAGAAAAAGAAAACCACGAGAGTATGATACTTAGTGATGCAATAGTAAATCTTGAAGGGGGGAAGACCAAGGTATAGGATGGATATTTTTTCTTTCTTTTTATTCGAGGTTCCAGGTTTGAATTTTGAAAACTATTTTTCTTAATAGTAAGTGTTTCCTTTTTATGAGTTTTAGATTGCATGAATTTGAATTAATTGGAGTCCAAAAATAAATATTTAACACTAAATATGAAATCAAAAAATAAATCTTGAAGGGAAAGGGAGAAGATTTTCTCAAGTTACAATGAGGAAACAAATAGTACCTACCTTTTCTCTTTGGTTGTTGATGATGAATTCCATGCAAAACTTATGGCACAAACATGATTGATATTGTTATATTACCATATCATAACGGTAAAAAATGGATCTTGAGTCTAACTCAACCTCAAAAGCTAGCTTGTAAGGGTGAGAATTATTCAAGTTCATATAAGGAGTTCATGTTTCCATTCCATTTCCGATATGAGACTCTTAACACTCTCCCGCACGCCCAGACCTCGTTAACTGGAGCGTGAACAATATAATTTGGGGGCCCACCATCGGTGAACAAAGAATTAGAATGAGTCTGACTCTAATACCGTGAAAGAGAATAATCCTTTGATTATTTTCATTAATGAAGATGTCTATATATGAAAGAGAATAATCTCTTGATTATTTTCATTAATGAAGATGTCTATATATACATGATATACAATAAATAAACCTACTTTTTCTTAATACAACTCTAATACAAGACTAATACCATATTTACACTTGTACAATAATTCTACAAATAAGGTAAATTATATACAAGGTAGAAATAGGTGATATACATGGTTTGCATTCATGTATACACGTTGTCTTTCACACTCCCGCAGTCATAGCGGGCGGTTGTCGTACGCTGAGACTGTCCCTAAAATCTTCACACAGAATCAAGGGAAAACTCTTAGTATAGATGTCAGCAATTTGGAACCGTGAAGGGACATGCAAGACACATACTTATCTACGAGCTACCTTTTCGCGAACAAAGTGAATATCCATCTTTATATGTTTAGTATGCTGATGTTGGATCGGATTCCCAGAGAGAGAGATTGTACTAACATTATCACAGTAGACCAAAGTAGCTTTCTGAATAGGAAAGTGAAGCTCTAATAGAATATTATGCAACCAACATGACTCAGACACCACATTGGCTACCCCTCGATACTCGACATCCGCACTGGATCGCGATAAAGTAGCCTGAAGTTTTGTCGACGAAGAGACCAAGTTATCACCAAGAAACATACAATAACCCTATGTCGAACGTCTAGTATCTAGACATCCACCCCAATCAGCATATGTATAAGCCACTAGAGTAGAGACAAAAGATGGATATAAATGCAAACCATAATCAAGTGTGCCCTGTGTGTATCATATAACGTGTTTGAGCGCATGCATGTACTCAATCCTTGGATCATGCATAAATAAATACACTTGTTATACTATATAAGTAATATCAGGTCTCATGAAAGTAAAATATTGAAGAGCCCCTGCAAGACTACGATAGTGGGTGGGATCTTCATATGGTGTGCTAGAATTAACACTCAGCTTCGATTTGGTATCAACCGGAGTAGAAGAGGACTTACAAGATGACATGTTAGCTCTCTCAATAATCTCAACCGCATACTTCTTCTGTGATAAGAACAGACCACCTGCATGAAGAGTGACAGTTATACCTAAAAAATAACTCAAACGCCCCAAGTCTTTCATAGCAAATTCTGAACTGAGAAGGAACGTGATAGACTTGTGCAGATTATCAGAAGAGGCAATCAATATAATATCATCTACATATAAAAAAATGTATGGCAGAGAAGTACCACAACGACAGATGAACAGAGAATGATCAGACCTGTTGTGAAAAAATCCAATAGTAGACACATAATCTGCAAACCTCTTATACCAAGTCTGTGGCGCCTGCTTAAGCCCATACAATGACTTATTCAACAAGCATACATGGTTAGAATAATTGGGGTCCTTAAAACCCAAGGGTTGATGCATATATATTGTTTCCTTAAGATCACAGTGTAAGAAAACATTTTTCACATTCAGCTGATGAATATGTCATGCTTTCGAGAGAGCTAGGCTGAGAACAGTGTGAATGGTAGTCGGTTTGACCATCGGACTAAATGTCTCTCCACAATTCACGTCAACCTGTTGAGTTTTACCATCACCTACAAGACGGGTCTTATGCCACTCAAAAGAACCGTCAGAATTTTTTTATGAGTAAAAATTCACATATAACGAATAATATTGACACCAGGCGGATGGGGCACCAACTTCCATATCTTATTTTCAATAAGAGCATTATATTCATCATACATGACTATTTTTTAATTCGGGTCATGGAGGGCAGACACTGGGTTACGTGGTAGGAGTGATTTAGTGATATTAAAATTTAGATTAAAATATCATTTAGATTTGAAAATATCACGTTACGAGTAACAGGCACTTGACTCAAAATAGACGTGGACTGGACCGAGGACGGAGTCGGAATGCTGCTAAAGTGGCCAGCAGAAAGTGGATTTACGGACAGATGTAATGGGCTAGCAGGCAGTGGGTCTGTTGGCAGAGAAACTGAAACAGGACCAGCTGAAACAGGCTCAGGTAAAACAGAAAGTGTGTTGGAAGTACGTGGGCCAGAGGAAGAATTTATTGGGCGGCGTGCGATGGACTGCTGGTTGAGACACCGGATTGTGCGATGGCGAGGCGTAGGCGTGCAGAGATTAATCGGCCAGCGGGGAACTTGGCTCTTTGGAGGAGACGGATCACGGGAATGTTAGGCCCACTGTTGGATGATATACGGTGAGGGTCTATCATCCAAAAATATACGAACTAGACACAGGATTATACAATTTAGCAAATAGAAATTGGGTTTCATCACAAATAACATGATGACTAATTATAATTTTATTAGAAGATAAAACAAAACATTTATAATCACGATGACTAGACGGATAAATCAAAAATACACAAGCGGTAGAACGGACTTAAAATTTATTAATTGTAGTGGACGGAAAAGTGAGTAGCACAAACACCCAAAAATCCTAAGATGAGAATACGAAGATTCTTTATGAAAATAATTTTTAAGAGAGATTGATATGCTAATCCTTTGGTAGTAAGTATGTTAAGGAGGTTAGTAGTCATTTGTAATGCTTGATGTCAAAAATATGGGGGTAATGAAGCATGGGCGGGTAAAGTGCGGACAATATTATTAATGGTACGAATTTTTCATTCGGCTTTTCCATTTTGTGAGGACGTATGAGGACAAAAAAACTGAAAAATATGCCATTAGTGTCACAAAATTCCCGAAACGACCCATTATCATATTTCCTTCTATTATCACATTGAATGTTTTTAGTTTCCCGTTCAAATTGGGTACGGATGAAAGCTCTAAATTTTAAGAATGTGGAAAAAACTTAAGACTTTTTAGACAAAGGAAATGTCCACAAAAATTTAGAATAATTATCCAAAAATAACACATAATAACAATTTTCCAAAGAGCTCAAAATGGGAGATGTCCATAAATCACTATGAATAATGTCAAAAGGCATCGATGTACTAGAGGTAGAGTCTACAAATAGTAATATAACATGTTTCCCTATAGGACAAGATGGAAAAATCTGAGTACTACGTGTACTCTTACAATCAATAAAATTATCATTTTTAAGAGAAGTAACATACGACCCTGGATGACTCAAACGTCCATGTCATAAGGAAGGTGCTAGAGCGACAAACGTTGATGGTGAGGTTGGACTCGTGAAAGTGATGGTGGTGATTGGATAAAGCTCTCCCCGACTATTACATCTCATTAGAGGTATCCCCGTCGTGAAATCCTTCAAAATCCAAAAGGTTCAAAGTTAACAAAAATCCAATTATCTGTAAAATTTCGGATAGACACTAATTTTTTAAATAAATGAGGGGCATGAATGACATCTTTCAAGACTAGAGGTGGATGCGGGGAGATAAATTTGAGTGACCATAACCACAAATTAGAATTGAATGACCATTACCAACAACTATGCCATAATTTTTTCTCAAATCGAAATAGGACGATAGATTATCTGGTGTGGATGTCATGTGAGAAGTGGAATCGGTGTCCATATACCAATTTACGTCCGGGGGGATTTAATTCAAGTGTATGCATCGCGACCTTGATATTCGTGAGTGGTGGGACGAATATTGGGCCCACAGCAGCGAAGGCCCACTAGGGCCGAGGCCCAAGCAGGCCAGCCAACTTCTTGGCTTGGGAATTAGGCCTCTGCAGGCTGGCCCAATTCACTAGAAATACCGTAAAGGGCATGTTTGGACACTGGCCCAGCCCCACGGCCATTGTACATTGGCCCAAGGTTGCGACCAGTGGTGTTGTGGCCTAATCGGCACACTGCCACCACGTCCGCCACTGCTCCGACCACCGCCACTGACGTCGCGGTTTTTGCCACCATTTTTCAATTTTGACCTTTTTTGTTGTCACCGTTGTTATGGTTTTGGTTAGAATTATCCGAGAACGAGTGAGGGTCATCACACGTGGCCATTATCATGACCGAATTTTCTCCAGTAGCCGCCTTCTTAGCCAAGTCGACTTCTTCTAATGTGAGCATGAAATGGGCCTTGTAGAACAACGGGAGAGGATTACTTTAACGAAGAAGCGTTCCAACGCCATTATAAGCCTCAGATAGGCATGTAACCATCTGAAGAACAAGACAATCATTTGTAACGGGCGCATCTACGTTCTTGAGTTGATCCGCCAATTCCTTCACACTTTTACAATAGGTTGAGGCATTCAGAAAATCCTCTATGTTG
Organism: Przewalskia tangutica; assembly: GCA_029844215.1. Taxonomy (NCBI): domain Eukaryota; kingdom Viridiplantae; phylum Streptophyta; class Magnoliopsida; order Solanales; family Solanaceae; genus Przewalskia; species Przewalskia tangutica. The sequence goes on from CM056735.1 coordinate 35,999,913, forward strand.
ACATGAGAAAATTCCTGCTAAAGAGTGACGATACATGAATTTTTGTTATCTTGGAATATATCACGCACTATATTCTAAGTTTCCATCATCGTGGCGTCGGGTTCAATAGTCGTCTGCAAGAGATCCGTAGAGATAGTAGAATAAATCCATTGAGAACTGCAGCATCAAGAGTTGTCCATAACACAGGATCATCCTCGGCAGTAGGAACCTTCTCATTGCCTGTTACCATGTTACCGTGGAGATGATGTGATGAATGACTTGATGCAAGCGTCCGTGAACTTTAAATAATTCTGTCCACATTGCGTATTGGACGTTTTCCATCTCAAGAACGATAGGGATATGGTTTTTGATGTCGGCGACTGTAAGGACATGATGAAATGTGGTCTTGGAGGAAGACACGAGGAAAGAACAAGAAGAGAATTAGGGATTTGGAAGAAAATAGGTATCGAATTCTCGGAATTCGAGGTTGGAAGTGGGCGGCGGAAGAGTACTTGGGAGAAGGACAATTTGTCCTAAACTTCTGATACCATGTAAAGAATAGATTTTGGGCCTAACTAAACCTCAAAGCTAGCTTGTAGGGTGAGAATTGTCCAAGTCCATATAAGGAATCCATATTCCCATTTCATTTCCGATGTGGGACTCTTAACACTAACTCTTTTAGCTCCCTTTAGGCCGACCCTTATTTTTTTTTTTTAAAAAGGGTCCTCCTTTTGCTCAATAAAGAAGCTGCTTTTTAAAAATCTTTTTATTTTCATTTCTTTAATATAATCTTCGTACCGTTTGGCCATAAGAATTATTCATTTTTTTTTCAGAATTTGTAATCACTTTTTTTAAAAATACAATATTTGGCCATGAAAATTCCAAATAAAACTTGAAGTTGTATTTGAAATTTGAAAAACAATCAAAACCTTATTTTTCACAATTAAAACCTTGTTCAAAAAGTACATTTCAACAACACAATATTATTTGCAAAACTATGACCAAACACAATTTTAGCTCCAACTCCAACTCCAACTTTAAAATTTCAAAAAAAGTGGAAAAGTTTTTGGTATCTATGGCCAAAAGCCTATTTCATTTCTAAAAATGTGGGACCTTGTGCACCCAATAACGTGACCTACCGGTCAATAAAGCGAACAAAATATCATGATGTTCATGTTCAAATTTCAACTGAGGCAAAAGACACTAGGTTGTGATTTAATTTCTTCCGTGTACTGAAATTTTAATGGGCAAAATTATCTAATATTTGTGTCAGTGTAAGATAAGCTAACCTGAACGACAACCTCCTAAAAAATTGTGGGAGCTTCTAAATTACCTTGATGGGGGAATCCTGCTACTTTTCAAAAAAATAAAAATGCTAAACGATGCTAAAAATACAAAAAGTGCTAAAAGGGTTCGTGGAGTCGCCACCTAATTATTTGAGTGAATTATGACACCTAAATGTTAACAAAATAATGTCAACATTAACTCCATTTAATGATCTATAAAATTTAGTGAGATTCTGGGCAAGGGTTCTTTATTATCCTAAAGGGAAGTGGTTAGACATCCTTTAGGATCCGCTAACTTGCGGTTGTCCGGTCAAATCTAGGTTAATTATTATACTAAGATGCACATTTAAAAATATAAAAGATGATAAAAGTGCTTTATAAAAGAATGAGTTTTGATAAAAGATATACATGCAAAGTTTAAAAGTATGCATATAAAATATATAAATTTGAAAATATGTATTTTATATTATTTATGAAATAGATGTATGCAAAGTTAATTTATTGATCAAAGATATGCATTTCTTTTGTAAAATCAATATATATATATGTCGTAGTGCGAAAAGATGTAATTTATAATAGTAAGGCTATTCAAAATAAATTATGTATATGATGTTACTAAAAGAACTTAGGAGAAAATCAATTTCTTTTGTTATCAATTTGATAAGAAATAATGCGTTAGTTTCATGATTAGATATGCAAGTTAAATTGTCTAGATTGTTGACAAAAGTTTAGACATGCATGATAATCCAGACCAACAGAGATTACTCATGCTTTCAGTCAATGATGGAGGAGGTAATACTTACCGTTTTCTGAGATTTTCCAAACAGAACACAAGAAGGAGACATGCAAGCAAGTCCTGTGTGACTTGAGGGCAAGTGTCAACCTAATGCCCCTCTCTGTGTTTAGAAGGCTTGGAGTAGGCGCAGCTAAGCCTACGACAGTAATCTTACAACTAGCAGATCGCTCAGTAAAGCATCCACATCGTATAATCGAAGATGTGCTAGTTAAAGTGTGTAAATTTATCCTTCCTGCTGACTTCCTCATCCTAGACATGGAAGAAGATGAAATTATGCCCCTCATCCTTGGAAGACCATTTCTAGCCACATGGAGGGCATTGATTGATGTGGAAAAAGGAGAGCTAAAACTCAGAGTTCAAGGTGGGGAGATGACCTTCAAAGTTTTCAAGTCACCCACTAAACCTCAAGTCGTTGATAAATGTTATGCTATTGGGATAGTTGACAAGGTTGTGCATGAGAAAAGCCTCACTAGTACTGATGTTCGTGGGGTAACATTAAAGAAAAGTGTAGAACCTGAGAGTAAGGCCAAGGAAACGACGAATGTTGAAAAGAGAATGAACCCTCCTGAAATGAACTCTGTGAAAAAGAAAAGGAGGAGGATGAAGAGAATGGTGTTAAAATGGATATGCGGAGGGGATACTCTACCCCCTTGATTTAGTAAGTAAATTGCGTCCGACTAAAAGACGTTAAAGACAACGCTACTTGGGAGGCAACTCAATGTTTTAATTATGTTATTTTAATCTCTGTTGTAGTTATTTTATTTTGTCTTGAACAGTCTCACGGTATTGACCTCTTGTCTTATTTTTTTTATGGCAGGTGGACTAGGGACTGACTCTGAGTGGAAAAGGATAAAAAACGCTGAGAAAGAGCAAAAATCGAGCACAGCACCGTGGCGCCAAAATGCAGGGACACGACGCTGAAACTTCAGAGAGCCCAAAGCTATGCAATTTCAAGAATTTCCTCCCGGACCTCCGTTATGACCGATGTGTTGTGTCAGTAAGTTGTCCCTTTATTTTTAGTCTTCACACATTGGGGACAATGTGTCAATTAAGATTGGGGGGTGGGGAATCTTATTTTGTTTTATTTTTAGTTTTTTTATTATGTTTAGCCTATTTTATTTGTTTTTTAGTCATAATATTTTTTATGGATCATGTATGTTGTAGTTGCTAAAGATATTGAGCGGATCAATTGGATAATGTAACGGAATTGAAAGTAAAAATATGTGTGCTTAAGTTAGATATGCCAAAAATTCATGACATCTAATTATTTGAGATATTGATGCTTAGCCTATGTGTGTCAGTTATGAAAAGAAAGGTTGAAAAATGTCTAGAAAATCATGACATCTAATTATTTGAAATGATTCAGGCATTACTTTGATAGCCTTTCTTACCGTTCATTACCTACATTGACAAAAATTGTATCACTAGTCAGCTCCTTTGAGCCTAAATAATATCTTTGTTTGACACCCTATGATTCCTCTGTTGTGCCATAAGTAATAACGGAAAAGTATTGGAATGAGAAGTGTTGAAAAAACAATAAAAAGAGAATGAAATTTGGATGCACCCCAATGAAAAATATGCAAAAACCTAAATTTGGGGTGCTTGTTATTTATAATGTATCTCATTCTCTCAAAAGAAAGAGGGGAGAAAATAGGTATGAAACTAAAAAGAAAATCAGCAAGAAAGAAAAAGGAGTTGAATGAAAATGCTTATGATACGTAATTTGAGCCTAAATGTCTACTTTATCTACCACTGCCTAAGCCTACATTACAACCCTTGAAAGTCCTGATGATCTATAATATGTATGTCGATGAATAGTGGAGAATAACAAGTAAATAGGTCTATAGAATTTTGGGAAAGATGGAATGAAATTGACATGCATATGTTAAATGTTTGTATTTCCAATGATTATGATCTAATTGAATTTACAAAATATCTAACTTGGAATTCTAAATTGCTAAATATTCATGTTATGTATGTTCTAACATATTATCTCAGTTTGCATCCATGATTGTGAAGCAGCACGCTATAGCTACTTGGTCTATTTCATTGAGTCTTTTATTTGATTTTGTTTTTGTTTTTGTTTAATGTTTTACTCGAGGCGAATAAAGTGTAAGTTTGAGGGTGTTTGTTGAGTGTATTTTATATACTCTTTTGAGTCTTTTTTAATTAAGTATTTTCCCCATTTCGTTTGTGTTTAGTATAGTATTATGGTTGTTTTTCTGTCTTATGAGTCACAGCGGTCCTAAAGGTGGAAATACATAATTGAGGATGAAATTGCACAAGAAAAGTCCAAGAAATGAAGCCTACGAAGTCCGGACGAGAAAATGACAAAAACTGAAAAAACTGGCCCAGGATGTCACCGGCGGCGCGGCGCCAGCAGGGCCGCAGCGCCCAAAGTACTGCATTGTCTGATTTCGTCGCTAGAATTTCAGCGCCGTGGCGCCAGCCTGCAGGGCCACGACCGACGTGGGATTTTCAATTTCTTGGCCGAATTTCAGAGGGTTAAAAGGATCCGAAGCGCAAGTTTTCTCAAGTATAAAACCCTAAAATCCTGCTCATTAAAGGATACCTTATACCATATTCTATATCATACTTTGGAGAGGAAAATGAGGCAAGACACAAGATTGGAGACAACTTTGATCAAGTTCTTTTCTTTTCTTTTTTATTTATTTCAGTTTATGTTGGATTGTAAATTAGTTCTTCACATGACAATGTTTAGGAGCTAATTACTTTAGAAGGGTTTTCCGTCGAATCTTCTTGAGACTCTTTCATATAGACTTGAAGGTCCTATTCTGTGACACTTCCTTTTGAGTTTCCAAAGCGAATTTTCTGTTGAAGTTTTATTTAAATGCATTAGTTATGATTTCTTCTTCAGCATATTAAGATTTATTCAATAGTGTTATGATTGTTTGATAATTAACTAGCCATTAATTGTCATAACTTGTATGATTTCAAATCGAGATCCGAGAGGGGAGATTTGAATATGTTGTAGTTATTTAGACATATATTAAAATCGTGGACGAAAGTAACCCGATATTTGTGTAGTATTTAAGGTTATTGTTCTTAATCCTCCTATGTGGTAAAATCTATCATAGAAATATAGAAAGTTTCTGCACAAGGTTGAGTTCTTGTATGTTCTAACCGGAATATAATGACAGATTAGTTAACCTGCTATCTTAATAAGAAGAAGAATCATTAGTATTGCATTGACACGTGAAAGAGTGGATAGTTGAGGAGATTGGAAGTCTTATTTCTTTCATAACTGTTTAAAACCCAAAGTATTGTCAATCTTAGTTTAATTTCTGCACTTAGTTATAATTTGTTTAGTTATATAATTCTCCAACTAAAGAACGTCAACCAAATAGATACCATAGAATAAATAACCGGTACTTGACAAACCAGTCTCTGTGGACGATAAACTCGGTCTTACAGATCTTTATTACTTGAACGATACGTACACTTGCGTAAGCATCTAGAAATATCGCAACAAACGTATGCCTTATAACGGATATGATTAAGCCTCGTATGCAAATTGGGGAGAGGTTAAGAGTATGCAGAAACGAGGAGCACATGGTTAACATGATACTGACACAAATATCATTTAAAACAAGAGTTTCATATATATGCAGAAAAACATATGCAAGGTCCATATTTAACTTCGCAAAAAGGTGAAAATGCAAGGTGTTTTCCAGACCAACAGATATTACTCATGCTTTCAGTCAATGATGGAGGAGGTAATACTTAACATTTTCTGAGATTTTCCAAACAAAACACAAGAAGGAGAGACTAGGCAGGACATCTCAGTATCTTAGCACGCATCAAGGAAGGTAGATTACATATTTAACATGCTTACTACAATGACAGGATTACAAACTAAAGTAAGAAAATGCAAACAGGGGACAAGATTTAATCATGCTTCTCTATTGATGCACGCAAAACTACGATTAACCAACTCAACATACATGACCATAGGGCCAGATTTGAAACTCAGGTACGTAAAGCCAGTTACATCGCAGCAAACAATAGGCATGGACAGTGAACAGTAGCCACCTCCCGGATCCTCCACTTACATGCACAATTCCCACATCAAACTATACCATATATGTATGCTTACTCCATGATCATGTTTGTGTATTGATATAAGAATGCAACTATAGCTTTAACATGGCAAATTAGTCTAATTAAGCACAAAATGCTAACACAGGTCCCATTTAACTAACCGACAATGTGAAACATTCAATCGACCAATATTACTATCCTCTTTAAACCGATGCTAAACAACACAACGGACCTTTACATACTCTGAAATAGTACAACAAATTCCTCATAACACGATATTGGACAAATTGTGCGGCTTACTGTTTTAGGTGTAGCCTAATCGATATTAATAATCCAAATCTGAATCAGATAAATAAAAACAGGTTTAAACATGTGTAATAATACTAACAAACACGATCAATGCAAATATAACGAGAAACACGCATATTCATATAACGGAAACAAAATTTGCAGGGATTTGATTTTACCTTTTTTGGGTAGCGAACGGAGGCGGCATTTCGACTCATCGGACCCACTAGGATGGTTTTGCTACGCGATTGAAAAGAATGAAGTTTTTGCTTTGAGAATGTTTTACTGATTCTTGACTGATATTGCGAAAAAGAAAGGGGTTTTTGAATTTGTTCTTGCTGCTTGACTGCTGAAGGAAGGGTGATTTTTAGGGGCAATTTTGTTGGGGTGATTTGGAGTACTGATTTCGTGCGATTTGGGTATTGATTGGTGTTGATTTTGGTGCTGATTTTTGGTAAGGTTTGGAATTCATTTTTTGGTAAGCTTTTATTGTAAGGAGTGATTTTGGATGATTTCCTGCGATTTAGTTATGGTAAGATGGGTACGATTTGGTTAATGGAACTTTGGTTACGCCAGATTCTCCAACCCGAAAATCCGGCGAAGATCAATGAGCGATGTAAATGGCTAGATTTAGGGATTAGGCTATATGAAATGAGAGGGGAAGAGGCTGAAAAAAAGGTGGGTTGCTGGATGTTTTGGGCCAAGGGGAATGGAATTGGGCTGATGTTTTAATTGGGACTGAACGAAAAAAATGCTATATTTTGGGCTCGATTTTAATGTGGGTTATTTATTTTAGTTTAATGGGAAATAGAGATGGGGTATTAATAACAAATGCAGATATGATATTTAAGGAGTGCTTAATGTTCTATATAAATGCAACGCCATTTTGTAATTACTTATTTAAATATGCATATGTTTATATAGGTAGGTATTATTATTATTATTATTATTATAATTATTTTGCGGTGTTTAAAGAATAGTTTAATTTTATAGGTAAATGATTGGAAGAGATGGTCAAAATTGGGTGTCAACAACCTCAACCATTGAGGATCATTAAAGATTTTGGAAACTTAACCTCTACCCACACAGAGGATATCACTTAATGTTCTATCATGAGAATGGCCTTGGATTCCTATTTCTTTACAGAAATCATTACCGAAGTGCTTTTGCTTCCACCGAATCGCTCAATTGAACATTTACGATTTAGTTTTTTCATTGAACCTAATTCCTGGGATCTCCAGTCAGTAAGGTTGGGTTTCCACCATTCGGTTCTTAATGATTGTGTTTAAAGCTCATTCCCCTAAACAGATGATCGGTGTATTTTATATACACCTTTTGAGTCAGTTTTAGTTAGTCTTTTGTCCCGTTTTGCACATATAAGTGTTGTATTAGGATAGTTTTCCTTTCTATTGAGTCAAAGTGGTTAAAATGGTCAAATGGCGGAAAAGGAGCAAAAAGAGGGCAAAAGAGGAGATGCCAGAGCAGGAAACAGAGAAAGTGGCGAACGAGGGTAAAATCCGCACAGCCGCGGCGCCTCACTGCGATCAGCGAGGCGGCGCCACTATTCAGAGAGGCTGCAGAAGATCCAGCGCGCGGCTACCGAACAGCGAATCAGGGCGCGGCGCTAATCATCCGAGAAGCTACATGAGTTGCAGTGACTGCGCGCCGACAGAGATATCGGGCGCGGCGCCAAAACACCCGACGGATTGCAGAACTTCAGGCGCCGCGGCGCCGACGCGGAAAAATTAGGTCTTTTGACGAAATTCAGGCGGGCACGAAGGAAAAGAGGAGGCGGTTTGCGGCTATAAAGGAGAACCCTAGGCGGTTTGAGGTTCCCTTGCACAACACAAGACTTTTGCTTGGAGATTGGATACCATTAGTTTAGTAATTTATTTTCCCTTTCTTGTTCTTTATTTCAGTTTTTGTATGATGAACATGGAATTAGTTCTTGTCATGTCAATGGCTAGGAACTAATTCTCTTATAGGGCTTTCCATTGTTGAATTGCTAGAAACTTATGTTATAAATTAATGCATGCTTATGGTTATTTTTCTTATTGTGAGATCTATCCAATAATTGAGTTGAATTCTTGGTAATTAATTGACAACTAATTATCACTATATGATTTCTAATCAGATTCCGAAAGGGGGGGATTGTGAATATGCTGTAAGTTGGGTAGACATTCTTGGATTGGGGATGAAAATACCTCAATTATTTATGTAGCGTTGATGAGAGGCTTAACAACCCTAATTTTGCGCATCAGGCGTGACGGCCAACTAGGTTTTTGTTCTTAATCCTCCTATAAAGTTATCCTTATCACCGAAAGGTAGGTAAAGTGCGATACTGGGGTTGAGTGTTTATATAACCCTAACGGGAGTATAAAACGATTTCGTAAACCTGCTTTCTCCAAAAGAAGAATACCATAAGTTAATGCATTAGTACGTAGCATAAGCGGATAGTAAGGATACATGGAAACCCTATTCTCATCACATCTGAAGTAAATCTTTATATTTAAATAGCTTTCATAATTCTTAGTTATAAACAACCAATCATTTATCAATTCGCCAAATAGATACTAGAAAATAGATAGTTGGTAATTGAACCCTAATCCTTGAGGACGATATTCGGTCTTATCAAGACTATACTACTTGTCACGATAACGTGCACTTGCATTTAAAGTGTGTGCATCTTACCGCGCATCAACAGACAGAACATTTGATCTCTGGGTATGCCCTTTGTCAAAGGGTCCATAAGCCGACAAACTTTCTTCTCTTATCCTGGAACCACATACCCCTCGGGTTGGTCCATATATATTTATTCTTTCAAATCACCATTTAGGAAGATTGTCTTGACGTCCATTTGATGTATCTCAAGGTCCCGCAATGCGACGATCGCAATGAATACTCGTATGGACGTCATTCTAAACACCGGGGAGTACGTGTCAAATTAATCAAGACCCTTTTTTTGTCGATAGCCCTTGACTACCAACATGGCTTTGTACTTATCTATAGAACCATCTGCTTTATACTTTCATTTGAGTATCCATTTACAACCCAACAATTTATTTTCCGGAGGAAGATCAACCAACTCCCAAGTATGATTGTGCAGAATGGAGTCTATCTCACTCTCTATAGCTTCTTTCCAAAGCGGTGCTTCTGGAGTTGACAATAATTTAACAATTATCTGTGGTTCGTCATGAACCATATAAGCTACAAAGTCCAGACTGAAAGACTTATCTTTCCTAGCCCTTTTTCTACGTCTTGGTTCCATCTCCGGTACCTTTAAGTCCTGAGAATCTGGAACACTAGATTTCGGATAATCAGCCACTTCGGAGTCCACTAGATCTGAACGACCTAGAGCCGGGCAGTTAACAACTCCTGGATCCTAAGAGCTTTGTTCATAACTTCTCTTGCGAGAGGTTATGTCTTTTTCCTTTCTAGGAAACTTATCCTCAAAGAAATTGACATTCCTTGATTCTATAATTGTACCCACATGAATGTCTGGTACATCTGACTTATGCACTAAGAAGCGATAAGCACTACTGTTATTTGCATATATGATGAAAATACAATCTACAGTCTTAGGCTCAATCTTGACCTGTTTTGTCTTAGGTACTTCAACATTTGCCAAACAACCTCATACCTTCAAGTATTTGTAGGTGGGGTTCTTTCCCTTCTGTAACTTGTATGGAGTTTTGTCCTTACCCTTATGTGGGACTCTATTAAGAATATTATTAGCGGTAAGGACAGATTCTCCCCACATGTTTTGGGAAAGACCGAAATTGATGAGCAAGACATTCATCATTTTTTTTAACGTACGGTTCTTGCGTTCAGCGAGACTTTTTGATTGAGGTGGGTATGTAACCGCCATTTGATGAACAATGCCTGATTGGGTACAATATTCTTCAAAAGGCACTACATATTCTCCCCCTCTATTGCTATGAATTGATTTAATACATACGCTTAGTTAGTTTTCAACTTCTGTTTTGTAGCGTTTGAATGCTTCAAAGGCTTCATCTTTACTTTTTAATAAGTAAAGGTAACAAACCTTGTGATATCATCTATGAATATCACAAAGTACTTGTTCCCCCTCTAGTTTGAGCAAACTTTAAATCACATATATATGTGTGAATAAGTTATATAGGAGCGGTTTCCATTTTGATGGATCTAAAGGGAATCTTTGTAAGTTTTGCCTCTACGCACACCTCACACTTACGTTGAGGGTTTACGTCGATAGACGACAACAACTCCAACTTTACCAATCCTTGGATAGATTGATAGTTTACATGTCCTAATCTATGATGCCATAAATTAGAGGACTCAAGCAGATAAGAAGAAGACTCAATTTTATTAATAAAAGACATTACAGACAAGGCGTTAACTTTGAAGAGACATTCACAGACAAAGCCCCTTCCTACAAAAGTTCAATTCTTAGTGATTATAAATTTATTGGATTCAAACACTAGCCTAAAACCATCATTAACCAACAAAGGTCTTGAAATTAAATTTCTTCTAATATAAGGGACATGCATCACCTCCTTCAGAGTAAGCTCCTTTCCGAAAGTCATTTTCAGGACCACCTTTCTACCCCCAACACCTCAGAAGAAACATTATTACTCATGAACAACTTCTTATCCGTAACTTGTGTATATGTGGAGAAGGCTTCTCTATTGGAACAAATGTGATGGGTAGCACCAGTGTCCATCCACCACTGCATGGGATTCTCAATGAGGTTCACTTCAAGCACCACCACCAAGAATTCCTCAAACATATCGTCAAGAAGCGTGTCTTCGACGATGTTAGCCTTTGTCTTGCCCTTAATTTTCTCTTTGTTCTCATTCTTGAGTTTGCGGTAATCCTTGATCATGTGACCAGGTTTTCCACAGTGATGTCAGTTCCCCTTAAACTTCTCTGTTGTTGGGGTCTTACCATCCTTCTCGAACTTGTGCTTCTTGCTCGTGTTCCCTTTGGCCTCCGCCAGGTTTGCTTTTGCCTCAGCGGATTGCTTACCCTTAGGCATGTCCTTCTTATTATCCTCCTGAAAGGAGTTTGATAATAAATTCCTCAAAGGTCATCTCCTTTGTCTTGAGTTTTAAGTAACTCATGAACTCATTCCACGAGGGATGTAACTTCTCAATTAACGATGCAAACAAAAAATTGCTCATTTGGTTTTATTCCTTCCAAATCCATGTGATGTAACCCTCTCTTTCCTTATAGTCAAGAGAGTTGAATTCCAGCATCTTGTGTGTTGTAATTTTTCTGCAGTTTATTCCACAACTCTTTGGCGGTGCCAACGATGCAATACACCATGTAGAGAGGGTCAGCCAAACAATTCAGAATATAATTTCGACAGATGAAATCACTATGACTCCATGCATAAAGATCCATCTTCATGCCATTAATGACATGAATATGTTGGCCCATCCAGCCGTTTCATTTGGCTGAGGGTCCATTTCATCTCCAGCTTGTGGAGGATCTTCTGTTAGGAAACGATTCATTCTCATAACAGTCAGATAAAACAATATCTTCTGTTGTCATCTCTTGAAGTTGGATACCATGAACTTTTTGGGCGTTCATGGTGGAATCCAACGGGTGGAGGAACAATAGTGTTCCCTTAACAGTAGGAAAAGCGTCGTGAGAGTCTTGTGCAGAAGTGGGGAAGGCACTGGGTGTGCCTTGAGCAACATCAGAAGATTCAGAAGCAAATTGTTCTCCTCTAGTCATCTTTCTTGTCACTTACAACAGATATTGTCTTAATGACAGAGTGAATATCACTCGATTCAGCAAACCTTATTTTGTTCTTGTTTCTAGATTCATGAGGATTGTGATTATAACAATTGAATTATAATCTTAAGATAATATTGCCCCGTATATCCTTTTACGGTGATTGACAACTTATCTCCCAAGATAAAACAGCAACTAACAAATGAACAAATGAAACTCAAGAGTTTACTAAAATAAAAACCTTTGAGTGTTTGAGAGATTGCTTAGAGAAGAAGAAGATCAGAAATTTGATTGTGGTGTGTTCTTCCAATTGAGCCAAATGACTCAATTTATAGTGTCATGAAGATGACTCTCAACTAGCCAACTAATGGCCTTTAATAGTCATGTAATGACACTTATTGAGAGGTTACAATCAGCCAAATAATGACTGAATTCATGTGTCAAGTAATGAAGATTTAATGCTCCAAAACCAACCCAAGAGTCAGAAATTCTCCATTTTCCGTCACCTTCATTGTCTGGGAAGCGATGCGGCGCTGCGGCGCCTGAGCTTCAGTAGTTTAACTCCCAATTAGCATCGCGGCTCTCCAGCGTCGCGGCCCTTCGCGGCTCCGCGGCGATTTTTGACTCGTTTCATCTTACACTTCGCACACTTCTTCCTTCGTTTACCAACGTGGAACACTTGTCATTTGGCCAACAACCGTCTATCATTCTATGTCTCAAACATTTTATTTACGTACCAATATCTCTTTCACTATGAAAATTTACGATCTTTGGTACAACGTGTGTACATGTGTGGAAATAATATTTCCGACGTGCGGGGCCCCAATTGTTCGAGTCATAAATAATAGGATAAACTTTATTCCACGTTTGATAAATTTCCAACAACAAATCTCGTATCATCTTACAATTAATTTCATTTTATTTGACCTCTTTGTCCTGTTTTATATAATCCCAAGGTCCAAATTTGGACTATAAGAATATTTTATTTATAATTTCAAATCAAGTGGGAGTTGGCTTTGATCTTAATTAAAAAGATAACAAGTCTTGAATAGAATAAATTAATTCAACTCAAGAAATAATCTTAGATATGTTCTATCACAATAAGATATCGTATCCAAACCATATGTTCTATCACAATAAGATATCGTATCCAAACCAAAGACGAAGTAATCCTAGACATTGATATAATTCATGTTGGGTAACTAGCAAGAAAATGAAGAGTGAAATTCACTTGCCCAAAATTGTCTAAATTTATGTTTCCGGATTAAAGTCCGGGTGTAGCTCTCGTATCCGGATGTAGCTCTCCTACCTCCGAAGTTAGTTGTTACCGGTCAAGACTTATTCTTCTGAAATCGTAATTATTCCGGTACCGATCAAAGCTCGTTACTTCAGAATTAATTGTTGCAATGGTTATTATCCATAAACTTAATGATGATCTTTATTTCTCAAAACGTTGGAGATGTTTCGGATCTCATTCATTATTCTCTGAACGTTAGAGACGTTTCAGATTTCAATATCTACTACCGAGAACATGACATCTACCTAGATATAGAGGTAGAAATCTTTATTGATACACCAAAAATTATATTATCTTCTTAAAAAACTATTTCCTTCCTTCTGTTTCTGGGCAAAAAATACTTTGTGTAAACTCCAAACTTCCGGCCACTAGTGCAAGTGTTTGGAAGTGCTGTGGAACTTTGGGGAGCGTCGGGCTAAATGATTTGCATCAAAGTTGGTCTAAAATCACTTTCAAGGCTGGTAATTTGATAAGTTGTTTTTACTTTTCATTTGTCCTTAATCAATATTGTTCCTCTATTTTACTAACAATTTGATAGCGATTTTATACAATATTGATAACATGGTTGTTTCTTTGAACAAAATTTTCCAGATTTATCAAAATTTGAGCTTTTGGATGAAAATAGTTTTAAATGTTGGTCTCAAAAGCTTTTAATTTTTTGAACAATTAGAAGTTAATTATGTTCTATTTGACAAACCAACTGTGTTAATAATATTTTTAACACCACCGGTAGTTCTGGTGCCACCGGTAGTACTATTGTTTGATTTATTCATTACTAATAAATCTGCTAAGGAAATGTGGTACATTTTGAAAAAGAAATACGGTGTTGATGATGCAGGGAAAAAAATGTATGTTGTTGGCCAGTGGATTAAGTTTTAAATGGTTAAAAATAAGTCAATCATGGAACATGTTCACGAGTACGAGAACTTGACTGTTCTTACCAAAGGTATGAAAATGTGTGAGATTTTTCAGGTCAATGTTCTGCTTGAAAAAATTTCACCGTCTTGGAGTGATTTCCGAACCAACTGAATCATAAGATTTTTTTAAATGTCTACAAAACTTACTGAGATTCTAGGTAAAAGTTCTCTATTATCCTAAGGGAAAGGGGTTAGACATTCCTTAAGATCCGCTAACATGCAGTTATCCGGTCAAATTTAGGTTTTAATCATTGTATTAGAAAACATGTTTTGAAAATATAAAGTTCAAGAAAAGATGTTTGCAAATAATTGTTTGAAGTATATAATTCTCCATAAAATTTGCATGAGGTTTTGTTTAACAATGTAAAAAATGGTTTTGTTTGGAAAGTATATTTTGCAGGTAAAAATTATTTTTTGATAAAAATATGCATTTGTGGCAAAAATATATGTGACGAGCCTAAAATAGACTAGTGGGGATTTTCCTTTTTTTAACTATCCTTTCTAATCTATTAATCCTAAGTCGACCTATTTTAAACATTTCAATAATTGTACATGATTACATAATTAACTACAAGAAGAAGAAAAAGACATAGTTTAGAGAGTTAACGACTAGGACGGGTGATGGCGTCGACCCACCCTATTTGTTTGGGAAGTCCCGAGGCCTGAAGATGCAATGTATGTGGAACACGGGTATGATGAGTCTCGTAAAGAGACTCTTTGTGGCTCTCCAATGTATTTCATGCCAGCAAAAGAAAAGAAAAGGAATTAATAACCACTCAAAATTTTCACCGTCTTGGAGTGATTTCCGGAACCAACTGAATCATAAGAAAAAAAACTTGACTCTTCAGAAACTAATCAGTTATATGAGGATCGAGGAGGCAAATCGTCTCAAAGATATGATGAAAGCTCTTTCCCTTAATTCTTCTAAAACTAATCTTGTGAAAACTTCAGGTACTATTGTGAAAGACATGCTCAAAGACAAACAGAAGACAGTCCAGAAAAAGGGAAATTAAAAGAAGAAGAATCATGTCAACAAGTCGGAGAGCCAAATTCAGAAGTCAAATGGACCTTGCTTCATTTGTGGTAAACTCAGTCACCGGGATTTCCAGTGCTATCAAAGACAACAGGAAAAAACTCAAAGTCGGGAGGACAAGGTGTTGCCTATCTCTACTGAAAATGAAGTGATTTCTACTATAGTTGTGGAGGCAAATCTGATGGCCAACAATGCAGATTGGGTACTGGACACATGTGCTTCGAGGCATCTTTGTGCTAATAAAGAGTTGTTCTATACATTTGAGGAGTCTACTGATGACGAATGTGTCTACATGGGTAACTCTATTACTGTTGGAGTTATGGATAAAGAAAAAGAAAAAACCTCCTTAAGTTAACTTTTGAAAAAACTTTAGCCTGAAACAATATTTTGCATGTACTCTTCCTTCGTAGAAACTTAATTTTTGAAGCACTTCTCAACAAATCCAGCCTTAAACTTGTTTTTTGAAGCTGATAAAATAATAATTTCTCATGGATGAGACTTTGTTGGAAAGGGACATCTTAGTGGAGGCATGTTTGTACTGAACATTGTTCAAGAGTTTATTAATAAAATATTTTCAGTTCTGCTTATATTGATGAGTCTGTTGATTTATGACATGGTAGACTATGTAGTTTGATATTGTTTATATTAAAAGACTTAAAAATGAAATTAATTCATGCGATAAAAATTGATGTATTTTTTAAGTGTCATGTGTGTAGAAGCAAAGCATGCTAAGAAACCACTGTTAAACCCCATTTTAGCCGGAGTCAAAACGGTGTAGCACATATGGTTGATTCCTGAAATGTATTTAAAGAGTCACCACCTAATTATTTTAAAGATGAATTAGGACATCTACTTAGCAAAAATCTGCTAAAAATAACTCCAATTAAATGTCTACAAAACTTACTGAGATTCTAGGTAAAAGTTCTCTATTATCCTAAGGGAAAGGGGTTAGGCATTCCTTAATATCCGCTAACATGCAGTTATCCGGTCAAACTTAAGTTTTAATCATTATATTAGAAAACATGTTTTGAAAATATAAAGTTCAAGAAAAGATGTTTGCAAATAATTGTTTGAAGTATATAATTCTCCATAAAATTTGCATGAGGTTTTGTTTAACAATGCAAAAAATGGTTTTGTTTGGAAAGTATATTTTGCAGGTAAAAATTATTTTTTGATAAAAATATGCATTTGTGGCAAAAATATATGTGACGGGTCTAAAATAGACTAGTGGGGATTTTCCTTTTTTTAACTATCCTTTCTAATTTATTAATCCTAAGTCGATCTATTTTAAACATTTCAATAATTGTACATGATTACATAATTAACTACAAGAAAAAGAAAAAGACAGAGTTTAGAGAGTTAACGACTAGGACGGGTGATGGCGTCGACTCAAACCAAATTATGACACAGGGATATTACTCAACCCGTCTTTAGACTTGACATAAAAATAAATCATGGCATGGCTATGGGATGCTACTATCTTAGACATGTGATTCTGAACATGAAGTGGAATTCACGTAGGTAAGGCAAACTTCAGCATATATGCATGGCATCCATATAGAGACTACTGGCTAAGCATTTCAAATGGACAGTTACGGGCTCATGCTTGTTCATAGATATTTTATGGATGTTCACTTAGGCTAAACTGTCAACCGAGCATTTAACAGAGATCATAGAACACATGAATAAAAGGCAAGGTATTCCACCATTAGGTGAATGATCAAATAAATAGCATGTGGGTGGAATCAGGTTATGTTATGGAGCAGGAATGTTATAAACATGTAATAGGGTGCAGAACGTAACATCCAAAATGGATTTAACTAAATACAACTCAAGATGTGCTTAGATAAACACATGAAAGGGACTTGTGCAGGGTGTGGTGTCAAGACTCAACACGTGTAATTTTTATGGATAAACAGAGACGTATAGAGGCATAATGTTAGCCATTTTAATCATGGTGAAAGCAAAATAGGTTAAACATCTACTCCAGGTATCATGCTACCCCAAATAAAATACTTGATATGATACTAATAATGACAAAGACAACCAGATAAAATCCAACAAACAAACACATATTTAAAACTATTGTTGTTGAAAAAATGATGTGTCTAGTGATATGCAAAATAATGCTTCTACATTTCTCCCGGTTAATACTCATATTATGCCTTCTTCTAATGTTGTTAATAATGAGCATAAAATTAAAATTAGAATGAGTTAAAGACGTAGAATAGAGACTAACTTTATCCTAATTTTATTACTGCATTTTTACTGAGAGTTATGATATTGATGTCTTAAATGATGAATTAGTGTCTATTTACTTAATGGAAGAAGGCTCTAAGACTTATGATGAAGCAATGAGTGGTCAATAGATGTTATATTTTGAAAAGATGCCATTAAAAGTGAATTATATTTTATAGTTTCTAATCATACTTGTGACTTGTATGATTTACCTAAAGGTTTTAAACCCATAAATAACAAGTAATTATTTAAGAAGAAATTGAGACCCGATGGTACAGTTGATAAATATATGGCTAGACTTGTGATTAGAGGGTTTTAACAAAAAAAAGGTATTGATTACTGTGATACTTATTCTCATGTGACTAAAATAGCGACCATTAGAACTCTTATTGCCTTAGCCCCTATTCATAATTTAGTGATACACCAAATGAATGTTAAAACGATTTTTTTAAATGGTGATTTAGAGGAAGAGATCTATATGATTCAATCTGAGGATTTTGTGGTCCCATAACATGAAGATAAAGTATGCAAGTTGAGGAAGTCCTTCTATGGTTTAAAGCATCCACCTAGGCAGTGGTAAATGAAAAAATTAACAACACATTAGTGGAGATGATTTTGTTGTTAATACTTCAGATACGTATGTTTATTTTAAAATGATAGGATCAAGTTGTGTGATTATATGTTTATGTGGATGATATGTTAATCTTTGGTCTTGTAACACCCCATTTTAACCGGAGTCGAAAAGGAGTACTACATATGGTATGATTCCTAAATGTATTTAAAGGAGTCGCCACCTAATTATTTAGTGAATTAGGACACTTATTATATAGCAGAAAAATGCTATAAATGATCTCCATTTAATGGTCTGCGAAATTGATGAGATTCTGGATCAGGGTTCTTTATTATCCTAAAGGGAAGGGGTTAGACATCCTTTAAGATCCGCTAACTTGCGGTTATCCGTTCAAACCTAGGTTAATTATATTGGCTTTTATTCTACATATTCTAAGTATTTTTACATAATTTACAATTAAAATAAAATACAGTGCAAAATAATAAAACTGAAATTAAATGCGGCATAAAATAAACTTCGGGACATTCTTTTGAAATGCATCTCCGGCTACCTGCATAAACGACTTAGTAAAAGTGTTAGTAATAGAATAAAATAATTTTAAAGTAATAGCAGGAACTAATAAATAAAGCAAAAATAAATCCGTCCTTTGTACAGGGAAGGCCTTGGAAATCAGACGAAGATTCCTTCATCGGCCGATATTGCTAAAAGTAATAAAATAAATAAAACCTTCGGATCCGCCAAAAACAAGAATAGTTTTAAACACGGAGGGCTCGGATATATATAAAATAAAGTAGATGTACCTAAACAAGTCATGCACATGAGAATTCGCCACAAGCATGTTGGTTATCCTGTAAGTGGAAGAAATCATCATTGCCCGTAAAGCTTCATTTATTTTATTTTCCGCTTTGCAATCGCGAGGCCTCAAAATCGACGGATAACTTTTTCATTGGCCAGCAAGTGTAGTATCCTTGTTCAAATCAGAAAAATACCAAATATTCAAATGCATCAACTAGCAATATGTTCGAAATCAGTAACTTTTTCCAAGCAAAGCAGTGCAAGTAATGCATCAAAAATAAAAACAACCGTCAAGTGTAGAATCTATTCAAAAAATCAGTTCTTGCACGAAAAGAAAATGAATTCAGTCCAATAGTTTGCGAAATAAACAACAGCCGACACAAATGGCGAAATAGTGGCAAAGCGACAAAACTAACAAAATCCATCCGCTAAATGCGCCAATCGAGCAGATATCCAACAGTAGAACTATGAAAATCATCACGAATCAATCATAACAATGGGCGCAGAATAATGAGAATCGGCAAAGAAACAAGAATAAAACAACACCCGAATGGAATAAAACAGAGTATAATCCATAGCACAACCAGAGAAGTAAGAAACAACGTCGAGATCACCCAGATCCAAAATGTCAAAAATCAGTCCATTAACGACAAAAATCGAGGAATCCGATTCACTAAAAACAACAAGGCTCAATATAATCACAATAGCGAAAATAACCAACAAGAGAACAAAGTTAGTCCAACAACCAAGATATACATAATAGACATAAAGGAGAACCAAACAACGCCCGCTGGGCCGCGTGGTCACCCGCGAGGCGAGATGGTCTTTGCATGACGCGGGTTATGGGGGTTGTGGTGTTATGGTTATTACGGGTAATGGGATGAGGGTCACAGTGGTGGTCGACGAGTTAAGGTCGACGGGTGTGTCAACGACGACGGGATGGTGGCGACGGGAGGCGAAGGGCGGCGAAAGGTAAAAATAAAATGAGGGTGAGACGGCTGCGTAGGTTTTAGAGAGGGGGGTGAGACTGCTGTGGAGGTTTTACGGTGACGGGATTGTGGCGACGGCTGTGGAGGTTTTAGAGAGAGGGTGAGGCAGTGGAGAGGGCTACCGCGGGATGAAGTAGGTTGCGGCGGAATGAAGAGGTAGTGTGCGGCTGAGGGTTTAATGGTGAGGGATGGTGAGGAGAATGGGCTACTGATTTTTCAGAGAGAAGGGTTGCGGCTGAGGGTTCAATGGTGAGGGATGGTGAGGAGACGGCTAGAGTTAGGGGAATGAGAGTAATAGAGATAGAGGGGTAGACGGATGGGGTGATAATAGGGTAGACGTATGGCTGGGGTATCAAATAGGGTGATAGACGGCTGGCTTTTATTTTGTGGGGGATTTTTTAGGGTTCTCAAGGTCTTGGGCGGCTGAGGGTAGAAGTATGGTAATGTAGGTGTCTTTAAAGTGGACGGGGTGCGTTTTATTTATAGTGTGGGATTTAGGTTTAGGGTTTTGGGTATTGAGTATTGGGTATTGGGTAATGGGTATTGGAGGGAAAATAAGATGAAAGTGTATTGGGCCTCAGTTTGGGCTTCGGTTTTTTGGCTGATTGGACTGGTCCAGATTGTGTCTTGGACTGGACTGATTTGGCAAAAAATGCAAAATGGATTAATTATTTAAAAGAAAATTATTTAAAAAGATACAAAATTACTAAAATGCAAATGTCGATGTAATAGTGATAAAAATACAATATTTGAAAAAATGTTTAATACCTAATTAAAGTAAAAAACATGATGCACATTTACAAAAATAAAATAACATAGAATGTTAGGTAAAAAAAATATACAAAAATGTCAAAAATGATGATAAAATGCGGTGTCCTAAAATGCTTAAAATTGCAAGAAATGACTAAAGATGGGTCAAAATTCGTGTCAGCGATTGTCCTCTTTGACCGAAGATGATGAAAGAGTTTTCGGACAAAGACGTTGACTTTTAGCCAATTTTGTTCTCATCGTCAGAATTAAAACAAGGATCAAGCAAAGAATGGGCAAAAGCCGACACTGGGTCGTTGTGATGCCAAGATACAAGACAAAGCTGATGTAGATTTAAAATTTGTCCCAGTGTCGAATTATGAGAACACTGGGTTGCTGCAATGCTAGAAAATAAAGCAGGCAGACGCAAATTCAAAATTTGTCCCAGTGTCGAAGTATGATTGACACCGGGTCACGGTGATGCGCCGAAAGACATGGTGTTTGTAGATGTTGATGTTGATGTGATGATACGCCGCCTCAGATAGGCGAGATGTAGATGACGCCATGCGCTGGCGCGGTCGCTCTTGTATGACGACGCAGATGACGCCAGATGGGCGTTGTCGCCTCAGATGGACGAGATGCAACGACGCCAGATGGCGTTGCCTCAGATGGACGAGATGCCACGACGCCTTTATGGGCGTTGTCGCTCAGATGGACGAATGCAGATGACGCCAGATGGGCGTTGTCGCTCAGATGGGCGACGCAGATGACGCCAGATGGCGCTGTCGCTCAGATGGATGAATGCAGATGACGCCTTGTATGGCGTTGTCGCTCAGATGGAGAGATGCAGATGACGCTTGTATGGCGTTGTCGCCTTGTATGGACGAAATGCAGATGACGCCAGATGGGCGTTGTCGCTCAGTATGGACGAAATGCAAATGACGCCAGATGGGCGTTATCGCTCAGATGGACGAAATGCAGATGACGCCAGATGGGCGCTGTCGCCTTGTATGGACGAGATGCAAATGTTCGCCATCGCAGACGAAACATAGATGAAGTCGCCAGATAGGCTTGCAATGAAAGCGGTGTCGCTTTATGGACGCACCGCTTGCGGACTCGCCGGGCCGAGATAACGCCATCGCGACAGACGCCAGGCGCTTGTAACTGCACGGGCTTATTGTTGTCCTCCCGCCTTTGCCGATATGAAGATCCGAAGTCGCGAGCGCCGATGCGCCTCGCCATGACTTCCGGACGCCGCGAACGCCATTGAATGCTGCGATTGCTGATTGCTATTGGGGTCCTTATTATGATCTCTTCACGGTGCATTTCTCAAAATTGTCCCAGTTTTCGTTATGCGGGGCGCATGGGCAAGACTTAACTCTGGCGAAAATTGCTCATATCTCTTTTCAGAATAAACAAACGCATTCAGTCGCGCACGAGCCAATGATAAGATTTCTAATGGTGTGACCGAAGCCGACTTAGGCCGCCTACGTATCCTTATGAGGGAATCAGGTCAAGACGTAGTTCGTGATGCAAAAAATAAGGATTTTTATGGTTTTTTTCAAACAATGTGGACCGAAGCCAATGTGGCTGCCTACGTATCCCGTCGAGGGAATCAGGTCAAGACATAGTTCATGATGCAAAAATGATTGTTTTATATGCATTTTGTTTTTGAAAAGTGGAAAGACAGCATCTCGTTCTGACTTCAGTTGATACCAACAATTAGTATTGTGCTTAGGAATTCCGTTATTCACTTCCAGTCTAACAAAGACTGACTTCTGGGTAATTCCTATAGTTTCAAATGGTACCTCAGACACCGAAGTATCCACACACTTGCTTGCAACCAAGGTTTCGAACTACACGTAATCTCACATTTCAAGTGCCCTCACTGAAAGAAAGTCCCATTTCTCACATATATTCCAGTATTTTGAATTTTGGGACGTTTAGAGAAGTACGCTCACACTCAAAAGGATGTTCAATGCATGCAATTGTGATACCATAGGCTTGGCCGTCATGTAAGTATCCACTAATGTGAGAACCCTCAGTATAAGATCATGCAGGCTCACACCGCTTCAGAATGTAGGTTTGGGGGAAGGGATGGATATCATTTGGGTAAAGAGTGACTAATCCTTCCTCGAGCATTGGACTACGTCCGTGCTTGA
Organism: Przewalskia tangutica; assembly: GCA_029844215.1. Classification (NCBI taxonomy): domain Eukaryota; kingdom Viridiplantae; phylum Streptophyta; class Magnoliopsida; order Solanales; family Solanaceae; genus Przewalskia; species Przewalskia tangutica. Next base: position 36,022,794 of record CM056735.1, read on the forward strand.
CATTTGTGTGCTTTAATGCTGACCGCTTTTTGTCCCGCTTTTCAGATCGACTTCTTTTGAATTTTCGTTTGGAGCCCGCTTTTCCAAAGTTATTCTCTCATTTCATTCATTTTTGTCTATAATGCCGGGGCTTTTGATTTCTTCTTTTGTGAAGTCGTCATTTGTGTTTTCTTTTCCCTTTTGGGACTTTGACAATTTTGTATTTGCAAACTTCAACGCAGAATTTTGTCAGCCACTTGCACATTTCCAAAGCTCTCAAGGAGGTCGGGCCAAGAGAGGGATAGTGCGTCGCACTCGGGCGGTATAGGTGTAATATGCGGTTGTCAAAAGAATAGGCTTTAGGCTCAAAAGAGGTGTACTACGGATAATGTTATTTGGTAGGCTGAAAAAGACTCAAACGGGTCAAAGAAAGCCTACGATCATTTCCCAAACCGAGTGTTACTCAGGATTTCGCCTCAACAAACATTCGGGCCAAGTTCTAGATCACAATGCAATGCAATTGAACTGATTCTAAAAACTCACCACACAATGCACATGAAACGATGAGGTTGGTTTCGTTCTTATCTTAGAAGCATGTAAGGCAATGTCATTTACGGGTGAATAAGAGGTACCAAAAGAATCTATGGTTTACCACGGAGTCAGCCCATATTGATTATTACACGTTATTTCCTATGCACACACCCAACTGTGTTGATATCAACCAAGTCAAACAATGATACTAAAAATGTTTTTTTTTTGTATTTTTGGATAACATTTTTTGTATTTATGAACAAGATTTTTTTTTTGTATTTTTGAATAAATGGTACCGAACCCGAGTAGGGCTGCCTACGTATCTCATCTTTGACGAGAATCAGGTGTGCGTAGTTCGTTCAGATATGTTATAAAACGTATGATTTAAAAAGAATTTATTCATGAAAGAAATGCAAAAATAAAAGCTGTACAAAACAAATGATTGTTCACTATAAGACTAATGAAAAATAAAAGAATGTAATGAAAAAAATGAATGGCTGTGATAGAATGCATGAATGAATGTGATAGAATGATTGAAATGCAATAATGAATGTCCGTGATTGGATAAATGCAATGAATGGGTAAACCAAATATGTCTCCTTTCTTTTTCTTTTCTTTTTTTTTTTAAATTTTTTATGTGGTGGTGTCGAACCCTAGATGGGTTGCCTACGTATCACACCGTATGGTGAGAATCAGACACGCGTAGTTCGGGATAATTATGTTGTAAAATGCATGATAAAGAATTATGTAATCAATACTAGACATATCAATTGGATTTGCAAATATGTATAAAAAATGCAAAATATAAGACCCAGAGCGAGGCTTTGTTGAATCTGGTATAAGCTGACTTCTTTCCGTCAACATAACTCAGCTCATTCTTGGGATGATTTTTTTTTCTTTTCTTCATCTTTTTAGTTGTTGTCCGCCCTCGACTATTTGCGAGGACGGTCTTCCTGCAAAAATATGACAAATGAGTGAGAGTAGGCAAGCCACAAAAATAGTAAAATGTAAGGGCGTGACAATATAGTCAAAGACTCCCCTGCTTGGTTCGACCAGACTGGTGGTTGATGTTTCACAAAGTCCAAATCGTGCTGTTCAAGAACGATTTACGCAGTAGAAGTCCTGATTGCAATGTGGCAACAAAAGTGCAAAAAACGCAAATGCTAATGACCAGAATTATAAGCATGATATGTACATGGGTTAAAAGGGTAATTATTGCATTAAATAATATGTACAGAATTGCTAGCGACAACAATAGTAAACAAAAACATGCAAATCAAGTGCGCGCCTAATATGCATGAGACCTCTCTTATGCCAGAGGTCGGCCTAAACGCCAGATATGCGAGATTATGATAAATAGGTCCAAGCCGTTAAACTGCAATGTTTTGTTGGAAATGGCGACCAAATGACGGTGCACTTTTTCCAATTTCAGTGTGTCATGACCAGGCTTGGATCCGTCTATCATCATCACACTAGACGTAGTATGCTAATGGGTCGTTGGGTTGTGAAACCCGTCGACAAGTTTGGTGGATTTCTAATTGTGGCGTTAATACCAAGGACTAACCCACCTAAGGTTTATGCATGCATGACTTAATAAAAAGTGGTATAGCTCTATCTTAAGTTTTCTAAGATTTGGCTTACTAGACGCAAGGTTCCCGAGCGGACAACTCGAGTGAGAAGGCTACGCGGCCACCGGTTAGACCGGACACTCCACGTATATTACCAACTCTCCTAAATTTGGATTTTGAAGAAAAAAATTTGCTGATGCACCAAGCGCACCTCGCGTGTAGTGTGTGATAGTGTGAATTTTCCAGAGTGGAAGAAATATGAGCGGAATGGCAATTTAAGAAAAGCAGTAAAAACAAATAGCAATTAAAACAGTTAAGCATACAAAATTAAGCAAGCAATTTTAAGGCATTTAAAACAAATAAAAATAAATAAGCCAAGCAATAATAAACCTAGGTTTGTAATGGTCAAGAACCTGATATCCCCAGCAGAGTCGCCATCTGTAACACCCCATTTTAACCGGAGTCGAAAAGGAGTACTACATATGGTATGATTCCTAAATGTATTTAAAGGAGTCGCCACCTAATTATTTAGTGAATTAGGACACTTATTATATAGCAGAAAAATGCTATAAATGATCTCCATTTAATGGTCTGCGAAATTGATGAGATTCTGGATCAGGGTTCTTTATTATCCTAAATGGAAGGGGTTAGACATCCTTTAAGATCCGCTAACTTGCGGTTATCCGTTCAAACCTAGGTTAATTATATTGGCTTTTATTCTACCTATTCTAAGTATTTTTACATAATTTACAATTAAAATAAAATACAATGCAAAATAATAAAACTGAAATTAAATGCGGCATAAAATAAACTTCGGGACATTCTTTTGAAATGCATCTCCGGCTACCTGCATAAACGACTTAGTAAAAGTGTTAGTAATAGAATAAAATAATTTTAAAGTAATAGCAGGAACTAATAAATAAAGCAAAAATAAATCCGTCCTTTGTACAGGGAAGGCCTTGGAAATCAGACGAAGATTCCTTCATCGGCCGATATTGCTAAAAGTAATAAAATAAATAAAACCTTCGGATCCGCGCCAAAACAGTAATAGTTTTAAACACGGAGGGCTCAGATATATATAAAAATAAAGTAGGACAGCCTAAACAAGTGCGGCTGCGAGAATTCGCCTTGACAGCGCATGTTGGTTATCCGGTGTAAGTGGAAGAAATCATCATTGCCCAGAAAGCTTCATTTATTTTATTTTCCGTCTTTGCAACTGTGGAGGCCTCAAAAATCGACGGATAACTTTTTCATTGGCCAGCAAGTGTAGTATCCTTGTTCAAATCAGAAAAATACCAAATATTCAAATGCATCAACTAGCAATATGTTCGAAATCAGTAACTTTTTCCAAGCAAAGCAGTGCAAGTAATGCATCAAAAATAAAAACAACCGTCAAGTGTAGAATCTATTCAAAAAATCAGTTCTTGCACGAAAAGAAAATGAATTCAGTCCAATAGTTTGCGAAATAAACAACAACCGACACAAATGGCGAAATAGTGGCAAAGCAGCCCAAAACGGAACAAAATCCATCCGCTAAACGCGCCAACTGAGCAGGATATCCAACAGCTAGAACTATGAAAATCATCACGAACTGAATCATAACAATGGGCGCAGAATAATGAGAATCGCAAAGAAACAAGAATAAAACAACACCCGAATGGAATAAAACAGAGTATAATCCATAGCACAACCAGAGAAGTAAGAAACAACGTCGAGATCACCCAGATCCAAAATGTCAAAAATCAGTCCATTAACGACAAAAATCGAGGAATCCGATTCGCCGAAAAAACAACAAGGCTCAATATAATCACAATAGCGAAAATAACCAACAAGAGAACAAAGTTAGTCCAACAACCAAGATATACATAATAGCACATAAAGGAGAACCAAACAACGCCTCCGCCGCGCGGTCGACCCGGCGAGGCGATTTTGCGCCGCATGACAAGGGGGTTATGTGGATTGTGGTGTTATGGTTGTTACGGGTAATGGGATGAGGGTCACAGTGGTGGTCGACGAGTTAAGGTCGACGGGTGTGTCAACGACGACGGGATGGTGGCGACGGGAGGCGAAGGGCGGCGAAAGGTAAAAATAAAATGAGGTAGAGGCCAGCGTAGGTTTTAGAGGGGTGAGGCTGCCATGGAGGTTTTACGGTGACGGATTGTGGCGCGACCACGCGAGGTTTTAGAGAGGTGAGGCACCGTGGAGAGGCTAGTGGCGGGATGAAGAGGGTTAGGAAGCGGAATGGCGGGTGCGCATACCGGTTTAATGGTGAGGGATGGTGAGGAGAATGGGCTACTGATTTTTCAGAGAGAAGGGTTGCGGTGAGGTTCAATGAGGATGCGGCGGACGCGGCTAGAGTTAGGGGAATGAGAGTAATAGAGATAGAGGGGTAGACGGATGGGGTGATAATAGGGTATCGACGGCTTCGGTATCAAATAGGGTGATACTACCGCTTATTTTGTGGGGATTTTTAGGGTTCTCGGTCTTGCTACCGGCGGTAGAAGTAGGGTAATGTAGGTCTTAAGGTGGTGCGTTTTATTTATAGCGGGGGTTTTAGGTTTGGGGTTTTGGGTATCGTATCGTATTGGGTATTGAGGGAAAATAAGATGAAAGTGTATTGGGCCTCGGGCCATTTTGGCTTGGTTGATTGGATCTGGTCCAGATTGGTTCGACTGACTGATTTGGCAAAAAATGCAAAATGGATTAATTATTTAAAAGAAAATTATTTAAAAAGATACAAAATTACTAAAATGCAAATGTCGATGTAATAGTGATAAAAATACAATATTTGAAAAAATGTTTAATACCTAATTAAAGTAAAAAACATGATGCAAATTTACAAAAATAAAATAACATAGAATGTTAGGTAAAAAAAATATACAAAAATGTCAAAAATGATGATAAAATACGGTATCCTAAAATGCTTAAAATTGCAAGAAATGACTAAAGAAGGGTCAAAATTGGGTGTCAACAGTCCTAATGTGAATGTTGTAAATGAGATTAAAGGATTTTTTATCTTCTAAATTTGAAATGAAAGACCTTGGAAAGGTAGATGTGATTTTAGGAATTAAAATCAAAAGAACTGTTAAGGATTTTTCTGTGTCAGTCTCATTACATTGAGAAGATTTTGAAAAAGTTTATTGTTTTGATGTTGCTCCAGTGATAACTCCTTATGATCTTAGCATACACTTAAGTAAGAATAAAGAATATGCTAAAATAATTGGGAGTGTAATATTTCTCGTGAACTATACTCGGCCTGATATTGCTTATGATGTTAGTAGATTGAATAAATATACTCATAGTCCAGTTATGAACATTGGACTGCTCTTCAACGTTTATTAATGTACTTGAGAGATATTATAGATTGGTGTTTGCATTTTAATAAATTTTCTACTATTTTAAAAGGTTTTTGTGATGCAAACTGAGTAACTGACAATGATAAAGTTAGCTCCACAAGTAACTATGTGTTTACTTTGGGCGCGGGTGCTCTTTCGTGGAAGTCTTCCAAACAGACTTGTATAACACGTTTTACTATGGAACCTGAGTTTATTGTTCTTGAGATGATAGAGCAAGAAACTGAGTGATTGAGAAACCTTTTAGTAGATGCTATCAGGAAAGACAAACTTCTCCAAAGATCCTTATACTATGATTCACGGGAGATTGCAAAGAACATTGTAAACAATGATAAAATAAGACATATTCGCATCGCATACGCGTGGTTAAACAACTGTTGAATCATGGTGTTATTTTCTTGAAATATGTAAGGTCCGAAAGAAATTTAGTGGATCCTTTAACCAAAGATTTATGATCCTTGAAACATCGAGAGGGATGGGGCTGAAGACTATGGATTGAGGTAATATGGTGGATACCCATTTGTGGTCAAACGAAGCCACATAGGCTATCAATATAAACTATATTTTCTATCCCCCATGACGTGTGGTAGCGTTAATAAGGTTGATCTTATTTGATCTTAGTTATTCAATAGCCTTAAGGTGATATATCTTGAGATAGACTTGATGGAATCACCTTCATGAGTGTAAATATGTGGTCGCCTTTTATGAAAAATTTAGTTGTCTTTCTAGAGCGCCATTAGACTCAAGATGTGTGCATTTACGATAAACACATTTTGTTAGTATCACATAATTTGCATAAATTAAAGGATATAGTATGTGTCGTAGGGGGTCTCAACTTATGTCTAATTAGTTCAAAAGTACTCCACTTTTTGAATATTTGTTGTTGTCTCATTTCACCACATGTTAATTCAAATCGAAAGATATTAACACTTAAGTACATGTTTCTTCATTTTGCCCAGAATTCATTTTCTTTGCATTAGTGGGGGATTGTAAGAGTTATTATCTCATTTCCTATACTAATGTATTCTAAATAATGTGCTTTATTTTTTCAAAAAAGGTGGATCTCCCACTCCAGGAGCCCCCACATCCCGGTCCAACAGGTTGTGAAGGAGTTAATCATGGTAACTCAACTGATTGTGAAATGTGCTTTATTGAGCTTGTAAAGAGTTGGAAAAATGGAGTAGCCTCGCGCACATGAGAGTTGGGCTTCATAGGCAAAATGAATCGATTTGCCTCCTGCTCGCGAGGTATACGTAAGGCCTAATTCAATTTTGATTTTGTAAAATATTATTTTGCTATTTTTAAGCTTACTCGAAATTATCTAACTTCATGCTTCCGGATTAAAGTTTGGTGTAACTCTCATATCTGGATGTAGCTCTCCTATCTCCGAAGTTAGTTGTTATCGGTCAAGACTTATTCTTTCGGACCCGCAATTATTCCGGTACCGGTCAAAGCTCATTACTTCAGAATTAATTATTGCAATGCTCATTATCCATAAATACTCTAACTTAATGGTGATCTTTATTTCTCTGAATGTTGGAGACGTTTCAGATCTCATTCATTATTCTCTAAACGTTAGAGACGTTTCAGATTTCAATATCTACTATACAAACCTTGACATCTACCTATATATAGAGGTTGAAATCTCTATTGTTGATACACAAAAAATACATCTTCTTAAAAAATGATCTCCTTCCTTCTGTTTCTGGACAAAATACTTTGTGCTAAGTCCAAACTTCTAGCCACTAGTGCAAGTGTTCAGAAGTGTTATGAAACCGTGGGGAGCGACCGAGCTAAATGATTTGCACCGGAGTCAGTCCCAAATATCTTTTAAGACAGTGACTTGCCACGACACATCTGTCATTCGATAAGTTATTTTTACTATTTATTTGTCCTTAATCAATATTGTTCTTCATTTTACTAATGTAATCAATTAAGACCTGGATATATACAACGAGTCAATGATAATAATATTTAGAGTTTAACTATTATATAACTATCAAATCACTTAATAGATATCTAGAAATAACCCTCTAAAAAAAGAAGTTATAATCTTGAATATAGGATAAGTTAATTGTTTATTTGTGACAACAAATAAAGGTGATTTGATATTGAATTATTTACATGATATATAAGTTAAATTTTAAGTTATAATAGTTAAAACTGATTAAGGAATGCAAATATACAATTAAGGATATGATGAGATGGATGAATCCTTAATCACAAGTTTCAAGTTCGAGCTATAAGAATGAAGAATTTGTTCGTAAAGAAGTCATTGCAAAATACTATAAAAAACTTAACAAAACATTCTGAAAAAGTAGTTATTATTTTTCTTTCGTAATGCTTTGTTATGCTTTTTACGAGTAGTATTTCACCATGACTTTTTACTTAGGTTGTTTCTTTTTCGAACTGCTTTCATTTGCTTGCCTTGAGTCCATGGGCGAGCCACCTTAGGCGAAAAGTGGTCAGGTGCACAACCTTCGCCGAAATATTATGCGGTATTGATCGGTGTATTTTATATACACTTTTGGAGTCATTTTTAGTTAGTATTTTACTCATTTTGTTTATGTTTAGTATAATATTATGGTCGTTTTCCTTTTTTTTTGTGTCACAGCGGTCAGAAATGGAGAAATGGCGAAAAGAAGAGAAAATGAGCTTAATTGAGATGAAATTGCACACTAAAAGGGGCCAATAAATGAAGTCTAAGTCCCGGAAGTATAGATAAGATCGACGGCCGGATGAAAATCGACGACGAAACGAAAATCCGCAAAACGCCTCGAGCCATGCTACGAATGTTCTGAAAGTTGTTTTCGCCGCAGTTTTTCGCGCGTGGCGCCTTCGTATTACATACGACGCTGATTTCTCGAGTTTTAGAATTTGACACGCTTCGTGATAAAAAAAGGGATAACTTTTTCTACCTACATAATCCTTAACCCTTTACCTAAAGGATTCTTGGGCTATAAATAATCTCTACATCATTAGAAGAATTTCATTCCCATTCCATTCTCAATCCACCATTCAATTCCATCCATCTTGTAAATATTCCACAACACAATCCTCGACGCTGTAAGGCTCGAGACTTGTTCCTGAGTATTTTTCTTTTCTTTCTTTTGCTTTGTTTATTTCAGTTCATGTATGAAGATTATATTAGTTCTTAGCGTGACTATGGCTAGGAGCTAATTACTTTATTAGAGATTTCCTTGTGATTCACTTGAAACTCTATTCATGAATTAATATATTAGTTTGGTTTCTTCTTCACTTATTTAAGATTTATTCAATTGTTTTGATTGCTTGATAATTAAATGATCACTAGTTATCATCACTTATATGAGTTCTAATCGAAATCCGAAAGGGGAGATTGTGAATATGCTATAGTTGAATAAACATAGGTTTAAATCGTGGACGAAAGTACCCCGATACTTGTGTAGCTTAATAGGTTATTGCTCTTAATCCTCCTTATAGTCAAGTTCGAGCTATAAAAGAAAAACTTTGTTCCCTTAACATCATTTCCTTTCCACTCATAATTCTTTTTTCCTTTTCTTTTCTTTCCCTTCAAAAAATTTAAAAGAAAAACTTTGTTCACAAAATCAAGAAATCCCAATTGCAGAACATGAACCAAAGTACAAGAACATTAAGGTTACTTATGTGACAATGTTTTTTTTTTCTTGTGACAGAATTTACGAGGTTCATTTCATCTAATATTCTTTCTGCTGTCACGACGGGATATGTCATTGGTTGGTCTGAATGTTGTGGTCCCACGTTAGTACACTTTAGCCACCAACCCATGAGCCAAATATTTAATTCAGGTTGACCCTTTAGTCCCTCTAGATCACATAATTCTTTGCCACTTTCTAAATTAACTGTATTCAAGTTGTATGAAAATGGAAAGCTATTGAATGGGAGCAAATATTATCTTCATGGTGTGAGCAATTCACTCTGAACCACATAAGGATTTTTTCCCACAAAATGTATGTTGTGAATTATTGTTTTGTTTATTTTCTTGAAATATTGAAGCTTTATTGGTCCTTTTAAGGCAATTTGAAGTAGTTGATGAAAGTTATGTTTGGCTTAATTTTTCATAGTTTGGAGAAGTGTTTTGAGTTATTTTCATTTTGATACTGCTTTGAATTTCTTATACTTTTTTATGTACTTACTTTTGTATAATTATACTTGTTTGGTGGATATAAAGGTTTCTTGTTTAGTGTTTGTACATAATTTCTTGTGGAAAAGCCTTGAACTTTCACTAAAACAACAGATGGGCACTTCAATTTCTGTTTTTTGAGCATTGAGGAAGTTGATTTATGTCATCTCTTAACATTTACATGCTGCCAAGTCTTACTCTGAGGCTATAAGTACTTAAGTTCCATAATTCTATTTTAGGTTTCATGTGATATAGATGAAGTTACTACAAGGTGCAGCAAACTAAAAGAACTCGTGTTGACAGTTTGTATGGTTTTTGGTTGAATAGATAGATGGAACAGAAGTTCTGTGGTCGAATTCTCAACAAACATAAGCGATTTGATGTCTATAATACTTGGTCACAACTTTAACATAGTGTAGAAATTTGTAACCAAGAATGAGCATTGAGAAATAACCAATTAGATATAAGGGAGTAAGGATAAACTCTTTCGACAATCCTAAACTATATTAGGTAGTTAGTGGCTTCTTGCTCTAGTTCTTAATTTGAAATATTGAACTTTCTTGATGGTTATTGAGCTTTTCGGCATTTTCTCAAATAGCACAGAGCTGACAGATTGTCCCACTTTGTTCTCGTTCAATATCCATTTGTAACAGTGCTTTGTTTATTTGTGAGGAAAAGGTTAGAAGATGGTGTTACGGAAAGAAAACAACTGAACAATTAGGAAGTTTTAACCAAGTCATGAAGGTATGGTTGAAGCATGGGTGAAGAACTCAGATTGATTATCCGTAACAAATTGACTGATTAGTTCCTTTGCTTGGATAAAAGGTGTTATGGGGTTAGATAATACCGTATTGTTAGACAAATTTGAGGGCTCAGAATTGTTATGTTTGTTATTTCTCTTAGAAATCAGAAATGCTTCAATATTTGGAGATACCATTTTCTTACTATTATAAAAGAAAGGTGGTTTCTGTTATATTAGTCAAAAACCATCTATAGCAGACCAATTGCCTTGGCACCTATTAGAGTACAAGACATATACAGATGTCAAATAAAGAATATAAGTTTATTAACACCTTGAATTTGCTATATATTCCTTCAAGCTCTCTTTTGCTTCTTAGCGTCGTACTTATTCATTTGATCTGTTCACTTTGGAAATCAACATGTGCATTCATTTTCATGTCATGATGCTTCCATTCCCATTTGCAGCTGCCCTATCAGAACGGCTGATCAATGTCACTTGAAGAATTGGCTGTAAGTACTACTGATATTATCGATCCACAAGCAATGAAAACCTTGTTAATTGAAAATCACTCGACTGAAGCCAAGGACATGGAAGAGATGAGGAGTTCCATGGAAATCTTGAGTATAGTAGATTTGGACCTTGCGTATTCTGATGAGAAATTGACGAATCTTGACAATCTTTTGATGCGTGTCTTGGCCTGCGAAAATGAAGTTGAAGCAATTTCTTTCGAGAATGACGAGATTTCTCCCGACTCAATCGAGAAAGTACTGACGTTGGATCACTTATCTTCCATTTTAAAATTCGAGATAAGACAACTAGACAATTTCATAGGCACTCTTCAAGACCTAATCATTGAAGCAAGGCAAAAGATATCTACATGCAGAGAATTTAGTTAATTGCATATGATAATGGAGAATAAATTTCATGATACTGAAGAGTCATTGAGACAATCAAAGGAGCGTGTCCTAGAAATGAAGATGCAGCTTGCCAAGTTGCAGATGACCTCATTAGCTTTTGACCAAAATGAATGTAAGCGATGAAACTTATTAACATTTAAGAGCACATTTTTTCTTTCTTTACTAACATGTCAAAGACATTGAATCATTTTCTGGTGCATATATTAACAGGGAGACATAGGATGAGTTTGGATTTATCAGAAAGTAATAATGTTTCAGCAAGAGAGTTGAAGCCGCACGTGCAGACAGTTGAGCAAAGACGTATATTAAGAATGTTGGAAAAGTCCCTTGAAAGAGAGCTGGATCTCGAGAAGAAGTTCACTCTACTTAAACAAAATGAAGATGATCTAAAATTGAAGCTCCGGTTAACGGAGCAAGTAGCTCTGTGCATGGAAGAGGGTGCAGAGGTTATATGGGGTAGGTTTTTAGAATCAGAAAATGCAGCAGATGTACTTATGGGAATTTCCAGAGAGATGGTGGGCCGACTACAGATCGCTAACTTCAATCTGAACGGGTCACTTCAACGAGAGAAAGATTTCAACTTGAAGATTGATAATTGTATAGGACAGATAAATGCCAAAGATATTACCATACAAAACCTTAATAGCTGCAACGAACAACTTGCTGCTGAAAATACTGAAGTGTCCTCTTTAAGAGACAGGCTAAAACTTTTAGAAGATAAGCTGAAAGAATCTGAGTCTAAATTGCTGAAAGCAAACGAACTGAATGAACTAAGCGAAGAGCGGCTTAAAGAACTGGAATGTATCGTAGAATCTCAGAAGGAAGACATTGATATTGCAGAACATAAGGCTGAAAGTGCAGAGGAAAAGGTTGCGCATTTGACGGAAACAAACTTAGAACTGCACGAAGAGTTGGATTTTCTCAAGAGTAGTAATGAAAGTAACGCCAAAAAGGTCAGCATTCTCGAGAAGCAGGTCAGGGAATTGGAACTTCAGCTACAAAATGCTAAGGCATCATCCAAGCAGGTCAAGAACAACAGAATATGTTGTATTCTGCCATTTGGGATATGGAAACTTTAATTGATGAACTAAAACAGAAGGTCTTAAAAGCTGAAAGCAAGACTGAGCATGCAGAGGAACAGTGCCTTATTTTGTCTGAAGCTAATTTAGATCTTACCAAAGAAGTAGAGTTTCTTAGATCAAGAGTTGAATTGTTGGAGACTTCTTTGAATCAAGCTACTGTTGAGAAACTTGCAAGTGCAAAAGACATTAACATCAAAACCAGTTTCATCTTGGATTTGGTCATGCAGCTAGCTATAGAAAGGAGCGAGTGCAAAAACAGGTGCTTTAGTTTTCCTTTTCTGTTGCTTTTCTTATGGAAATTCAAAGTTAGAAGCGACCGTAAGTACTGAGTTCTTTTTCCTTTTTTTCCGGGGCAGATATTTTGTTTGGCCAAGGAAAACAAGTCATTGATCAGGAAGTTGGAGTCGATGAAGCAGCAACCGTCCATAAATGGACTTGAGAACGGAGGTGGTGATACTGGGCTGTCATCTTCTAAAGTTGCCTCAACATTCGCTACAGCTACAAACAGTTCTCATGAACTGCATACAGAATCCTTACCGAAAAACTCCCAGGTATTTATTTTCTTTTAGTCATTCAGCATTTCCTAAGTATGTTATGTTCCAACTTATGCCACTTACTATCCTACTTTACTTTAGAAAAAGTAAGACACTGTGGGATGCTGTTTACTATTGTGATCATAGAATTACCTCATAGCTTGACTAAATTATTGGATCTCTCAGATATCTAATGTATATGAATGTTTCTTCTTTCAATGACACTATTGGTTTGTTTATTTAGTTTTACTATTTGACAACATTCTAGTCCTATTTGAAGTAAATATTTATCCAGACTGAAATATGATGTATTTCTCTCATAATTGAGACACTTAATTTTGATTAAGAGCCTCATGGTTCACATGTTTCATTCATTTATTTTTCATGAACAGAATCGGCACATTATTTGTGAAGTCTAAAGACATTAACCTGATATTCTTGTTAGTCTTAGCCTCAGAATCGAGGTCTTATGACTATGCTTCTGCAGAGGCACACTGAATTCTGAGCTTATATAGGTTGAGTCTTCCAGAAGATATCTTTTTGTTTTCATTTATAAGCTTCTTCCAGATGACATTTACCATCCACTATGATACAAACTTTCCTTCTCAACATATCAACTACCAAACTCAAACAAAAAGTTTCCTTTTTTATGCATAAACCACTGATAGAAAGTAGTCTAAAGATAGCCCCATGGCTTTGGTCTAGTGGTAAGAATGCAGCTTGTGATGTGTGGATTAGGCGCACGTCACAAGTTCGAATCTTGCTGCAGACAAAAGCTTAGTATTTAAGTGGAGAAGGGTAGAGGGGAGGACCCATTGTCCACCGAGTTTCGAACTGTGCGCCACTGGCCCTCGGGGATTTCTTGGTTCTGAAAAATAGTCTAAAAATGCTCATTATGCCTGACCTCTTCAAACCTCAGAAACTAGCACCACTTGATAGATTAAGGTTCTTAGGATTAATGATCTTAGTCTATGTCATCTAATCCGTAAAAGCTAAATCTTGAATATTTGCTTTCTTTATTGATGGTTCACATGGACATGATATCTAACTTTCTTCAATCATCTGCTAACTCCTGCTGGTCTTACTTCTCTTTTCGAGGTTAAAGATCAGAATCATTTGTAAAAAATAGTCTAAAAGCCCATAACTAAACCAGATGCTGCTCTGTGTTAAATAATTTTCTCTTCTGAAATCTCTAATATCATCCTTCCATTCACCAAATTCTGCCGATAGGTTCTCACAGATGAAAATGTTCAAACAATGTAAACGTTTTTTATGTGTTCATCTGGACTTTACTTTCTGGTGTGGGTAACATGTTACATAGTTTAATACTATATACTGTTTTCTCCAGTGTCTTCTCTGTAACAGAAACTTGTTAGTAAAGGAGTAAAGTCCTTCAACTTTTAATTGCTTTAATGACCATAATCTGCTGTTCTAATTGTGATCATGTTTGTATTTGCTTCATAAATATGTTGAGATAAATCTATAATCCTAATAGAAGATGTTGGTTCTCCGATTCAGGTGAACGAATTACCTCCTGATAAACCTACCGATCAAAGCAGTAAGTCTTCGGTTTTGACAAATGAAGAGCCTAATATGGTTGTCAAATCGGAGGATACCGAGGTTCAGCTACAGGAAAGGCAATGCTACCACAAGTACATTGTCATGGCAATCCTCGTCTTATTACTTTCGACATTTGGATTATACTTTTTTGACAAAAGGAACGACATCCTCGACTGGTTGGTGGTTAAATGATAGTACTTGTTGGATTACTTTGTACAGATTCTTTGATTGTTTTTGTGTTCATGTTCTTTTTCTGGTGGCTGTAAATGTTGTTGTGATCTCTTATTTTTTTTGTTTTAATTCAAAGCTCAAGATAGAGCCATTTTTAAGCTATTGTGTCAGTGGAATGAATATTGTAAACTCAAGATAGAACCATTTGTAAAAGCAACTGTTTTAATGGAATGGGTATTGTTGTGGATTGTTCTTGTACTTATTTTGCCTGACTCTAATTTGAAGCACTAATGAGGGCGGAGCCAGGTGGTGCCGACCCCCTTTGGCGAAAAATTACCCTATATATATAAGGTTAACATTATGTTTTATGTATATAGATGTTGAACCCCTTGGCTTTTTGTTTGTTTACTCCTTTATATTTTTGAAATTCATTAGTAAAATCCTGGTCTGGTCAATGGAGCAAATTTAGTATCGGAGTTTTCACAAAGATTGCTTATTGTCGCAGACATTACTTTATTCCTTACAAGTGTACATCAACAAATAAACAGTTTGCACCAACACCAATAAGATAAGACTGTTAAGATCAAATAGAGCAGAAAGATTATTTTCTGATCATGATGCAACAGTAAAATATACTGCCATTTATACAGTGATGCTCCTTAAAATATAATCCAAGACTCTTGC
Source organism: Przewalskia tangutica (assembly GCA_029844215.1). Classification (NCBI taxonomy): domain Eukaryota; kingdom Viridiplantae; phylum Streptophyta; class Magnoliopsida; order Solanales; family Solanaceae; genus Przewalskia; species Przewalskia tangutica. The sequence goes on from CM056735.1 coordinate 36,038,055, forward strand.
AATATAGTCACTAGCATGATCAATGTACTATGTCTTGTTTTAAATACATGTGCAAGTCCCCTCTACACAAAATGGAATCCCACCTTCACATTTTATATGACAATCTTCTTTAGTCTTACACCTCTCTCCTGTCATAGCATTTGAAGATCACAATACTCGTTAGTATATAATCTTGCGCAAATAAATATACTATTTGAAGAGTTTTAGTTACATAACTTGGTACCTAAATTGGTACGTACCTTTATTATCGGTGGAGTATGTCTTGGGTGCTAAACATACGCAAATCCGAGTAACACAAGTTGGCAACCCAGATTCACATTTCATATGACAATCTGCTCTACTCTTGCACGACCCTCCTCTCTGTCCTATTACCTCACCTGAATATTATGATCAAACTCGTTAGTATATATCTTGTATATTGATAAATTTTTAGAGAACTTATATAAATTGAAGGGGCGCCTTGGATTAACTGATAAAGTTGATGTGACTAGAACTGCGCAGAATAGACCTTGTGGTACGGCCCTCGGCTGCCCCTAGTTATATAAATTCGAACATAGAGAGAGACAGAGGGAGGGATATACTAACCACATGAAATGATCAAGAGAAGCGACTACCAAAAACACAAATGCCTCGTTTCATATTGCCAAGAGAAAACCTTTTTCTTTATATAGCTTTAGTGTGCTTCTTTTCCAATTATCCCTTGAGACCCACCAGTTTAGTGTGCTTCTTATTGCTACATTATATAGTATTTAGTTCATTAAGAACCTGCTAATTTTTCTACTTAATTAAGAGATTTTATTTCATCATGTTATTTCCAATTATTGATTGTTTCTTTCCAAAATTTGAAATTTGGTAAAATGAATTCCAAAATTTGAAAGTTTTTATTTCAAAATATTCAATTAATATAATTTAATTTAATTCCAAAATTAGTCAAATTAATTCTAAAAGCAAAACGTGACAACTATTTGTAGACGGTTATTACAACATTACCTTATATCGAGATGCTCATTATAAGTATAGTCTAATAATGCTCATTATTCAATCTTAGACATGTTTACATAAACTCATAAAGTAGCATGCTATATTTGTATAAAAACAAAAAGATAAGAATGACCCATTTTATTAACCTCAAGGACATATAAAGATGTTATTGCAGAGAAAACACGAGCTAAAGGTTTTTTTATGGTGCTAAACTTAAATTTTTTTGGCTGAATATTTAGTCATTTATTCAACTCTACTTTGCCAAAATAAAAAGTTTTTTTAAATTAAAGACTTTCAAGCAAAATGATGAGAATATATAAGCTGAATTCTATGTTGAAATTCATATATTAGCCTTCAAAGTTCTCTGATTGAATTGCTCAATCTGTTTTTTTTTTAAACTTTTTGGGAATTTGTAATTTTATAGGAAGGGTATAAATATAAAGTTAAACTCTGTTTAAGGTCTTTTTGGTATTTTCAGTTTTGATATGATACAATGTACCGTTATGCGTGTTGAATTCTTAAAAGATAGTGCACTTTTAAGGATTCAATGATTTGTCACAATGGAAGGGAATGATTTGAGCATCAAAATACATGGTTTGTCGCTTTATACTATCGCCGACTATACGAGCATGGTGCTATATTAAGGTCTTTCTTATTGTCTTTGGCTACTTGATTCTTCAATGTGGCAAAAGATGTTTTGAGAATAAGAAGACATTTACATTTTTGAACTGCAATCCGCCTTGTTGCATTTACCTTATTTTCATGACTTGATTCTTCAGTTAATTTGAGCACCAAAATTCATAGTCTGTCGTCTTATACTTACCTTCAGACTTTACGAGCATGGTTCTACATTAAGTTTTTCTTATTTGTCTATTGTCGCTTGATGTTAAAGATTAATTAGAAAGATTAATTAGAAGGTGTGTAAGGGTGCAAATATTTTGTATAAAAGGGGCAGAGTGGTCTTTTACTATAAGGGCGTAATGGTCTTTACTATTAATATGTAGTACGATATTTATATACCCAGTTGTACTATTCCCTTTAGGCTCGCCTAAAAACCGCCCGCGTAACTTTTCCTTCAGCTCGCCCGTAAAATCGCCATTAAACTCGATTTTCCGCGTGCCACGTTCGCTATCGCGCTGGCGCGCTGAGTTCGCGATACCGGATGATTTGGCGCCGCGACCGCTTCTCGATGTGGGCGCCGCGACGCAACTTCGCGCTTCGGATATCGCGCCGCGCTCGCTCAGCGTGGCGCGCATACGCCGTGTCTCGCCTCGTTCGCCACTTTCTCGTCTTTTAAGCTCGAACCTCTACTTTTGCCCTCTTTAGCTTCTTTTCCGTCATTGGACCATTTTAACCACTTTGACTCAAAAGAAAGAAAATCTATCCTAATACGATACGTATTTGTACAAAAAGGACAAAAGACTAACTAAAAATGACTAAAAGTGTATATAAAATACACCGATCAAATACCCCTCAACTTAACCTTTGCTCGCCTCGAGCAAAGATAAAAAGAAAGAAATAAAGACTCAAGGAAACAAAAATAAAAGACTCACCGACATTGATCACTTTGTCGCATGGTATTACTTAGAAAAACATGAAGGTTAGCAGAATAATATGCAAGAACATATAGCCTGAAATTTCAGCATTCTAAATACATTAAGCTAGATATTTCGCAAACTCATTTTTATCATGCTTAATGGAAGTCAAATACTGAATCATGCATGTTAATTTCAAAATTCCTATGGCATGTTTACTTGCTATTCTCCACTAATCATGGCTATGCATCTAAGAGATCTTCAGGACTTTTAAGGGTTGTAATGTAGGCTTAGGTATGGGTAGGTAAATATAGGCATTTAGGCTCATTTTTGTGTACCATAAGCTCTTTAGCTTTTCAGTGTTTCCCTTTTCTTTTGATTCTTTTCTTCACTTCAAATCTATCTTTCCCCTCTTTTGTTTTGGGAGAGTGAAGTGTATTATAATAACAAGCACCCCCAAACTTAGGCTTTTGCCTATTTCTCATTACTTTTTTATTGGGGTGCATCACTTTTGTTCACTCTTTTTGTCTCTTTTTTAACACAATTTATTCCAACTATTTCACATGTTTACTTATGGCACAAGTATGGGAATATAGGGTGTCAAAGAAAAAGTTCAATTTTTAGGCTCAATGGGGCTGACTAGGGATACTTTTAATGTCAGGGATAGAAAAGAGTGGTAAGAATTGACTAACAAAGAAACGCCTGAGTCATCTCCCTAACATGCATATCGTAACTATTTCGCCTCAAATAGCAAGCAATCATAACACATAGGTTTAAATCATTTAGCATGCACAATTCAAGCAAGAAACTCCAAATAGACAGATTTTGTGAGTTTTTGGCATATCTAACCTAAATGTTTAGATAGTTGCTTTTAATTCCGTTATATTATTCCACCTTACTTCACTAGGTGTTTCTAGTAACTACAACATACATGATCTTTTGACAGACAATTATGACTCAAAAAAAAAAATTATGACTCAAAAATACACAAAAACAACAAAAAGACTTAAACATACTCTAACAATAAAACACAGATAAAACACCCCCCCCCCCCCAAACTTAAATCACATATTGTCCTTAATGTGTGTAGATTCAAAGATAATAAAAGAAAACAAGACACTTACAGACTTGGTTAAAATGGTGGCGCGCGTGGTGGCATCGATAGTGCATTGACCATCGTCAACAAGGAACTCATCTCGTTAATTTGTCGCCTCGTTTCGTGTTGTCCTTGTATCACCGGGTCCAACCTCTGCATCCTCCTCATCAGATTCGGGAGTAACAGCTCCATCATGGGCACCAAGGTTCTGATTCTCGCGTTGGTGCGGTCGCTCCTCGCCGCATATCGAGCCTCTATTTCGTGCTCATCTTCGCTCATCGCGCCTTCTGCCGCGCGCGGTGCCGCTTCTTCTTGCTGTGGGGGCTTGGTCCAGGAAAGAGTGCACTATCCCATATGTCACAGCGCTGGTTTCTCTCATTGTCGCTGGTAGGATCGGGACCCCATTCATGTGGCATAAATTAGTGATAAGTGAGCCATGTCCCAATCCACCGCTGTTACCAACTCGCTGATTTCTTCAATGCTCTGCACTATCTCTTTCCCCACATCAATCGTCTTCCCCGTCATGATTCCATATATCAATTTAATCCTATCTTCTGGCACTCTGGTGAAGTGCGTTGATGGGATCGACGGCATCGATGAAATACACCAACCTCGTCGCTTGTTGAATCGACACCGCCACCTCTTGCCCCATTTCTGGCAATATCAAATGCAGCCCTGTAGAAGCATCGTTCGCGACGGCATTCTAGTCGATGTTGGAGGTGCTTCTAGACCATGTTCTAAAGTAACTCCAATCACCATCTCCTCCTTCAACATATGCTGTTTTTAGAGACATATTTGTCGCTTCTGCCGTCACAAGCATATATCTTCCCCTCACAAAGCATTTGTTGTCCACCCTCTCCGGAAAGTTAGCATAGAATTCACGCACCATCGCTGTGTTCATTGGTGCTATCTTGTCCGGGTTTACAAATCTCTTCCACCCCATCATCTCAATCATTGCCCGAATGGGCTCATAGACATCCTCCTCCCAAACGAATCCTCCGTAGTCCATTCCTTTCGAGGATTAAAGGCCTAGTACTAAGCTTTTGTATCTTGTATAAGCTGGTGGCTAACGAACCTAGTATCATCGTATTGCGAATGAGGTGGATGTGGAGGCTCTTCTCTTTCCGCGCATACGGTTAAATCACTTTTTGCAGCTTACAAACTCAGTATCACAAATGTTTCCTAACACAATCACACAACACTAGCAGCTACAACACTAACACCCCCAAACTCCAACTCCTGTACTACACAATACCCACACCCTTCTTGTATACTCCTCCTCTAAATTTCACAACCAAATTTTCAACACCCCCCAACGACTTCAACAATGCAACACTCCTCCAAACTATTACCTCCTTTGACTACTGAAAAGCTTTCAAGAAAAGATGAAGATTACCTTTTTGACGGTGTTCTTCAAGGTTTTCTTGCTTCTAATGGTGATTTGAGGCACTTTGATGAAGTTTTGTTGGTTGAAATGGTTAAGGGTTTAGGGACTTTAGGAGTTTTTGGTTGTGGTTGGGTTTGATTTATGGAAGATTTATGGGTGAGGGTTGAATTTTCGTGGGTTTTGTGGAGAAGAAATGTTAGGTTTTGGTTTGAAATTGGGGAAAATCGGATTTTTGGGCGTTTTATTACTTTCTGGATTTCCGCCGCCGCGCGCCCAATTTTCTCGCACTACTGGAATTTCACGCCACGACTGATATTTGAAATACGCGCTAGACTTGGAAATTTTTCTGGTTTTTCGCGCACGCTTCGCTTCCGCGGCGCTTACCCGTTTTTTTTCTGGAAATCCCTGCTGTTCTTCATTTTTCTCGCCCTTCAATTTATTGGCCTATACCTGTCAATCACAACATAAACACTACCTCCGTGAGACCGTTCTTAATAAAAACTACTATATTAACGTAAAATAAATCAAAATACCTAGGGTTGCCTCCCGAGTAGCGCTGTCTTTAACGTCTTTTAGCCGGACGCAAGTTCCTTAACTCAATAAGTGTGGGGTGGATTAACCCCACAACCAATCCATTTTCTCCACATTTTTCGTTTTCGGTTTCTTCTTCTTCTTCTCTTCTTAGAATTATCTTCAAGGGGAGGTTCAGGAACACATACCTGCTTTTGTGGAGGTTCAGCGTCACATACTTGCTTTTGTGGGCTCATCTCCCTTGGTTTGACTTGTACTGACTCACAGGGGGGGTTTAATGGTTCTGATTGCAAAGCACCTGCTCATGGTTGGTGGCTCAATGATGTGTTTAAATACTTTAAACACCATTTCTTCCTTCTTCACCCTCAATGTCAGCTCTCCTCTTTCTACATCGATCAATGCTCTCCATGTCGCCAGGAATGGTCTCCCCAATATGATAGGAATTTCTGCATCCTCTTCCATGTCAAGAATAAGGAAGTCCGCAGGAAAAAAGAATTTTCCTACTTTAACAATCACGTCCTCAATCTTCCTTCGATGAACCATCGCCCCATCGCCACCGCAGCTCACCGCGTTGGTTCGCTCACCCAACTCCAACCGCTTAAATACCGATAAAGGCATCGATTTATACTTGCCCCTAAATCGCATGCAGCTCGCTGCATGTCACCCTGCCAACTGTGCAAGGTAGTGTAAAGCTCCCTGGGTCTTTTAGTTTAGGGGGCAACTTCTTCTGCAAGATAGCACTGCACTCCTCCGTTAGTGCTACCATCTCATATTCTGCCAGTTTCTTCTTCTTCTTCCCCAAGATCTCCTTCATGAATTTGAAATAGGAAGGCATCTACTCCAACGTCTCTATAAAATGTATGTTGATATGCAGCTTTCTGAATGTCTCCAAAAATTTGGAGAATTGTTTATCAACTGCCTTCCGCTGCAATCTCTGTGGGAATGGAATCTTCTATGTATACGCCTTTCTTCCGAGTTTTCTACTATCAAGCGAGCTTCAACCACCTTTTCTTTCTCCATCTCTCGCCGTTGTTCAACTATCGCCGAGGTGATCCGCTTCCAATCGCTTACCACTTCTCAACTGTAATGCCTGGCATTGCTCTCTCGGATTCACCTCTGTGTTGCTTGGCAGTGTACCTTGTGGCCTGCTGTTTTCTTGCTTTACTAGCTGACCCACTTGTGTTTCCAAGTTCCTGAACGAGGATCTAGCTTCTGTCACGAACTGGGTCTGGGTGTTGGTGAGTGCCAACAAAGCTGCTCTCGCCGTCGCTTTTCGGGCCGGGACAGTGTATTAAATTGTTGGTGGCGAGGCCCGAGTAGTAAAGGTCGCTGATTTTGGTCTGCCGTTTTGCATCGCCTATATTGATTCTCGCCGCTCGGTCTCTCCATGAGAAATTTGGGTGATTCCTCCACCGGATTATATGTGTTGAGTATGGGTTGTTCGCGTGGCCTCTCGATAATTACCCACGACCGACACTTTGCTCGCCGATTGGCACATTATTAGGATCACCAAGGACACCTATCGAATGTATGTGGGCCACCACATATTTCATGCTCTTAGGCATCCGTGACCGCATTTATCGATAATGTGTGTTGCAGCCTATTTCGCTGCGCGGCCACTGGGCATTCAGCGCAAGAATGACATCTATTTCGTGGACTCCCACCGCTCTCCTCCCACTCATCGTCTATCTTCGTGACATACGGTTGTTGGTGGCCATATCTTATAATAATTCGTGAGCTTCGTGGGTTGTTTTCCTCATGAATGTCCCACTCCACAGATCTATAATGGTTCTCGTTGTTCCGCCACCGTTATAGAAGATGTGGACCAAGTTCCACAACTCAATACAGGTGTGGGAACTTTCTCTACAAATTGAACCTCTCCCAAGCTTCAGATATAGTGACTCTCCATCCGCTTGGTAGAAGTTATTCAACTCCTCTCAATTTTGTCGCTTTGCATGGGGAAAGAATTTGGCTAGAAATTTTGTGTCGCCTCTTGCCATGTAAAAATCGAATCACCGGGTGTAATTTAACCATACTTTTGCTCTATCCTCGGTGAGAAGCGGAAAAGCCTTAACTGACGCATCATCGAACGCCGTTATATCGAAAGTTGCACATAGCTCCAAGAAATTAACTATGCGTATACGTGGATCCTCTCACGCGCCTCCAAATTGTCGTGTTCGCACCATGCTCGTAATCGCGCTTTATCTCAAAGTTGTTTGCTCCTATCGCAGGAGCCTAATACATGTCTGCGTTCGCTCACCCTGTGAGCACGTAGTCTCCCAAGCTTCTTTCTGCCTGGACTTGCACTCTCTCCTCGACGTCCATTGGCACTCTCTGAGGCATTCCTGGGTGAGGTTGATTTTCACCTAACCCTTCTCTCATCATATTATTGTTTTGAACACCGTTCATCTCTATCAAGACTGAAATTCGCTGGTTTTTTCTATTCTGTTTACAAGTTTTCTCAATCTCTGGATTGAAGGGAACAAGAGTGTCTGCCCCTCTTCTCCTTCGCATAAAATGATTTCAAATGATCAAAAAGCATAATGATCACAGACTCGATTTTTACCGAAATAAATAGAAAAAAAATGTAAAAATAAAATAAAAATTAAAAACCAAATTAGAAATTAAAAATAGATAAAATTGATATTGAACTATGCCTAATCCCCGGCAACGGCGCCGAAAACTTTATTTGATCGGTGTATTTTATATACACTTTTCGAGTCATTTTTTAGTTAGTCTTTTGTCCCTTTTTGTACAAATACGTATCGTATTAGGATAAATTTTCTTTCTTTTGAGTCAAAGTGGTTAAAATGGTCCAATGGCGGAAAAGAAGCTAAAAGAGGGCAAAAGTAGAGGTTCCAGAGCTTAAAAGACGAGAAAGTGGCGAACGAGGCAGAGACACGGCCGCACACGCTCACGCCAACAGAGCGTGGCCGCGCGCCAATATCCGTAGGCGCAGGTTGCAGCGCCCGCATGCCAGAGAGCAGGGCCGCGGCGCCAAATCATCCGAAGTATCGCAGAACTTCCGGCGCCGATAGCAGGGTCGCGGCGCCGACGCGGGAAAATCAGGTTTAATGACGATTTTCTGGGCCAAGCCTGAAGGGAAAAGTTAGAGGCGGTTTTGAGCCTATAAAAGGAGAACCCTAGGCAGTTTTTAAGGGTTCCCTTTCTTGCACAACACAAGGCTTCTTGGATTGAAGATTGGAGACCATTATTTAGTAACTTTCTTGTCGTCGGTCTCTGTATCAAGAGGGGGGTGTAAAAGATTAATTAGAAAGATTAATTAGAAGGTGAGGGGGATTGGTAATGAGGAGAATGGTTTGTACACACTCTCTCTGGATGTACAGAATAAATGAGGAGAGTTGAGGAGATGCATGTCAGCAGCAAAAGTTGATGCAGTGACTTGGCATCAGAGACTTTGCCATGTGCCCATGACAGTCCTGAAGAAAATTGATTTTTTTAGAAAGAATGATCAATTTGTCATTAATAACTGTGAAATTTGTCCTTTAGCAAGACAAACTAGGGTCCCTTTTAATACCAGTCACAATAGAGCTACTAAAGCATTTCAACTACTACACATGGATGTATGGGGTCCCTACAAAGTTGAAACTATCAGTGGAATGAAATACTTTCTAACCATTGTGGATGATTACTCTAGATGGACCTGGATTTACTTAATAAGATTAAAGTCTGATGTATTCTCAATAATCAGGGATTTTTTTATTAAGGTCAACACACAGTTTGAAACCAAAGTTCAAAGGATTAGGTATGATAATGGACTTGAATTCTTTAATCACAATTGTAATAACCTTTTTTCACAGTTTGTTGTTGTTCATGAAAGTTCTTGTCCCTATACACCACAACAAAATGGTATAGTTGAAAGGAAACATAGACACATCCTTGAAACAGCTAGGGCCATTAAAATACAAGGAGGGTTCCCAGATAGGTTTTGGGGATTCTGTGGAAAATGTTGTTTACATACTTAATGTAATACCTTCTACTGCCATAAAAGACAGGTCCCCTTTTGAGATGCTATATAATAGGACACCACAACTTGATCACCTTAGGGTATTAGGATGTTTGTGCTTTGCCACTGCCCTGCCTAAATATGACAAGTTTAGCCCTAGAGCTGTGAGGTCCATACTTATTGGTTACAATTCCACTCAAAAGGGATACAAATTGTATAATATGGAAAACAATGTTTTTTGTTAGCAGGGATGTGCAGTTTATGGAGCAGTGTTTTCCATTCAAAGGCAGCACTGTTGAGGAGATTAATCACATTATATCACAGGAGATGTTCTGTTATGAAGACTTGGCTTCTCAACATCAAACTATTTTGCATGATGGTGTCCAGCACATACCTGACCATGATCAGCATACAACAGAACCACCAGGGCATGACACTACATTACCAACAGTTCCTGAGGGTACAAGGAAATCAGCAAGGACCAGCAGACCCCCTATATGGTACAAGGACTACATTACTACACATAGTTCCTCTGCTTGCCTATACCCCATTTCTGACAATGTTTCTTATTCTAATTTGTCAACAGGATATCAGAACTTTGTTGCCAAAGTCTCACTTGACACAGAACCAACCAACTATTCAGTGGCAGCCAAAGACCCAAGATGGGTTGAGGCAATGAAAGCAGAAATCAAGGCACTTGAAGACAATGACACTTGGCAGTTGGTGCCATTACCTGCAGGAAAGAGGGCCATAGGGTGTAGATGGGTGTACAAGATAAAGTACAAAGCAACTGGTGAAGTGGAAAGGTTTAAGGCCAGACTAGTAGCAAAAGGTTACAAACTAATGAGGATGTATTACGATACATTCTCACCATGGTGAAGATGTCCATTGAGAATCGTGATCTCTCGCATCGCCAAGAAGACAATGGAAAATCCATCAGATGAATGTCTATAATGCTTTTTTGCAAGGAGATCTCTTTGAAGAAGTATATATGCAAATCCCAGATGGCTTTGATCACGAGAATACGCATAGAAGAGACAGTGCAGATTGCAGAAATCTCTTTATGGCTTGAAGCAGGCATCAAGACAATGAGACATAAAATTAACCACAACTCTTGTCTCCTCTGGTTTCAAACAGAGTATCAGAGATTACTCTCTATTCACTAAGCAACAAAATGGTAGCATTGTGATAATCTTGGTTTATGTGGATGATCTGTTAATTACGGGGAATGATTCAGCACTGATTCAAGACACCAAAGAAACACTGAAGTCTGCTTTCAAGATCAAAGATCTGGGTGAGTTGAGATTTTTTCTCGGTATTGAGTTTGCAAGAAACTCACGCGTATTCTCATGCATCAGAGGAAGTATGCCTTAGAGCTTATTTCTGACATGGGCCTTGCAGGTGCAAAACCTACACATTCCCCCATGGATATGAATCAGAAGTTTACAACACTTGAGTTTGATGAGTATATGGCATCAACAGCAGATTCAACAAGACCTCAACCAGCCAGTGGTGATGATCTGTTGAGGGATCCCAGTATTTTCAGGAGGCTAATTGGTCGACTCCTATATTTGACAACCACTAGACCAGACATCACATTTGCAGTGCACTGCCTCAGCCAATTTATGCATGCACCTAAAATGTCACATATGGAGGCTGGTTTGCGAGTTGTCAAGTATGTGAAGCAGGAACCAGGGCAAGAAATTTTACTATCCGGCCCAGTCACCTCACCAAGGTATTCTCGCGATGCCGACTGGGTTCTGCGTGAACATTCAAGGTCGACCATCGTTACGTGATTATGCATGACTCCTCACCTATCTCGTGGAAATAAAAACAAGATATCAGATCCGAAGTTCGCAGGCAGAATATAGGGCTATGGCAGCTTCAGTGGCAGAAGTGGTGTGGCTCATAGGACTATTTCAGGATCTTGGTGTTGAGATTCAGACACCAGTTTCGGTGTACACAGACAGCAAGTCCGTTATTCAGATTGCTGCAAATCCAGTCTTCCACGAGAGGACTAAACACATCGACATAGATTGCCATTTCATTCGGGAAAAGATACGCACTGGCCTCATCAACACAGTGTACATACCTTTTGAACAACAACCTGCTGACTTGCTTACCAAACCTCTTGGTCGACAGCAACATGCGATTCTGGTTTCCAAGCTAGGAATGAAAAATATTTTCATAACTCCTAGCTTGAGGGGGGGTGTTAAAGATTAATTAGAAAGATTAATTAGAAGGTGTGTAAGGGTGCAGATATTTTGTATAGTAAAGGGGTAGAGTGGTCTTTTACTATAAGGGGCAGAATGGTCTTTTACTATTAATATGTAGTATGGGATATTTATATACCCAGTTGTACTATTCAGATCATTAATTCATTTTTGAATAAGAATCCAGAACGTTCACTTGTCTTCTCCACTTTCTCTCTCTCGACGAACCTCTGTCTCTCTCATCTGTGCCTTCGTCTTCATCAAGAGGAGGGACCTTCCTTCACTACCTTATTCTTGTCGTCGGTCTCTGTCTCAACACTTGACTTGTCATTTTTGGTCAGTGGCTAACGATGTTTTGAGAATAACAACTACATAAGTTGCATTTTCTTCAGCTATATAAGCCTGTTCCTCACTTCTTATGGAGTTTTTTTAATTACCAATATTGTTAGACCAGTTGAATGATGAATTGATAGTTCAATCGTATGGTTGTACTCTTACATTTTTAGATGCAAATTTGAGGATGTATAGGACATGCTTGCAGGTGCAGCGCTGATAGTCAAGAAAAAATTTCATATTTTTTATAATTTCTTTTTATAAAAATAAAAAGAATATCAAATAGAAATTTGAAGAGATAGTGCTTGTGGTGGTGTGGAGAGGTAAAGTGAGGTAAGATTTTTTTATATTTTAATTTTTTTATAAAATAACAAAAATATAAAATAAATTTTTATATCAAAGGGATGGGGTGTAGGGTAGATGAGGTAGATCTTGGTAGGGTGTAGTGGAGCAGGCAAGACATACGAGGGTAATTCAGTGTATGAGTGGGGTTTGGTGTAGGGGTAGGGTGGTTGAAATGTGTGGTGGTTGATTATTGTGCGATGATGTATTTTTATTGTTCTGATATAATAAAGAATTTTTTAAATAATTATTTATGAACAAATCTTTTAATCTAGAGTGAATTTGGATTGCTGATTTATGATAAACTACTAACTCAAATCAACCCATCATCAAAATTATTTTTGCCCAACTCATAAAATTTTGGACGAGTTGGCGGATTATTTGTGTTTGGTTTAATTTTACCACCCCTAAACATCATGATTCATGTATCTTTATCTTGAAAAGAATCAAGTAATACCAATTTTGCAATACATCTCCTAATTAACCATTAAATCATAGTCACAGAAAGATAAGAATTGAATGAATCAAAGTAAAAATTCTTAATAGGAATAACCAACCACGCCTACAAAATGCCGCATCATGCAAATGCTCGTAACAAAGATTTAAAGTAGAAATGAAGCAATTTTATTTTTTGCTAAGAACTTATTAATTTTGTTGCCATTTATATTATCATGTAAACAAAGTTATGTAAACAAAGTTTTATATTATGACACTCTTTAAAACTTAAATCTTCCTCGAGGCACCATATTACACTAGTCTTGTCACCACATTCAAAGATCCAAAGTTGTTGGTGTGTCTTGTACATACATATATTTTTGGAAGAGCTAGTAATATATTACGGTTATTGTAAGTAGAAATTGCATCATGCTAAAACAACCATTCATATCGCTTGTGATATGAGTTAACAACTGATTACAAATTAATTATCATATGATCAAAGCTAAAGCAGTTGGGTATAGATTCACCATTCGTTTTGAGTAAATGTTATCACTTGAAAGAAATTCTAATCAAAATCATATCTTACTTAAACTTTACGAAGGTAGAAGTTATGTTTGCATGTTGTGTCTATTAAATTAAGTGATCTTGTAACATAAGAGAAAGCTTTTATCAATTTAAATTTAGAGCTCGCCTTATGTCAACATTATATAAGAACCTGAATGATGATCCTTCAAAAAATAAAATAAAAATTCATTACACTTAATTTTAAATGAGGCATAGAGGCCACCACCGCGGCCCAAGCCTTCATAGCGCCGCGGCCCAGTCCAAAGACTGTTCACGGAATTTCCATATAATTTGTATATTTTCCATATTAGGTTTGTATCTCAATTAGGATTGTAATATTATCCTAATTATATAATTAGTTTCCTTATAAAATAGAGATTTAGATGTAAAGTAGGAATATGATTCTCCTATTATAACTTGTATATATATGTCTTTCATCAATAATAAATTAATAATAAATCAAGGGATTAATTCTTTCACGGTATCAAAAGTCTAGGTTCTTTTTCTTGCTTCCGCTTCTCACTTTTGTTCTTGACAAAACCGTGACACTATCCCTCTCCCCCCTCGGAATTCCTCAAATTCGAGCCTCTCTTCTTCCAAAAACAAATTTCCTTCTCTGAATCTTTGTGTTCTATTCACCATGACTGATAAAACACGTTTCATCCTGCCCTCACAGTTTCTAACATCAAGAGCGTTCTTCCTTATTGTTCTTGATCTAGAGAACGTCCAATATGAGACGTGGGCCGAATTATTCAAGATTCATACCATGACACATCAAGTTCTTCACCACATCATCCCTCCAGCTCATCCTACAGAGGGTTATACGTAGACTACAACGGTTGTGCCCACCAAAGCAGTCGATCCAAACTTATGGGTCATGCTTGATGCAAAGGTTCTCCAGTGGATTTATGTCACTATCTCCTTGGACCTTTTACAGATGATTATGGAACCCAACTCCACAAATATGACGGCGTGGAATCGATTGTGTGATATCTTCCAAGATAACAGTCATTCTCGCATTGTTATCCTTGAGCAGGAATTTTCTCAAGTTGCTATGACGAATTTTCCTAACGCTTCTTTTTATTGCAAACGCCTCAAAGACTTGGCAGATCAACTTCGCAACGTGGGTGCTCCTGTTACTAATAGTCGTCTCGTTCTTCAGATAGTTTCCGGTATGTCCGAGACCTATACAGGGGTTGCTTTGGTTATTCGTCAAAGTAACCCCGCTGAGTTCTATCAAGCACGCCTACGCTCACTTTGGAAGAAACGGGTTTGGCTAAAAAGGCGTCTATCGGAGCTAGCCCCGTCGTCATGATGACTGCTTCAAAATTTCCCCCTTCCAATCACGCCAACGGGACCCAAAATCACAACAACGGTGGTGGTATGGCCAAAATCGGAAAAATAATGACAAAAATTGCGCGCAACTGAGCGATGGCGGTGGCGGGTCACCACCATGGCAACAAGAATAACAATTTTGGGGCCCACAGTGGCCCCCTAGAAAGTGGCAGCTGGTCCTACCAAGATACAGCGACGTCAGAGTCTCACCATGCCAGCCGCCTCGCCTTCTTCCAGGGTCTGCCGTCGCTCTTGGTTTCGCATCATGGGTCGGCGCAGTCCGGAATACTCGGGCTTAGGCCCCCTCAAGACCATCATGCAACAGGACCCACACAAATCGATATTGAAGTCGCAATGCACACGCTTGACTTGACTCAACTGGACCCTAATTGGTACATGGACACAGGCGCCACAATCCACATGACATCCGGCCAAGGTACTTGATGCGCGAAAAGATGCACACACTTTAACGCAAGTGCACATTATCGTGACAAGTAATATAGTCTTGGTAAGACCGAATATCGTCCACAAGGATTAGGGTTCAAGTACCAACTATCTATCTTTTGGTATCTATTTGGTAATTGATATTTGATTTTGTGGTTTATAACTAATAATTATAAAAGCTAATTAACTGTAGATTTACTTCAGTTGTGATGGGAATAGGGCTTCCATGTCTCCTCAACTATCCGCTTATGTTATTTATCAATGCAATGAATTATGGTATTCTTCTCTCGGAGCTACCAGGTTTACGAAATCGTTTTATATTCCCGTTAAGGATGGCCTTGGTGGTCTCATATTATTTTTAATAGTTTAGAAAGCTATTCACTCCGACACGCCGGTCGCCACCCCTGCTCTTTCTTTTTCTCTATACGAATTATTGGATCCCATTACTTGTACTGAACTAATCTATTTGCATTCAAAAGCAACTCGCTTGACTATAAGGAAAGAGAGGCGCGGGGAGCCACTTAAGTCAGTCTTTTAGTAAACGTATATAAGCAGCTCTTTAGTGTATAAGCAATTCTTTAGTGGTCGCCCCGAAAGTACGGTGGAGGTTGGTTGAGACTTGACAGATTCATTCAATTGAACCCACACTCAAAGGAGGACCACAAGCTCGGGGCTCGACGAAACAGAAAGTTTCAGCATGATGAAAAGGGGTAAGGGTATATCCTAGCGTAAGCAGTTATTGCAGCCGATAACTGGACCGCCGCGTTCTTTTCTGACGAATCATATAGTTTTATGATTTCGTCGACTAAAAAGGTTATCAAATGAATTGTAATATAAACACTCAACCCCAGTATTGCACCTTACCTACCTTTCGGTGATAAGGATAACTCTATAGGAGGATTAAGAACAAAAACCTAGTTAACCGTCACGCACCATGCGTAAAATTAGGGTTGTTAAGCCTCTCATTAACGCTACATAAATAAATGAGGTATTTTCATCCCCAACCCAAATATGTCTACCCAACTTACAGCATATTCACAACCTCCTCCTTTCGAAGTTTGATTAGAAATCATATAGTGATAATTAGTTGTCAATTAATTACCAAGCATTCAAAGCAATTATTGGATAAATCTCTCAAAGAAGAATAATAACCATAGACATGCATTAATTCATAACATAAGTTTCTAGTGAATCAACATGGAAAGCCCTATAAAAGAATTAGTTCCTAGCCATTGACATGGCAAGAACTAATTCAAAGTTCATCATACAAAACTGAAATAAAAAGAAAGAAAAGAAATTACTAAGTTTAGGGTCTCCAATCTTCAATCCAAGAAAACCTTGTGTTGTGCAAGAAAGGGAACTCTTAAAATCTGCCTAGGGTTCTCCTTTTATAGGCTGAAAACCGCCTCTAACTTTTCCTTGCAGTTCGCCCGTAAAATCGCCTAAAACTCGATTTTTCCCGCCGCCATGTTCGCTTCAGCGCGGCCGAACCTCTGCAGATTCGGGTGATTTGGCGCCGTGGTTCGCTGCGCGCGCGCCGATGCCGGGTGATTTGGCGCCGCGCCCCGATCTGCTGTTGTGTGGCGCCATACTGGGACCTCGCAGCCACTCGATGATTAGCGCCGCGCTCGCTTCGATCAGGAGGCCGCGGCCGGTCCGTGCTTTTACCTCGTTCGCCACTTTCTCTGTTTTTAGCTCTGGAACCTCCTCTTTTGCCCTCTTTTGTCTCCTTTTCTGCCATTTGGCCATTTTAACCACTTTGACTCAAAAGAAAGAAAAACTATCCTAATACGACACTTATTTGTACAAAAATGGACAAAAGATTAACTAAAACTGACTCAAAAAGTGTATATAAAATACACCGATCAGTACTCTCTCGTGTTATTCCAATTTGAGCAGTAATCGTGGTATAATTGTTGGTAATGACAATTCAATTCCAATTAAGGGTTATGGTCATAAAACTTTGTCATTTCCTCATCCACAACTTGTCTTGAAAAATACCCTTCATGCCCTAAAACTAATTAAAAATTTGGTGTATGTCCGTAAATTCACCACTGATAATTGAGTTTCTATTGATTTTGATCCGTTTGGGTTTTCTGTGAAGGATTTCAAGACGAGGAGTCCTCTCGTGAGGTGTGACAGTATGAGAGATCTTTATCCAATCACACCAAGTCTCAGCCTCTCGCGTCAAGCCATGCCATCCATTTTTGCAGCTCTTGCTCCTTCATTGTGGCATGCTCGTCTAGGTCATCCGGGGTAGTCTATGTTATCTACTTTAGATAGACATAAGTTTATTTCCTGTAAGGGTACGCGTAGTACTCCAAATTGTCAATCCTGTTCTTTAAGAAAAATTATTAAGTTACCGTTTGTAGCTTCAAATTCTCATACTTCAATGCCATTTGATATTATTCATAACGATTTATGGACTTCTCCAGTTCTCAGTTCTATGGGTCATCGATATTATATTTTATTCTTGGATGATTATTCAAAAATTTTATGGACATTTCCAATTGCGAAAAAATCACAAGTTATTTTCAACTTCGTAAAATTTAGAGCTTTCATAAGAACTCATTTTGAATGAGAAATAAAGAACATTCAATGTGATAATGACAAAGAGTATGAAAATGGGAAGTTTAGGGAATTTTGTGCTCAAAATAGGATAAATTCCCGTTTTTCTTATCCGTATACGTCTTCACAAAATGGGAAAGCTGAACGAAAATTTTGTACCATTAATAACATTATCCACACCTTATTGGTTCATTCTTCCGTCCCCCCGATTTTGGCAGCATGCGCTACAAATGGCTACAGATCTACTTAATATTCTTCCTGTAAAGGTTTAACATATTCATCCTCTCTTCAAGTATTATACAACAAGACTCCTTCGTATTCTCATCTTAGGGTCTTTGAATGCTTATGTTATCCACTGTTTTCATCCACCACAATCAACAAACTTCAGGCACGTTCTACCCCTTATGTGTTTTTGGGTTATCCGTCAAATCATCGTGGTTATAAATGCTTTGATTTGTTTTCTAAACGAATCATCGTTAGTCGTCATGTTATATTTGATGAGTCTCAATTCCCTTTTTCTAAAGTAGAAAAACTTGTGCCTAGTTCGTATGAGTTTTTGGATGATGATATCTCCCTCTATATTCTCTGTCATATTTCAGATCTGTCCCAAAGTTTGTCTCCAGCACCGCGGCCCTTAGGGGAGGCGCCGCAGCGCCTACCAGGCAGTAACCAAATTCCAGTACCTCCGTCCTCAACGCCGCGACCCTTCGGGGAGGCGCCGCGGCGCCAAACTTCCAGTGACTAACCTATTTTTTTATCGTCGTCAGTGCCACGGCGTCAAACTTCCAAAGAGTCATCGGAACGGCGTCGCGTTCTAGACACCTGGCCGCGCCTCGACGCGTTCCCACAAATGCCTACAGAAAATTCCCAAAATTCACCCAATCCTGCCCCGAGTCATGGTCCAGTCACCCGCAGTCAAATGGGTATTTTTAAACCAAAAAAACATTTTAATTTAAATTCTAATGTTCTTAAATCACCCTTACCCCGTAATCATGTGTCTGCCTTAAATGACCCTAATTGAAAATCGCCATGACCGATGAATATACTGCTCTTATTGATAATAAGACGTGAGAGTTGATACCCCGTCCATCTGGTGTTAATATTATTCGGTCTATGTGGATATTTGCTCATAAGGAAAATTCTGACGATTTATTTGCAAGGCATAAGGCTCGGCTTGTAGGTGATGGTAAGGCCATGTAAGTCCACTTCTACTCTGTTGCGATATTTCTGTGCTTAAGTGTATGTATCGCTTAAGTAATAAAGTCTGTAAGATCGAGTTATCGTCCTCAGAGACTGGTTTATCAATTACCGTTTATCTAAGCTTTGGTCTCTATTTGGTTAACGTTCGTGTGTTTGGGTTTTTAACTAAGAATTAAAACTGAACAAAGTGCAGGAAATAACTAATGATGATACTTTGAGTTTTAGACAATTATGAAGGGAATTAGGGTTTCTAATCTCCTCAACTATCCACTCATTCACTTGTTAATGCAAGACTAATGATTCTTCTTCTTATTAAGATAGCAGGTTAACGAAGATGTTCTATATTCTGATTAGGACATATAGAACTCAACCTTATGCAGAAATCTTATATATTTCTATGATAGATTTTACCACACAAGAGGATTAAGAACAATAACCTTAAACACTACACAAGTATCAGAGTACTTTCGTCCGCGATTTTAACTTATGTCTAAACAACTATAGCATATTCAAATCTCCCTTTTCAGATTTCGATTTGAAATCATATAAGTTATGAGAATTAGTGATCAGTTAATTATAATACAATCAATACAAGTTGAATAGATCTTAACATATGAAGAAGAAATCACTAAATATGTATTAAGTCATTAAAGAGTTTCAAGCGATTCAATGGAAAACCCTAATAAAGAAATTAGCTCATAGACATGCTAAGAACTAATCAACAAATCCAACATAAACTGAATTAAAATAAAGCAAGAAAAAAAAGAACTTGAATAGTAGAAGTCTCTAATCTTGTTCTCTGCCTCTGTTTCTAGCCTCCAAAGTATGATCTCCGATGCTTTCTGTTTCCTAGGGTTTATAAATCATAAAAATCCTGTTTTGGACCATTTTACACTTGTGGAATTTCGGGTTTTCTCGGCTTTTGACGTCGTCGAAGCTAATTCCCTGGGATGTTACTGCCACTTAGGCGCCCCGACGCTTGAGCGCCGCGACTCTTCACTCCAAGAGTCACGACCCTTAACTCAAAGAGCAGCGACTCTTCACCCGTTGACAATGTAATTTTTGTTTAAATTGCTTTCTGAGCTTTTCAGGGCTTCTTTGACTTATCTCTTGAGACATATATGCATTTTTGTCCTCAATAATCGCATATTTCCTTTGAATTCGCCTTGAACCTTATGAATTGCTTAAATCCTGAAAACACATCATAACACGCATAATACTGTTCAAAATAACTAAAAACACATAAAAGACTCCCTAAAATACACTCTAAAACAGTACTAAAAATAGAATCAACATACTCCAGTTGATCCTAAATCCAAGTCAGCGCATTGACTCTCCTTATGAGGATCCGACCCGCTATCGTAGTCTTGCAGACGCCCTTCAGTATCTTACGTTCACGCGGCCAGACATTGCATATGCCGTCCAACAGGTGTGTTTGTTTATGCATTATCCTAGAGTTGAACATATGAATGCGCTCAAACGCATTCTTAGGTACATTCAGGGAATACTTTAGTATGGCTTGCATTTGTATCCTTCGTCGACGTCTACACTTGTCTCCTATACAGATGCTGATTGGGGTGGTTGTCCTGACACCAGACGGTCTACGTATGACTATTGTATCTTTTTAGTTAATAACTTGCTCTCATGATCTGCCAAGTGTCAATCCACACTTTCACGTTCAAGTGCAGAGACCGAGTATCGAGGGGTAGCCAATGTGGTTTTTGAGTCATGTTGGTTACATAATCTTCTGTTAGAGCTCCATTGTCCTATCGAGAAAGTTACCTTGATGTATTGTGATAATATAAGTTCCATCTATCTTTCTGGTAATCCAGTTCAGCACCAACGCACAAAACACATAGAGATGGGTATTCACTTTGTTAGAGAGAAGGTAGCTAAAGGACAAGTACGTGTCTGTCATGTCCCTTCCAGTTATCAAATTGCAGACATCTTTACAAAAGGTCTTCCCTCGGTCCTTTTTGAAGATTTTAGAGACAAGCCAACAGATGAAGACCGCCTCCGCTATAATCATGGTGTGTTAAATGAGGCCCAGAGGTCACACTGCCCATCCAAAGACTGTTCACGGAATTTCCATATAATTTGTATATTTTCTATGTTAGGTTTGTACCTTAATTAGGATTATAATATTATCATAATTGTATAATTAGTTTCCTTATAGAATATGAATTTAGATGTAAAGTTGGAATAAAATTCTCCTATTGTAACTTGTATATATATATATATATATATATATATATATATATATATATATATATATATATATATATGTCTTTCATCAATAAGAATAAATCGATTAATTTTTTCACTTAATATCTTCTAAAAATAGAAAAGAAACAAATTTTTTTGCTCATGACGCAGCCAAGTAATGCAATTTTATTGCAATTAATTAATTTTTCAATGAAACAACATTGAATTAATCATAAACACAATTTTTTGGTGTATGGAAAACGCATTGGGTGTACTACACATGTTATTATTGCCTAGATCAATCATGTTATTTGAGTTAAAACTATTACTTGAAAGAAACTTTTAATTTCTTTTTTACTCAAATCACAGTTTAATCAAATTTCCCTTAAGTTTATAATTATGTTTCAATTTTGGATGTATAAGTGAATATATAAGACATAGAAACAAATAGGGGAAGGGGGGTGGGGTAGGGGTAGGAGGGAGTGTATATATACAACAAAGAATAGAGTCTTTGTTAGTGATGATATGATAATGGTAGTAGGGTAAAAGCTTACATGTAGACACCACATTATTTAATTTATTGTTAATGTTGGGTTTGGTGTTGTGACATTTTGCCCAACATATCATTTTTAGTTCTAAGTTAAAATCAGAAAAGTTGGAACAAATGTCACGACATTCGAACCAACATTTTGTGAGACAGTTTTGCCTTACTTCACGGGAACTGAAGATTTCATGGGAATTTTACCACGATGATAAAGTGACTTGGCAAGGTGATTAGGAGCTGATTAAAAACGTGGGAGGACCAAGTCAAAGCTGTTGCTAAGCTTGGGAACAAGTCCAAGAAGTTGAAGATCTTGCTCCACAATTCTCTCCAACAAACCTTATCGGCTGCCCACCTTTCCCTCAACCTCTACAACGATTCATTGAGCATTTCAAGGAAGACTCTCTACTATAAATAGAGAGGCTACATCAAGAAATCAATATCCAGAATCAAAATATAAAAATACCAAGAGAGCTCTCGGAATTTCATCTCAAAAATTTGGATCAACAAGTGTTGCCTGAGTTTGTGACGATATTCTGTCCAACATTATAGTCGTTATTTCAGATTCTAGATTAGCTTTGTATGGAGCGATTGTAATGAGATGTTGTGCACTTCTATTTAGATAGATTTTTCAGGTTTAAGTCATCTGCGACTTAACCTTTTTTATTCCTTTGTATTATTTTGTAAATCTTGTAAGAGAAGGAATATATTCAATTGTGTGTGTATATATATATATATAACCTATATATATATACCAAGAGGGTTGTCTTTCTTGTTTTATAACCTATGTTTAGTGTTTGTGTTTGTGCATGATTCTAAGCCTATCCCAAAATCTCCCACTTAAATGTCGTAAACGTGTCATTAAATATGTTGTCGGCATATGTGAGTTGGGAATTTGATATTTCATAGACACTCATCCTAATTTAATAGGATATAGTGATTTGGATTGGGCTGGTGATGCGAATGATATAAAAATACACGTAGAGGATGTTTTTATATTGACAATAATCTTGTTTTTGGTATAGTTGTAAACAAAACTGTGTCTCACTTTCAACTGCTGAATTTGAATATGTAGCAGTTGGAAGTTGTTGCTCTCAATTCATATGGCTAGGACACATGTTAGACGACTATGGTTTTACTAGCAACATTTTGTTTTTGTACTTTGATAACTTGAGAGCTATAAATATTTCCAAAAATTCAGTTCAACACTCACGTACAAAACATATTCATATTAGACATCACTTTTAAGAGATTTGATTAAAAAAACAGTTAGTTCAAATTGAACATGTTGATACTCTTCATCAACTAGCTGATATTATTTTTAAAAAAAGCTTTGAACCATGAGAGATACTCTAGTTTGAAGAAATCTCTTATCCTTCCTGATGACTTCCTCATCCTAGACATGGAAGAAGATGAAATTATGCCCCTCATCCTTGGGAGACCATTTCTAGCCACACGGAGGACATTGATTGATGTGAAAAAAAAAGAGCTAAAATCTCAGAGTTCAAAGGAGATGACCTTCAAAGTTTTCAAGCCACCCACTGAACCTCAAATCGTTGATAGATGTTATGCTATTGGGATAGTTGACAAGGTTGTGCCAGAGAAAAGCCTTACTAGTACTGATGCTCGTGGGATACCATTAAAGAAAAGTGTGGAACCTGAGAGTAAGGGGAAACGACGAATGTTGAAAAGAGAATGAATCCTCCCGAAATGAACTCTGTGAAAAAGAAAAGGAGGAGGATGAAGAGAATGGTGCTAAAATGGATGTGCGGAGGGGATACTCTACCCCCTTGATTTAGTAAGTAAACTGCGTCCGGCTAAAAGACGTTAAAGACAGCGCTACTTGGGAGGCAACCCAATGTTTTAATTATGTTATTTTAATCTCTGTTTTAGTTATTTTATTTTGTCTTGAACAGTCTCACGGTATTGGCCTCTTGTCTTATGTTTTTTTATGGCAGGTGGACTAGGGACTGACTCTGAGTGGAAAAGGAGCAAAAACGCTGGGAAAGAGCAAAAATCGAGCACAGCGCCGTGGCGCCAAAATGCAGGGCCACAGCGCTGAAACTTCAGAGAGCCCAAAGCTATGCAATTTCAAGAATTTCTTCCCAGACCTCCGTTACGACCGATGTGTTGTGTCAGTAAGTTATCCCTTAATTTTTAGTCTTCGTGTCAATTAAGTTTGGGGGGATCTTATTTTGTTTTATTTTTAGTTTTTTTTATTATGTTTAGCCTGTTTTATTTGTTTTTGAGTCATAATTTTTTTAATGGATCATGTATGTTGTAGTTGCTAAAGATATTGAGTGGATCAATTGGGATAATGTAATGAAATTGAAAGTAAAAATATGTGTGCTTAAGTTAGATATGCCAAATATTCATGACATCTAATTATTTGGGATATTGGTGCTTAGCCTATGTGTGTCAGTTATGGAAAGAAAGGTTGAAAAATATCTAGAAAATATGTTTGCTTGTTATTTGAGGCGAAATAGTTAAGATATACATGTTTAGGGAGATGATTCAGACATTACTTTGATAGCCCTTCTTACCGTTCATTACCTATCTTGACAAAAATTGTATCACTAGTCAGCTCCTTTGAGCCTAAATAATATCTTTGTTTGACACCCTATGATTCATCTGTTGTGCCATAAGTAATAACAGAAAAGTATTGGAATGAGAAGTGTTGAAAAAACAATAAAAAGAGAGTGAAATTTGGATGCACCCCAATGAAAAATATGCAAAAACCTAAATTTGGGGTGCTTGTTATTTATAATGTATCTCATTTTCTCAAAAGAAAGAGGGGAGAAAATAGGTATGAAACTAAAAAGAAAATCCGCAAGAAGGAAAAAGGAGTTGAATAAAAAATGCTTATGATACGTAATTTGAGCCTAAATGCCTACTTTTATCTACCCATACCTAAGCCTACATTACAACTCTTGAAAGTCCTGATGATCTCTAATAGGTATGTCTATGAATAGTGGAGAATAGCAAGTAAATAGGTCTATAGAATTTTGGGAAAGATGAAATGAAATTGACATGCATATGTTAGATGTTTGTATTTCCAGTGATTATGATCTAATTAAATTTGCGAAATATCTAACTTGGAATTCTAGATTGCTAAATATTCATGCTATGTATGTTCTAACATATTATCTCAGTTTTCATCCATGATTGTGAAGCAGCACGCTATAGCTACTTGGTCCATTTCATTGAGTCTTTTATTTGAATTTGTTTTTGTTTTTGTTTAATGTTTTACTCGAGGCGAGTAAAGTGTAAGTTTGGGGGTGTTTGTTGAGTGTATTTTATACACTCTTTTGAGTCATTTTTAGTTAAGTATTTTCTTTTTAGTTAAGTATTTTCCCCATTTCGTTTGTGTTTAGTATAATATTATGGTTGTTTTTCTGTCTTTTGAGTCACAACGGTCCTAAAGGAGGAAATACATAATTGAGGATGAAATTGCACAAGAAAAGTTCAAGAAATGAAGCCTACGAAGTCCGGACGAGAAAATGACAAAAAAACTGAAAAATTGGCCCAGATTTTCCGCCATGCGCCAGACCAGGCCGCGGTGCCCAGCATCGCATTGTCCGATTCACACAGAGTTTCACACGTGGAGCCAGCTGTAGGGCCACGGCCGACGCGGGATTTTCAGTTTCTGGGCCGAATTTCAGAGAGTTAGAAGGATTCGAAGCGCAAGTTTACTCAAGTATAAAACCCTAAAATTCTTCTCATTAAAGGATACCTTATACCATATTCTATATCCTACTTTGGAGAGGAAAAGGAGGCAAGACACAAGATTGGAGACAACTTTGTTCAAGTTCTTTTCTTTTCTTTTTTATTTATTTCAGTTTATGTTGGATTGTAAATTAGTTCTTCACATGACAATGTTTAGGAGTTAATTACTTTAGTAGGGTTTTCCGTCGAATCTTCATGAGACTCTCTCATATAGTTAATGCATTAGTTATTGATTTCTTCTTCAACATATTAAGATCTATTCAGTATTGTTATGATTGCTTGATAATTAACTAGCCATTAATTGTCATAACTTGTATGATTTCGAATCGAGATCCGAGAGGGAAGATTTGAATATGATGTAGTTATTTAGACATAGGTTAAAATCATGGACGAAAGTAATCCGATACTTGTGTAGTATTTAAGGTTATTGTTCTTAATCCTCCTATGTGGTAAAATCTATCATAAAAATATAGAAGGTTTCTGCACAAGGTTGAGCTCTTGTATGTCCTAATCGGAATATAATGACAGATTAGTTAACCTGCTATCTTAATAAGAAGAAGAATCATTAGCATTGCATTGACACGTGAAAGAGTTGATAGTTGAGGAGATTGGAAGTCTTATTTCCTTCATAACTGTTTAAAACCCAAAGTATTGTCAATCTTAGTTTAATTTTTGCACTTAGTTATAATTTTTTTAGTTATTACTCTCCAACTTAAGAACGTCAACCAAATAGATACCATAGAATAAATAATCGGTACTTGACAAACCAGTCTCTGTGGACGATAAACTCGGTCTTACAGATCTTTATTACTTGAACGATACGTACACTTGCGTAAGCATCTAGAAATATCGCAACAACCGTATGCCTTATAACGGATATGATTAAGCTTCATATGCAAATTGAGGAGAGGTTAAGTATATGCAGAAATGATGAGCACATGATTAACATGATACTGACACATATATCATTTAAAATAAGAGTTTCATATATATGCAGAAAAACATATGCAAGGTCCATATTTAACTTCGCAAAAAGGTGAAAATGCAAGGTGTTTTCTAGACCAACAGAGATTACTCATGCTTTCAGTCAATGATGGAGGAGGTAATACTTAACATTTTCTGAGATTTTCCAAACAAAACACAAGAAGGAGAGGCTAGCCAGGACATCTCAGTATCTTAGCACGCAGCACGGAAGGTAGATTACATATTTAACATGCTTACTACAAGGACAGGATTACAAACTAAAGTAAGAAAATGCAAACAGGGGACATGATTTAATCATGATTCTCTATTGATGCACGCAGAACTACGATTAACCAACTCAACATACATGACCATAGGGCCAGATTTGAAACCCAAGTACGTAAAGCCAGTTACATCGCAGTAAACATTAGACATGGACAATGAACATTAGCCACCTCCCAGATCCTCCACTTACATGCACAATTCCCACATCAAACTATACCATATATGTATGCTTACTCCATGATCATGCTTGTATATTGATATAAGAATGCAAATATAGCTTTAACATGGCAAATTAGTCTAATTAAGCACAAAATGCTAACACAGGTCCCATTTAACTAACCGACAATGTGAAACATTCAATCAACCAATATTACTATCCTCTTTAAACCGATGCTAAACAACACAACGGACCTTTACATACTCTGAGATAGTACAACAAATTCATCATAACACGATATTGGACAAATTATGCGGCTTACTGTTTTAGACATAGCCTAATCGATATTAACAATCCAAATCTGAATCAGATAAATGAAAACAGGTTTAAACATGTGTAATAATACTAACAAACACGATCAATGCAAATATAACGAGAAACACGCAGATTCATATAACGGAAACAAAATTTGAAGGGATTTGATTTTACCTTTTTTAGGTAGCGAACGGAGGCGGCGTTTCGACTCGTCGGACCCACTCGGATGGTTTTGCTACGCGATTGAAAAGAATGAAGTTTTTGCTTTGAGAATGTTTCGATTCTTGGTGATATTGCGAAAAAAGGGTTTTGAATTTGTTCTTCTTGCTTGATCGAAGGAAGGAGTGATTTTAGGGCGATTTTGTTGGGGTGATTTGGAGTACTGATTTCATGCGATTTGGGTATTGATTTGGTGTTGATTTTGGTGCTGATTTTTGGTAAGGTTTGGAATTCATTTTTTGGTAAGCTTTTATTGTAAGGGGTGATTTTGGATGATTTCATGCGATTTAGTTATGGTAAGATGGGTAAGATTTGGTTAAGGGAATTTTGGTTACGCCGGATTCTCCAACCCGAAAATCCGGCGAAGATCTCGGAGCGATGTAAATGGCTAGGTTTAGGGATTAGGTTATATGAAATGAGAGGGGAAGGGGCTGAAAAAAAGGTGGGTTGTTGGATGTTTTGGGCCAAGGGGAATGGGATTGGGCTGATGTTTTAATTGGGACTGAACGAAAAAAAATTCTATATTTTGGGCTCGGTTTTAATGTGGGTTATTTATTTTAGTTTAATGGGAAATAGAGATGGGGGTATTAATAACAAATGCGGATATGATATTTAAGAAGTGCTAATGCGACGCCATTTTGTAATTACTTATTTAAATATGCATATGTTTATATAGGTAGGTATTATTATTATTATTAAAATTATTTTGCGGTGTTTAAAAGAATAGTTTAATTTTATAGGTAAATGATTGGAAGAGAGGGTCAAAATTGGGTGTCAACAACCTCAACCATTGAGGATCATTAAAGATTTTGGAAACTTAACCTCTACCCACACAGAGGATATCACTTAATGTCTATCATGGGAATGGCTTTGGATTCATATTTCTTTACAGAAATCATCACCGAAGTGCTTTTGCTTCCACCGAAGCGCTCAATTGAACATTTACGATTTAGTTTTTCCATTGAGCCTAATTCCTGGGATCTCCAGTCAGTAAGATTGAGTTTTCACCATTCGGTTCTTAATGATTGTGTTTTAAGCCCATTCCCCTAGACATATGATCGGTGTATTTTATATACACCTTTTGAGTCAGTCTAGTTAGTCTTTTGTCCCGTTTTGTACATACAAAGTGTCGTATTAGGATAGATTTTCTTTCTTTTGAGTCAAAGTGGCTAAAGTGGCCAAATGGCGGAAAAGGAGCGAAAAGAGGGAAAAAGAGGAGGTCTAGAGTGAAAGCGGAGAAAGTGGCAAACGAGGTGAAATCGGACTGCGCGCCTCACTGCCGATCGAAGCGAGGCGCGGCGCCTATTATTCGTAGAAGCTGCGAAGATTCAGTACGCGGCTGCCGAAGACGAAAGCAGCGCGGCGCTAAACATCCAGAAGCCACGGGAGTTGCAGGCCGCGGCTCCATCTGCGAGCGCGGCGCGCGGAAAAATTAGGTCTTTTGACGGATTTTTGGGCCAGGCCTGCAGGAAAAAGAGGGGAGACGTTTTAAACCTATAAAAGGAGAACCCTAGGCAGTTTTCAAGGGTTCCCTTTCTTGCCAAACACAAGGTTTTCTTGCCTAGGAGATTGGAGACCCAAACATTAGTAATTTCTTTTCTTTTTCTTTTCTTTAATTCGGTTTTGCATGATGAACTTTGAATTAGTTCTTGTCATATTCATGGCTAGGAACTAATTCTCTTATAGGGCTTTCTATGTTGAATTCTTGAACCTTATGTTATAAAGTAATGCATGCTTATGGTTATTATTCTTATTGAGAGATCTATCCAATAATTGAGTTGAATTCTTGGTAGCTAATTGACAACTAGTTATCACTATATGATTTCTAATCAGTTACGAAAGGAGGATTGTGAATATCTTTGTAAGTTGGGTGACGGTCTTGAATTGGGGATGAAAATACCTCAATTAGATTTGTAGCGTTGATGAGAGGCTTAACAACCCTAATTTTGCGCATTGTGCGTGATCAACTAGGTTTTGTGCTTAATCCTCCTATAGAGTTACCCTTATCAAAGTTAGGTAAGGAACAATCTGGGTTGAGTGTTTATATAACCCTAACGGGAGTATAAAGCGATTTAGAAACTGCTTTCTCCAAAGAAGAACACCATAAGTAATGCATTAGTAAGTAACATAAGCGGATAGTAAGGATACATAGAAGCCTATTCTCATCACATCCCGAATTAAATCTTTATAATTCATTAGCTTTTATAATTCTTAGTCATAAACAACCAATCACTCATTAATTCACCAAATAGATACTAGAAAATAGACAATTGGTACTTGAACCCTAATCCCGAGGGCGATATTCGGTCTTATCTAAGACTATACTACTTGATACGATAACGTGCACTTGCGTTTAAAAGTGTGTGCATATATCGCGCATCAAGTTTTTGGCGCCACTGTAGGGATTAGGCAATAGTTCAATATCAAATTATCTATTTTTAATTTCTAATTTGGATTTAATTTTTCATTTTTTTATTTATTTTTAGTTTCTACGAAAATCGAGTCTTGTGATTCTTTGTTTGTTTTTGATCTTTCTCAGGATATCAGTTTATGCGAAGGAGAAGAGGAGCTGACACTCTCGTTCCCTTCAATCCGGAATTGAAAGCACGCAAGCGAGCAGAAAGAATCGAATTGCAACGTTGATAGAAATGGGCGGTGCTCCAACAATAACAGGATGAGAGAAGGGTTAGGTGAAAATCAACTTAACCCAGGAGATCCTCAGCAAGTGCCAATAGATATGGAGGACAGGGTTCGAATCCAGCCAGAAAGAAGTCTGGGATATTATGTGCTACCAAGAGTGAATGGAGCACAAACTTGCATTAGGCTCCCTACAATAGGAGCCAACAATTTCGAGATAAAACCAGCGATTCTGAGCATGGTGCACAGCGATCTGATTCGGAGGATCGCCATGGAGGATCACATATGCACATAGCAAATTTCTTGGAGCTATGTGCCACTTTCGAATATAACGGCGTTCATCGATGATGCCGTCAGTTGAGGCTCTTTCCCTTCTCACTCGAGGATAGAGAAAAAGTATGGTTGAATTCCTGCCCGGTGATTCGATATTTACATGGCACGGTAGCAGAAATTCTAGCCAAGTTCTTTCCACCACTGTAAGCGGCAAAATTAAGAGGAGTTGAACAACTTCTATCAAGTGATGGAGAGTCCTTATATGAAGCATGGGAGAGATTCGAGGATCTACAGAGGAAGTGTCCACACCATTGCATTGAGTTGTGGAACTTGGTTCATATTTTCTACTGTGGTGAGCGGTACAACCGAACCATCATAGATGCACCGCAGTGGGGCATTCATGAGGAAAACAGCCCAGCGCCACGAGTTATTAGAAGATATGGCCACTAACAACCATGTCATCAAGAGAGGCAACCGGTGGGAGAAGAAGCGTGGGGTCCATGAAGTAGATGCTATTCTTTGCTTTGAACGCACAAGTGGCTCTTCTAGCGAAACAATTGCAGCAACATCGTGTCGGTGAATCTTTGTGCAACCGCTAAAAATCGTGAGATATGTGGCGGCCACACACATTTAATAGGTGTCCTTCACGGATCCCAACAACATCCCGATGGAGCGGCGAGTGTCAGCGTGAGTAACTACCAGAGGCAACAGAACAACCCTACTCAAACACTTATAATCCGGGGTGGAGGAATCACCCAAACTTCTCATGGAGAGAGATCGGGGCGGCAAAATCGGTGCGGGGCCAACAAAACCAATATCGAGCGGCGAGAATCGGTATAGGGCGATGCAGAACCAGCGATGCAGAATCATGACCGCTTCACTCAAGCCCGGCCTCAGCGGCTCGATGCAATGCAGTCGTGAAAAAACCGGATGAGCTTAGCGGCCATGGCGACGCGCCAGCGTCGGGCAGCGATTTATAACGAATCTAGATCCTCGTTGAAACTTGGAAACACAGTAGATGGCGGCAAAGCGAGCAAACATCGAGCCACGAGGACATTGCTAAGCAATCGAGGTAAATCAGGGAGCAATGTAAGGCGATGCGGTTGAGAAGTGGAAAACAATTGGAGCAACAACGCCTCACCCAATAGTTGAGAGAGCGAGTTAGAAAAGAT
Source organism: Przewalskia tangutica (assembly GCA_029844215.1). Lineage (NCBI taxonomy): Eukaryota > Viridiplantae > Streptophyta > Magnoliopsida > Solanales > Solanaceae > Przewalskia > Przewalskia tangutica. The sequence goes on from CM056735.1 coordinate 36,069,482, forward strand.
AAGGTGGTGAACCTAGCCCGGTGATAGAAAACTCGGAGAAGGAGTATACTGAAAAGATTCCTTTCCCAGGAGATTACAAAGGAAGGCGGTCGATAAACAATTTTCCAAATTCTTGGAGGTATTCAGAAGTTGCACATCAACATACCGCTTATAGAGGCTTTGGAGCAGATGCCATCTTACTTCAAGTTCATGAAAGAAATCTTGGGAAAAAAAAGGAAACTGGCCGAATATGAGATAGTAGCACTAACAGAAGAGTGTAGTGCTATCTTACAAAAGAAGTTTCCACCAAAGCTAAAGGACCCTGGAAGCTTTACACTACCATGCAGTGGGCGGGGTGACTTACAAGAGCCTTGTGTGATCTAGGCGAGTATAAATTTGATGCCCTATCGGTTTTCAAAAGATTGGAGTTAGGAGAAGCGAGCCACCGCTGTGAGTCCGACTGGCCGACGGGACGGTGGTTCATCCACGAGGAAGATCGAGGATGTGATTGTGAAAGGTAGGAAAATTTTTCTTTCTGCAGACTTCCTCATTCGGATATGGAAGAAGATGCGAAATCCGATCATATTGGGAGGCCATTCTAGCAACGGGTAGAGCCTTGATTGACGTTGAAAGAGGAGAGCTAACGCTAAGAGTGGAGAACGAAGAGATGGTGTTTAAAGTCTTTAAACACGTCATTGAGCCAAGAAGCGTAAGTGGGTGTTTTGCAATCAACACCACCAAACCCCATGCGAGCCATTGCAATGCAACCAAAGAATGATGAGCCCAAGAAAGCAAGCATGGTTTCTTTGAGATGACACTAAATGAGGTAATTGTTAGGAACTCCCTACTACCGATAATGCTAAAAGAAAAGGAGAAAAGGAAACGCCAAATGTGGCGGAAATGGATTAGTTGGGGACTTAATCCACCCTGGGCTAGTAAGTCTAAGGCTTGCGTCCGCTAAAAGCGTTAAAAACGCTTGTTGGGAGGCAACCCAACGCGTTTTTAATTATGTTATTTTAATTTACGCCGTTATTTTATTTTAGTTTGTCTAGAAACGATCTCACGGTATTGGATCTTGTTGTTTTGTGATTGTGGTACAAGAAATTAAACCGGGACGAAATAAATCAAGAAAAGCAAGGATTTCGGAGAAGCGGGTAAGCGCCGCCTGGAGCGAGCGCGGCGCCAAAAGATCTGAGCAGCTCGGAAGTTTAGAGCCGCGGCTCGAGAGCGAGGCCGCGGTGGAATTCAGAAAGTTGGCGATTTAGCCGCGCGCCTGCGAGCAGGCCGCGGCTCGAAAGTCCCGAAGAGCGAGATGTTTAGCGCCGCGGCTAAAGCGAAGCATGGCGGCGGCGGGAATCCAGAAATTTAAAACGCCAAAACTGCACCCACGCCCCAGCGGCGAGACGGAGCACCACAGCAGAGGCGCCATGGATGAAGATGAGCTCAAATAGGGGCTCAATATGAGGCGAGACCGGCCACCGCCAACCACAAGCGAGAACCTTCAGAGCCACAATGGGGCAATTGTACCAACACGAAGGAGATGATGCGGACGCGCAAGCGATACAAGGATGCAAGAAACAAGGCAACAAATCGACGGCCGAAGTGCCTTGTTCAACCAATGGTCGATGCATTATCCACCGCCACCACCACCATTTTAACCAAAGTTTGTAAGTGTCTTATTTTCTTTACTGTCTTTGAGTCTACACACATTGGGGACAATGTGTGATTTAAGTTTGGGGGTGTGTTTTTGTGTTTTAGTTTTTATTTGTGTGTCATGTTATGTTTTATTTAATTTTTTTTTATCTGTTTCATGTTTATTTTGAGTCACCAAAAATTTTCCTTTTTTTAAGTCATAATTGCCTGTCAAAGATCATGTATGCTGTAGTTGCTAGAAACACCTAGTGAAGTAAGGTGGAATAATGTAAAGGAATGGAAGCAGCTATCTAAACACTTAGGTTAGAGATGCCAAAAACTCACAGAATCTGTCTATTTGGAGTCTCTTGCTTGAGTTATGTATGCTAAATGATAAATGCTTGTGTGTTATGACTGCTTGCTATTTGAGGCGAAATAGTTAGGATATGCATGTTAGGGAGATGACTCAGACATTTCTTTGATAGCCAATTCTTACCATTCTTTTCTATCCCGTACTTTAAAAATATCACTAGTTAGCCCCATTGAGCCTAAATTTGAAACTTCTTCTTTGACACCCCATATTCCCACAAAATTGTGCCATAAGTGAAAATATGAAATAGTGGAGTACATTGTGTTAAAAAGAAGAAACAAAAAGAGTGAACAAGTTTGAGGCACCCTAATGGAAAAGTAATAAGAAAGAGGCAAAAGCCTAAGTTTGGGGGTGCCTATTTGTATAATACACTTCACTCTCCCAAAACAAAAGAGGGGAATGATAGAATTGAAGTGAAGGAAAGAATCAAAAGAAAAAGGGAAAAATTGAAAAGCCAAAGAGCTTCTGGTACAGAAAAATGAGCCTAAATGCCTATCTTTACCAACCCTACCTAAGCCTACATTACAACCCCAAAGTCACGAAGATCTCTTCTATGTATATCGAGAATTAGTGGAGAATAGCAAGTAAGCATGCCATAGGAATTTTTGAATTTATATGCATACTTGAGTACACTGACTTCCATTTAAGCATGATAAGTATGAGTTTGCGAAATATCTAGCTCAATGTGTTGAAATTCCATGCTATATGTTCCTGCATATTATTCTGCTAACCTTCATGTTTTTCTAGTTAACATTAAATGCGACAAAAGTGATCAATGGCGAAGTCTGCTTATTTTCTTTGTTGATTTTCTTATTTATTAGTCTGTCATTTTATTGTATTTCTTTCTATCTTTGCTCGAGGCGAGCAAAGGTTAAGTTGAGGGTATTTGATCGGTGTATTTTATATACACCTTTTGAGTCAGTCTAGTTAGTCTTTTGTCCCGTTTTGTACATACAAAGTGTCGTATTAGGATAGATTTTCTTTCTTTTGAGTCAAAGTGGCTAAAGTGGCCAAATGGCGGAAAAGGAGCGAAAAGAGGAGGTACTAGAGCTGAAAACGGAGAAAGTGGCAAACGAGGCTGAAATCGGACTGCCGCGCCTCCTGCGATCGAAGCGAGCGCGGCGCTATTATTGAGAAGCTGCGAAGATTCAGCGCGCGCCGAAGACGAGAAAGCAGGGCGCGCGCTAAACATCCGGAAGCCACGGGAGTTGCGGCCATGCGCTCATCTGCGAGGCGCGGCGCCGAGAAAAATTAGGTCTTTTGACGGATTTTTGGGCCAACTGCAGGAAAAAGAGGAGACGTTTTAAACCTATAAAAGGAGAACCTAGGCAGTTTTCAAGGGTTCCCTTTCGTGCCAACCCCAACGTTTTCTGTCCTTCTAGATTGGAGACCCAAACAGTAGTAATTTCATTACTTTTTCTTTTCTTTAATTGAATTTTTGCATGATGAACTTTGAATTAGTTCTTGTCATATTCATGGCTAGGAACTAATTCTCTTATAGGCTTTCTATGTTGAATTCTTGAACCTTATGTTATAAAGTAATGCATGCTTATGGTTATTATTCTTATTGAGAGATCTATCCAATAATTGAGTTGAATTCTTGGTAGCTACTTGACAACTAGTTATCACTATATGATTTCTAATCAGTTACGAAAAGGAGGATTGTGAATATCTTTGTAAGTTGGGTAGACGGTCTTGAATTGGGGATGAAAATACCTCAATTAGATTTGTAAGCGTTGATGAGAGGCTTAACAACCCTAATTTTGCGCATTGTGCGTGACGGCCAACTAGGTTTTGTGCTTAATCCTCCTATAGAGTTACCCTTATCGTGAAAGTTAGGTAAGGAACAATCTGGGTTGAGTGTTTATATAACCACTAACGGGAGTATAAAGCGATTTCAGAAACTGCTTTCTCCAAAAGAAGAACACCATAAGTAATGCATTAGTAAGTAACATAAGCGGATAGTAAGGATACATAGAAGCCCTATTCTCATCACATCTGAATTAAATCTTTATAATTCATTAGCTTTTATAATTCTTAGTCATAAACAACCAATCACTCATTAATTCACCAAATAGATACTAGAAAATAGACAATTGGTACTTGAACCCTAATCCCAGAGGACGATATTCGGTCTTATCTAAGACTATACTACTTGATACGATAACGTGCACTTGCGTTTAAAAGTGTGTGCATATATCGCGCATCAACATACAGAACATTTGATCTCTGGGTATGCCCTTTGTCAAAGGGTCTACAAGCCGACAAACTTTCTTCTCTTATCCTGGAACCACATACCCCTCGGGTTGGTCCATATATATTTATTCTTCCAAATCACCATTTAGGAAGATTGTCTTGACGTCCATTTGATGTATCTCAAGATCCCGCAATGTGGCGATCGCAATGAATACTCGTATGGACGTCATTCTAGACACCGAGGAGTACGTGTCAAAGTAATCAAGATCCTCTTTTTGTCGATAGCCCTTGACTACCAACCTGGATTTGTACTTATCTATAGAACCATCTGCTTTATACTTTCATTTGATTATCCATTTACAACCCAACAATTTATTTTTCGGAGGAAGATCAACCAACTCCCAAGTATGGTTGTGCAGAATGGAGTCTATCTCACTCTCTATAGCTTCTTTCCAGAGCGGTGCTTCTGGAGTTGACAATGATTTAGCAATTGTCTGTGGTTCGTCATGAACCATATAAGCTACAAAGTCCAGACTGAAAGACTTATCTTTCCTGGCCCTTTTTCTACGTCTTGGTTACATCTCTGGTACCTTTAAGTCCTGAGAATCTGGAACACTAGATTTCGGATAATCAGCCACTTCGGAGTCCACTAGATCTGAACCACCTAGAGTCGGGCAGTTAATAACTCCGGGATCCCGAGAGCTTTGTTCATAACTTCGCTTGCGAGAGGTTATGTCTTTTTCCTTTCTATGAAACTTATCCTCAAAGAAATTGGCATTCCTTGATTTCATAATTGTACCCACATGGATGTCTGGTACATCTGACTTATGCACTCAGAAGCGATAAGCACTACTGTTATTTGCATATCTGATGAAAATTCAATCTACAGTCTTAGGCTCAATCTTGACCTATTTTGTCTTAGGTACTTCAACATTTTCCAAACAACCCCACACCTTCAAGTATTTGTAGGTGGGTTTCTTTCCCTTCTATAACTTGTATGGAGTCTTGTCCTTACCCTTATGTGAGACTCTATTAAGAATCTTATTAGCGGTAAGGAAAGATTATCCCCACATGTTTTGGGAAAGATCGGAATTGATGAGCAAGACATTCATCATTTTTTTTAACGTACGATTCTTGCGTTCAGCAACACCTTTTGATTGAGGTGGGTATGGAGCCGCCATTTGATGAACAATGCCTGATTGGGTACAATATTCTTCAAAAGGCACTACATATTCTCCCCCTTTATTGCTATGAATTGATTTAATACATACGCTTAGTTAGTTTTCAACTTCTGCTTTGTAGCGTTTGAATGCTTCAAAGGCTTCATCTTTACTTTTTAATAAGTAAAGGTAACAATACCTTGTGATATCATCTATGAATATCACAAAGTACTTGTTCCCCCTCTAGTTTGAGCAAACTTTAAATCACATATATATGTGTGAATAAGTTCTATAGGAGCGGTTTCCATTTCGATGGATCTAAAGGTAATCTTTATAAGTTTTGCCTCTACGCACACCTCATACTTACGTAGAGGGTTTACGTCGATAGACGACAACAACTCCAACTTTACCAATCCTTGGATAGATTGATAGTTTACATGTCCTAATCTATGATGCCATAAATTAGAGGACTCAAGCAGATAAGAAGAAGACTCAATTTTATTAATAGAAGGCATTACAGACAAGGCGTTAACTTTGAAGAAGCATTCACAGACAAAGCCCCTTCCTACAAAAGTTTCATTCTTAGTGATTATAAATTTATTGGATTCAAACACTATCCTAAAACCATCATTAACCAACAAAGGTCTTGAAATTAAATTTCTTCTAATATCATGGACATGCATCACCTTCTTCAGAGTAAGCTCCTTTCCGAAAGTCATTTTCAGGACCACCTTTCTACCCCCAACACATCAGAAGAAACATTATTACCCATTAACAACTTCTTATCTGTAACTGGTGTATATGTGGAGAAGGCTTCTCTATTGGAACAAATGTGATGGGTAACACCAGTGTCCATCCACCACTGCATGGGATTCTCAATGAGGTTGACTTCAAGCACCACCACCAAGAATTTCTCAAACATATCGTCAAGAAGCGTGTCTTCGACGATGTTAGCCGTTGTCTTGCTCTTAATTTTCTCTTTGTTCTCATTCTTGAGTTTGCGGTAATCCTTGATCATGTGACCAGGTTTCCCACAGTGATGACAGTTCCCCTTAAACTTCTCTGTTGTTGGGGCCTTACCATCCTTCTGGAACTTGTGTTTCTTGTTCGTGTTCCCTTTGACCTCCGCCAGGTTTGCTTTTGCCTCAGCGGATTTCTTACACTTAGGCATGTCCTTCTTATTATCCTCCTGAATCTGAAGTTTGATAATAAATTCCTCAAAGGTCATCTCCTTTGTCTTGAGTTTTAAGTAACTCATGAACTCATTCCACGAGGGATGTAACTTCTCAATTAACGATGCAAACAAAAAATTGCTCATTTGGTTTTATTCCTTCCAAATCCATGTGATGTAACCATCTCTTTCCTTATAGTCAAGAGAGTTGAATTCTAGCATCTTGTGTGTTGTAATTTTTCTGCAGTTTATTCCACAACTCTTTGGCAGATGAAATCACTATGACTCCATGCATAAATAGTCATCTTCATGCCATTAATGACATGAATATGTTGGCCCATCCAGCCGTTTCATTTGGTTGAGGGTCCATTTCATCTCCAGCTTGTGGAGGATCTTCTGTTAGGAAACGATTCATTCCCATAACAGTCAGATAAAATAATATCTTCTACTGTCATCTCTTGAAGTTGGATACCATGAACTTTTTGGGCGTTCATGGTGGAATCCAGCGGGTGGAGGAACAATAGTGTTCCCTTAGCAGTAGGAAAAACGTTGTGAGAGCCTTGTGCAGAAGTGGGGAAGGCACTGGGTGTGCCTTGAGCAGCATCAGAAGATTCAGAAGCAAATTGTTCTCCTCCAGTCATCTTTCTTGTCACTTACAGCAGATATTGTCTTAATGACAGAGTGAATATCACTCGACTCAACAAACCTTGTTTTGTTCTTGTTTCTAGATTCAGGAGGATTGTGATTATAACAATTGAATTACAATCTTAATATAATATTGTCTCGTATATCCTTTTACGGTGATTGACAACTTGTCTCCCAAGATAAAACAACAACTAACAAATGAGCAAATGAAACTCAAGAGTTTACTAAAAGAAAAACCTTTGAGTGTTTGAGAGATTGCTTAGAGAAGAAGAAGATCAGAGATTTGATTGTGGTGTGTTCTTCCAATTGAGCCAAATGCCTCAATTTATAGTGTCATGAATATGACCTCTCAACTAGCCAACTAATGGCCTTTAATAGCCATCTAATGACACTTATTGAGAGGTTACAATCAGCCAAATAATGACTGAATTCATGTGCCAAGTAATGAAGATTCAATGCCCCAAAACTAGCCCAAGAGTCAGAAATTCTCCATTTTTCGTCACCTTCATTGTCTGGGAAGCGATGCGGCTCTGCGGCGCCTGAGCTCCAGTAGTTTAACTCCCAATTAGCATCGCGCTCCAGCGCCACGACCCTTCGCGGCTCCGCGGTGATTTTTGACTCGTTTGATCTTACACTTCACACACTTCTTCCTTCGTTTACCAACGTGGAACACTTGTCATTTGGCCAACAACCGTCTATCATTCTATGTCTCAAACATTTTATTTACGTACCAATATCTCTTTCACTAAGAAAATTTACGATCCTTGGTATAACGTGTGCACATGTGTGGAAACAATATTTCCGACGTGCGGGGCCCCAATTATTCGAGTCATAAATAATAGGATAAATTTATTCCACGACAAATCTCGTATCATCTTACAATTAATTTCATTGTATTTGACCTCTTTGTCCTGTTTTATATAATCCCAAGGTCCAAATTTGGACTATAAGAATATTTTATTTATAACTTCAAATCAAGTGGGAGTTGGCTTTGATCTTAATTAAAAAGATAACAAGTCTTGAATAGAATAAATTAATTCAACTCAAGAAATAATCTTAGATATGTTCTATCACAATAAGATATCGTATCCAAACCAAAGACGAAGTGATCCTATTGATATAATTCATGTTTGGTAACTAGCAAGAAAATGAAGAGTGAAATTCACTTTCAACTTTCAATATTATTTTAAAAAATTCAAACTTCCCCTTCACATTTAGATTCATTTTCAATTTGGGGGATAATTTTCATTCGGGAGAGGGATTTTAGAGGATAAGAGGAAGAAATTAGTTGTTACCGGTCAAGACTTATTCTTTTGAAACCGTAATTCTTCCGGTACCGATCAAAGCTCGTTACTTCAGAATTAGTTGTTGCAATAGTTATTATCCATAAAAACTCTGACTTAATGATGATCTTTATTTCTCAGAACGTTGGAGATGTTTCAGATCTCATTCATTATTCTCTGAACGTTAGAGACGTTTCAGATTTTAATATCTACTACCGAGAGCATGACATCTACCTATATATAGAGGTAGAAATCTTTATTGATACACCAAAAATTATATTATCTTCTTAAAAAACTATTTCTTTCCTTCTGTTTCTGGGCAAAATACTTTGTGTAAACTCCAAACTTCCGACCACTAGTGCAAGTGTTTGGAAGTGATGTGGAACTTTGGGGAGCGTCGGGCTAAATGATTTGCACCGAAGTTGGTCTAAAATCACTTTCAAGGCTGGTAATTTGATAAGTTGTTTTTACTTTTCATTTGTTCTTAATCAATATTGTTCCTCTATTTTACTAACAATTTGACATCGATTTTATACAATATTGATAACATGGTTGTTTCTTTGAACAAAACTCTTCCAGATTTATCAAAATTTGAGCTTTTGGATGGAAATAATTTTAAATGTTGGTCTCAAAAGCTTTTAATTTTTTGAACAATTAGAAGTTAATTATGTTCTATTTGACAAACCAACTGTTTTAATAATATTTTTAACACCACCGGTAGTTTTAGTGCCACCGGTAGTACTACTGTTTGATTTATTCATTACTAATAAATCGCTAAGGAAATTTGGGACATTTTGAAAACGAAATACGGTGTTGATGATGCAGGAAAAAATGTATGTTGTTGGCGATGGATTAAGTTTTAAATGGTTAAAAATAAGTCAATCATGGAACATGTTCACGAGTCGAGAACTTGATCGCCGATGTTCTTACCAAAGATATGAAAATGTGTGAGATTTTTCAGTCAATGTTCTTCTTGAAAAAATTCACCGTCTTGGAGTGATTTCGGAACCAACTGAATCATAAGAAAAAACTTGACTCTTCGAAACTAATCGGTTATATGAGGATTGAGGAGGTAAACCGTCTCAAAGATAAGATGGAAGCTCTTTTCCTTAATTCTTCTCAAGGTAACCTTGTGGAAACTTTTGGTACTGTTGTGAAAGACATGTTCAAAGACAAAGCGTAAGACAGTCGAGAAAAAGGAAATTAAAGAAGAAGAATCACATCAACAAGTCGGAGAACCAAATTCGAAGTCAAATGGACCTTGCTTCATTTGTGGTAAACTCGATCCGGGATTTCCATTGCTATCAAAGACAACATGAAAAACTCAAAAGTCGGGAGGACAAGGTGTTGCCCAAGCCAATATCTCTACCGAAAATGAAGTGATTTCCACTATAGTCGTGGAGGCAAATCTCGTGGCTAACAATGCAGATTGGGTGTTGGACACAGGCGCTTCGAGGCATCTCTGCGCTAATAAGGAGTTGTTCTATACATTTGAGAGTCTCACGATGACGAATGTGTCTATACTGGGTAACTCTATTCTTTGCTTGAGTTATGGATAAAGAAAAGAAAAACCTACTTAAGTTAACTTTTGAAAAACTTTAGCCTTGAACAATATTTCTATATGTACCCTCCCTTTGTAGAAACTTAATTTCTGGAGTACTTCTCAACAAAGCCAACCTTAAACTTATTTTTGAAGTGAGAAAATAATAATTTCTAGTGAAGGAGACTTTGTTGGAAAGGGACATCTTAGTAGAGGCATGTTTGTATGAACATTGTTCAAGAGTTTATTAATAAAAATATTTTCGATTCCGCTTATATTGATGAGTCTGTTGATTTATGACATGGTAGACTATGTAGTTTGATATTGCTTATATTAAAAGACTTAAAAATGAAATTAATTCATGCGATAAAAATTGATGTATTATCTAAGTGTCATGTGTGTGTAGAAGCAAAGCATGCTAAGAAACCACTGTTAAACCCCATTTTAATCGGAGTCAAAACGGTGTAGCACATATGGTTGATTCCTGAAATGTATTTAAAGAGTCGCCACCTAATTATTTTAAAGATAAATTAGGATATCTACTTAGCAAAAATCTGCTAAAAATAACCACAATTAAATGTCTACAAAACTTAATGAGATTCTAGGTAAAAGTTCTCTATTATCCTAAGGGGAAGGGGTTAGACATTCCTTAAGATCCGCTAATATGCAGTTATCCGGTCAAACTTAGGTTTTAATCATTGTATTAGAAAACATGTTTTGAAAATATAAAGTTCAAGAAAAGATGTTTGCAAATAATTGTTTGAAGTATATAATTCTCCATAAAATTTGCATGAGGTTTTGTTTAACAATGCAAAAAATGGTTTTGTTTGGAAAGTATATTTTGCATGTAAAAATTGTTTTTTGATAAAAATATGCATTTGTGGCAAAAATATATGTGACGAGCCTAAAATAGACTAGTGGGGATTTTTCTTTTTTTAACTATCATTTCTAATTTATTAATCCTAAGTCGACCTATTTTAAACATTTCAATAATTGTACAGGGTTACATAATTAACTACAACAAGAAGAAAAAGACAGAGTTTAGAGAGTTAACGACTAGGACGGGTGATGACGTCGACCCATCCTATATTTTAGTTTAAGTAGAAAATATAATATTCATATGAAAATGATTAATTTGGCAATTGATGAAAATATTATGAGAAAATCAATCACCAATGCCGATGTCGAGATATTAAAATTATTTACTTATATATTAATAAAATATAATATTCAATATTTTAAAATTATGTGGTAATTAGTGAAAAGATTAAAATTACTGATTTTTAGAGAATTTTCAAGACTGGGAAGCATAGTGAAATTAATTGAAGATAAAAGGACGACCTGAACAAATAGTCGGTAAAGATGGGACAAAATTGGGTGTCAACATCCATTTAAATATGTTACTAGTAGAAAAATAGAATTGCTTAAACTAGTACATTCAGACTTGACAGATTTCAAGAACACTGTTAGTAAATGTGAAAAAAGTATTATATTATTATTGTTGATGACTTTTCTAGATACACTAAGGTATATCTTCTTAAGTCTAAAGATGAGGCTGAAAGTATGTTTTTGAAATTCATTACAGAAGTAGAAAATCAATTAGACAGAAAAATTAAGAGACTCAGATCTGATAGGAGTGGTGAATATACTAATAGTACTAATACTCTAGAGGCCTTTTTGTGAGAAAATAATATAATATGTGAGGTTAGTGCTACCTATACTCTCCAACAAAATAGTGTAGTTGAACGTAAAAATAGAACCCTTAAGAAGATGATGAACTCTATGCTTTTAAGTTCAGGTCTATTTGACAATATGTGGGGGGAGCTATTTTGGATGCATGTTATATTCTTAATAGAGTTCCTCATGAAAAATTAGATAAGACTCCATATGAATCGTAGAAAGGGGTTTTTCCTAACTTGAAATTTCTGAAAGTGTGTGGGTGTTTGGCTAAGGTTGTCTACCTGATTTCAAAAGGGTAAATGTTGGATCTAAGACTTTTGACAATGTCTTTAAAAATAGTCTTTGCTTATAGATTTATGTGTTTAAATGATTATTCTATTTTTTAATCTAGAGATGCATAATTTTTTTAGCATGTTTTGTTGTTGAAAAAATGATGTGTCTAGTGATATGCAAAATAATGCTTCTACATTTCTCCCGGTTAATACTCATATTCTGCCTTCTTCTAATGTTGTTAATAATGAGCATAAAATTAAAATTAGAATGAGTTAAAGGCGAGAATAGAGACTAACTTTATCCTAATTTTATTCTTGCATTTTCTTGAGAGTTATGATATTGATGTCTTAAATGATGAATTAGTGTCTATTTACTTAATGGAAGAAGGCTCTAAGACTTATGATGAAGCAATGAGGTCAATAGATGTTATATTTTGAAAAGATGCCATTAAAAGTGAATTATATTCTATAGTTTCTAATCATACTTGTGACTTGTATGATTTACCTAAAGGTTCTAAACCCATAAGTAGCAAGTAAATATTTAAGAAGAAATTGAGACCCGATGGTACAGTTGATAAATATATGACTAGACTTGTGATTAGAGGGTTTTAACAAAAAAAAAAGGTATTGATTACTGTGATACTTATTCTCATGTGACTAAAATAGCGACCATTAGAACTCTTATTGCCTTAGCCCCTATTCATAATTTAGTGATACACCAAATGAATGTTAAAATGACTTTTTTAAATGGTGATTTAGAGGAAGAGATCTATATGATTCAATCTGAGGATTTTGTGGTCCCAGAACACGAAGATAAAGTATGCAAGTTGAGGAGGTCCTTCTATGATTTAAAGCATCCACCTAGGCAGTGGTATGAAAAATTTAACAACACATTAGTGGAGATGATTTTGTTGTTAATACTTCAGATACCTATGTTTATTTTAAAATGATAGGATCAAGTTGTGTGATTATATATTTATGTGGATGATATGTTAATCTTTGGTCCTAATGTGAATGTTGTAAATGAGATTAAAGGATTTTTTATCTTCTAAATTTGAAATGAAAGACCTTGGAAAGGTAGATGTGATTTTAGAATTAAAATCAAAAGAACTGTTAAGGATTTTTCTGTGTCAGTCTCATTACATTGAGAAGATGTTGAAAAAGTTTATTGTTTTGATGTTGCTCCAGTGATAACTCCTTATGATCTTAGCATACACTTAAGTAAGAATAAAGAATATGCTAAAATAATTGGGAGTGTAATATTTCTCGTGAACTATACTCGGCCTGATATTGCTTATGATGTTAGTAGATTGAGTAAATATACTCATAGTCCAGTTATGAACATTGGACTGCTCTTCAACGTTTATTAATGTACTTGAGAGATATTATAGATTGGTGTTTGCATTTTAATAAATTTTCTACTATTTTAGAAGGTTTTTGTGATGCAAACTGAGTAACTGACAATGATAAAGTTAGCTCCACAAGTAACTATGTGTTTACTTTGGGCGCGGGTGCTCTTTTGTGGAAGTCTTCCAAACAGACTTGTATAACACGTTTTACTATGGAACCTGAGTTTATTGTTCTTGAGATGATAGAGCAAGAAATTGAGTGATTGAGAAACCTTTTAGTAGATCTGTCATTGTGGGAAAGAGAAACTTCTCCAGTATCCTTATACTGTGATTCACAGGAGATTGCAAAGAACATTGTAAACAATGATAAAATAAGACATATACTCGCATCAGACATGGTGTGGTTAAACAACTGTTGAATCATGGTGTTATTTTTTTAAAATATGTAAGGTCCGAAAGAAATTTAGCGGATCCTTTAACCAAAGATTTATGATCCTTGAAACATCGAGAGGAATGGGGCTGAAGACTATGGATTGAGGTAATATGGTGGATACCCATTTGTGGTCAAACGAAGCCACATAGGCTATCAATATACACTATATTTTCTATCCCCCATGACGTGTGGTAGCGTTAATAAGGTTGATCTTATTTGCTCTTAGTTATTCAATAGCCTTAAGGTGATATATCTTGAGATAGACTTGATGGAATCACCTTCATGAGTGTAAATATGTGGTCGCCTTTTATGAAAAATTTAGGCTGTCTTTCTAGAGCACTCATTAAAGTCAAGATGTGTGTGCATGGCGATAAACACATTTTGTTAGTATCACATAATTTGCATAAATTAAAGGATATAGTATGTGTCGTAGGGGGTCTCAACTTATGTCTAATTAGTTCAAAAGTACTCCACTTTTTGAATATTTGTTGTTGTCTCATTTCACCACATGTTAATTCAAATCGAAAGATATTAACACTTAAGTACATGTTTCCTCATTTTGCCCAGAATTCATTTTCTTTGCATTAGTGGGGGATTGTAAGAGTTATTATCTCATTTCCTATACTAATGTATTCTAAATAATGCAAAGTAAAAGATTCTCTTTTCATTCTCTCTTTCTTGGCTTTTGTGAAATGCACTTTGCACCACATTGATGGTGAAAAGTTCCCTCTTTCACTTTATATTGAAATGTGCTTTATTTTTTCAAAAAAGGTGGATCTCCCACTCCAGGAGCCCCCACATCCCGGTCCAACAGGTTGTGAAGGAGTTAATCATGATAACTCAACTGATTGTGAAATGTGCTTTATTGAGCTTGTAAAGAGTTGGAAAAATGGAGTAGCCTCGCGCACATGAGAGTTGGGCTTCATAGTCAAAATGAATCGATTTGCCTCCTGCTCGCGAGGTATACGTAAGGCCTAATTCAATTTTGATTTTGTAAAATATTATTTTGCTATTTTTAAGCTTACTCGAAATTATCTAACTTCATGCTTCCGGATTAAAGTTCGGCGTAACTCATATCCGGATGTAGCTCTCCTATCTCCGAAGTTAGTTGTTATCGGTCAAGACTTATTCTTTCGGAACCGCAATTATTCCGGTACCGGTCAAAGCTCATTTCTTCAGAATTAATTATTGCAACGCTCATTATCCATAAATACTCTAACTTAATGGTGATCTTTATTTCTCTGAATGTTGGAGACGTTTCAGATCTCATTCATTATTCTCTAAACGTTAGAGACGTTTCAGATTTCAATATCTACTATACAAACCTTGACATCTACCTATATATAGAGGTTGAAATCTCTATTGTTGATACACAAAAAATACATCTTCTTAAAAAATGATCTCCTTCCTTCTGTTTCTGGACAAAATACTTTGTGCTAAGTCCAAACTTCTAGCCACTAGTGCAAGTGTTCAGAAGTGTTATGAAAGCCGTGAGCGACCAAGGCTAAATGATTTGCACCGGAGTCAGTCCCAAATATCTTTTAAGACAGTGACTTGCCACGACACATCTGTCATTCGATAAGTTATTTTTACTATTTATTTGTCCTTAATCAATATTGTTCTTCTATTTTACTAACAGAATCAATTAAGACCTGGATATATACAACGATTCAATGATAATAATATTTAGAGTTTAACTATTATATAACTATCAAATCACTTAATAGATATCTAGAAATAACCCTCTAAAAAAAGAAGTTATAATCTTGAATATAAGATAAGTTAATTGTTTATTTGTGACAACAAATAAAGGTGATTTGATATTGAATTATTTACATGATATATAAGTTAAATTTTAAGTTATAATAGTTAAAACTGATTAAGGAATGCAAATATACAATTAAGGATGTGATGAGATGGATGAATCCTTAATCACAAGTTTCAAGTTCGAGCTATAAGAATGAAGAATTTGTTCGTAAAGAAGTCATTGCAAAATAATATAAAAAATTTAACAAAACATTCTGAAAAAGTAGTTATTATTTTTCTTTTTAGAATGCTTTGTTATGCTTTTTATGGAGTAGTATTTCACCATGACTTTTTTACTTAGGTTGTTTCTTTTTTTCGAACTGCTTTCATTTGCTTGCCTTGAGTCCATGGGCGAGCCACCTTAGGCGAAAAGTGGTCAGGTGCACAACTTTCGCCGAAATATTATGCGGTATTGATCGTTGTATTTTATATACATTTTTGGAGTCATTTTTAGTTAGTATTTTACTCATTTTGTTTATGTTTAGTATAGTATTAGGATCGTTTTCCTTTCTTTTGTGTCACAGCGGTCAGAAATGGAGAAATGACGAAAAGAAGAGAAAATGAGCTTAATTGAGATGAAATTGCACACTAAAAGGGGCCAATAAATGAAGTCTAAGAAGTCCCGGGAAGTATAGACAAGATCAGACGAAGCCCGGATGAAAACTGGACGACGAAACGAAAATCCGCCAGAAAAACGCCTCAGGCGCCGCGGCGCTGAATGTTCTGAAAGTTGATTTTTGCGAGTTTTTGGCGTGGCGCCGATCTTGAGACCACGGCCGGCGGGATTTCTGAGTTTTGGGCTGAATTTGACACGTTTTCAGGATAAAAAAAGGGATAACTTTTTCTACCCACATAATCCTTAACCCTTTACCTAAAGGATTCTTGGGCTATAAATAGTCTCTACATCATTAGAAGAATTTCATTTCCATTCCATTCTCCATCCACCATTCAATTCCATCCATCTTGTAAATATTCCACAACACAATCCTTGGATGCTAGAAGGCTTGGAGACTTGTTCCTGAGTATTTTTCTTTTCTTTCTTTTGCTTTGTTTATTTCAGTTCATGTATGGAGATTATATTAGTTCTTAGCGTGACTATGGCTAGGAGCTAATTACTTTATTAGAGATTTCCTTGTGATTCACTTGAAACTCTATTCATGAATTAATATATTAGTTTGGTTTCTTCTTCACTTATTTAAGATTTATTCAATTATTTTGATTGCTTGATAATTAATTGATCACTAGTTATCATCACTTATATGAGTTCTAATCGAAATCCGAAAGGGGAGATTGTGAATATGCTATAGTTGAATAAACATAGGTTTAAATCGTGGACGAAAGTACCCCGATACTTGTGTAGCTTAATAGGTTATTGCTCTTAATCCTCCTTATAGTCAATCTTGTCACCGAAAGGTAGAAGGGTTCTTCATTGGGGTTGAGTGTTAATATTACCTTAACAGGAGTATAAAACGGTCTAGTTAACCTGCTATCTTAACGTAGAAGAAAAAGTTAGTCTAATTGTATTAAGGATTGAATAGAGTGGATAGTTGATGATCTTGGAAGCCCTAATTCGCCATCATAACTGTTTTAAATCAAAGTATTTTCATAATTAGTTTATTTCCTGAATTATTAGTTTAGAATTCCAACTCAATTAACGTTAACCAAATAGAAACTAAATCATAAATAATTGGTACTTGAAAACCAGTCTCTGAGGACGATATTCGGTCTTACCTAGATTATTACTTGTAACGATACGTGCACTTGCGTTTAGCGTGTGTATAAATCGCACATCAGGTATACATATGTTAAATGTTAGCTATTATAAATATATATTTAATTTTACACATCCTTTGTCAAATTCCTGGCCCCGTCACTGTTTTAGCCGATGATATATCGGAAACAACCTCTCTTGTGACCCACCACCAGTGTACTTTCCATCTCCAGCTCCACTTATGATCTATCGAAAACAACCTCTCTTGTGACTCCATCACCTGTGTACTTTCCATCTCCAGACCCCACTTATGAGATTATACTAAACTTGTTATTGTAGTAATCCGTCTTTTTAAAAGCTAAATCTTGAATATTTGCTTTCTTTATTGATGGTTCACATGGACATGATATCTAACTTTCTTCAATCATCTGCTAACTCCTGCTGGTCTTACTTCTCTTTTCGAGGTTAAAGATTAGAATCATTTGTAAAAAATAGTCTAAAAGCCGATAACTAAACCAGATGCTGCTCTGTGTTAAATAATTTTCTCTTCTGAAATCTCTAATATCATCCTTCCATTCACCAAATTCTGCCGATAGGTTCTCACAGATGAAAATGTTCAAACAATGTAAACGTTTTTTATGTGTTCATCTGGACTTTACTTTCTGGTGTGGGTAACATGTTACATAGTTTAATACTATATAGTGTTTTCTCCAGTGTCTTCTCTGTAACAGAAACTTATTAGTAAAGGAGTAAAGTTCCTTCAACTTTTAATTGAGCTTTAATGACCATAATCTGCTGTTCTAATTGTGATCATGTTTGTATTTGCTTCATAAATATGTTGAGATAAATCTATAATCCTAATAGAAGATGTTGGTTCTCTGATTCAGGTGAACGAATTACCTCCTGATAAACCTACCGATCAAAGCAGTAAGTCTTCCGTTTTGACAAATGAAGAGCCTAATATGGTTGTCAAATCGGTGGATACCGAGGTTCAGCTACAGGAAAGGCAACGCTACCACAAGTACATTGTCATGGCAATCCTCGTCTTATTACTTTCGACATTTGGATTATACTTTTTTGACAAAAGGAACGACATCCTCGACTGGTTGGTGGTTAAATGATAGTACTTGTTGGATTACTTTGTACAGATTCTTTGATTGTTTTTGTGTTCATGTTCTTTTTCTGGTGGCTGTAAATGTTGTTGTGATCTCTTATTTTTTTTTGTTTTAATTCAAAGCTCAAGATAGAGCCATTTTTAAGCTATTGTGTCAGTGGAATGAATATTGTAAACTCAAGATAGAACCATTTGTAAAAGCAACTGTTTTAATGGAATGGGTATTGTTGTGGATTGTTCTTGTACTTATTTTGCCTGACTCTAATTTGAAGCACTATTGAGGGCGGAGCCAGGTGGTGCCGACCCTCTTTGGCGAAAAATTACCCTATATATATAAGGTTAACATTATGTTTTATGTATATAGATGTTGAACCCCTTGACTTTTTGTTTGTTTACTCCTTTATATTTTTGAAATTCATTAGTAAAAATTCTGGCTCCGTCAATGGAGCAAATTTAGTATCGGAGTTTTCACTGCATTGCTTATTGTCGCGTATTGCTACTTTATTCCTTACAAGTGTACATCAACAAATAAACAGTTTGCACCAACACCAATGAAGATAAGACTGTTAAGATCAAATAAAGCAGAAAGATTATTTTCTGATCATGATGCAACAGTAAAATATACTGCCATTTATACAGTGATGCTCCTTAAAATATAATCCAAGACTCTGCAATATAGTCACTAGCATGATCAATGTACTATGTCTTGTTTTAAATACATGTGCAAGTCCCCTCTACACAAAATGGAATCCCACCTTCACATTTTATATGACAATCTTCTTTAGTCTTACACCTCTCTCCTGTTATAGCATTTGAAGATCACAATACTCGTTAGTATATAATCTTGCGCAAATAAATATACTATTTGAAGAGTTTTAGTTACATAACTTGGTACCTAAATTGGTACGTACCTTTATTATCGGTGGAGTATGTCTTGGGTGCTAAACACATAAATCCGAGTAACACAAGTTGGCAACCCAGATACACATTTCATATGACAATCTGCTCTACTCTTGCACGACCCTCCTCTCTGTCCTATTACCTCACCTGAATATTATGATCAAACTCGTTAGTATATATCTTGTATATTGATAAATTTTTAGAGAACTTATATAAATTGAAGGGGCGCCTTGGATTAACTGATAAAGTTGATGTGACTAGAACTGCGCAGAATAGACCTTGTGGTACGGCCCTCGGCTGCCCCTAGTTATATAAATTCGAACATAGAGAGAGACAGAGGGAGGGATATACTAACCACATGAAATGATCAAGAAGGAGGCGACTACCAAAAACATTGCGCAGTTCATATTGCCCCAGAGAAAGCCTTTTTCTTTATATAGCTTTAGTGTGCTTCTTTTTCCAATTATCCCTTGAGACCCACCAGTTTAGCGTGCTTCTTATTGCTACATTATATAGTATTTAGTTCATTAAGAACCTGCTAATTTTTCTACTTAATTAAGAGATTTTATTTCATCATGTTATTTCCAATTATTGATTGTTTCTTTCCAAAATTTGAAATTTGGTAAAATGAATTCCAAAATTTGAAAGTTTTTATTTCAAAATATTCAATTAATATAATTTAATTTAATTCCAAAATTAGTCAAATTAATTCCCGAAAAGCAAAACGTGACAACTATTTGTAGACGAAGTTATTACAACATTACCTTATATCGAGATGCTCATTATAAGTATAGTCTAATAATGCTCATTATTCAATCTTAGACATGTTTACATAAACTCATAAAGTAGCATGCTATATTTGTATAAAAACAAAAAGATAAGAATGACCCATTTTATTAACCTCAAGGACATATAAAGATGTTATTGCAGAGAAAACACGAGCTAAAGGTTTTTTTATGGTGCTAAACTTAAGTTTTTTTGGCTGAATATTTAGTCATTTATTCAACTCTACTTTGCCAAAATAAAAAGTTTTTTTAAATTAAAGACTTTCAAGCAAAATGATGAGAATATATAAGCTGAATTCTATGTTGAAATTCATATATTAGCCTTCAAAGTTCTCTGATTGAATTGCTCAATCTGTTATTTTTTTAAACTTTTTGGGAATTTGTAATTTTATAGGAAGGGTATAAATATAAAGTTAAACTCTGTTTAAGGTCTTTTTGGTATTTTCAGTTTTGATATGATACAATGTACCGTTGGTGCGTGTTGAATTCTTAAAAGATAGTGCACTTTTAAGGATTCAATGATTTGTTGGCCAATGGAAGGGAATGATTTGAGCATCAAAATACATGGTTTGTCGTTTTATACTATCGTCAGACTATACGAGCATGGTGCTATATTAAGGTCTTTCTTATTGTCTTTGGCTACTTGATTCTTCAATGTGGCAAAAGATGTTTTGAGAATAAGAAGACATTTACATTTTTGAACTGCAATCCGCCTTATTGCATTTACCTTATTTTCATGACTTGATCGGTCATACTATTGCTATCCATAATGGAAAAGATAGTATGTCGTCTTATACTTGTGGTGGTGTAGAGAGGTAGGGGTGAGGTAAGAATTTTTTTATATTTTAATTCTTTTTTTTTATAAAATAACAAAAATATAAAATAAAAATTTAATGGTGGAGTGGGTTGGGGTGTAGGGGTAGATGAGGTAGATCTTGGTAGGGGTGTAGTGGAGTAGGCAAGACATGAGCAGAGATATGAGGGTGATTCATTGTATGAGTGGGGTTTGGTGTAGGGGTAGGGTGGTTGAAATATGTGGTGGTTGATTAGGATGCGTGTATTTTTATTGTTCTGATATAATAAAGAATTTTTTAAATAATTATTTATGAACAAATTTTTTAATCTAGAGTGGATTTGGATTGCTGATTTATGATAAACTTGAACTAACTCAAGTCAATCCATCATCAAAATCACTTTTGTCCACTTATAAAATCTTGGACGAGTTGGGCGGATTATTTGCGTTTGGTTTAATTTTGCCACCCGTAAACATCATGATTCATGTATCTTTATCTTGAAAAGAATCAAGCAATACCAATTTTGCAATACATCTCCTAATTAACCATTAAATCATAATCGCGTAAAGATAAATTGAATGAATCAAAGTATAAATTCTTAATATTCGTAACAAAGATTCAAAATCATATCTTACTTAAACTTTACGAAGGTAGAAGTTATGTTTGCATGTTGTGTCTATTAAGTGATATTGTAAGAGGGACATAGAGAGCATTGTGAAGTTATCATACAAAAACAAAAACATAAAAAAGAGAGATAAACTAATCACTTGAATTTATAACATAAGAGAAAGCTTTTATCAATTTAAATTTAGAGCTCGCCTTATTTCAACATTATATAAGAACATGAATGCTGATTCTTCAAAAAATAAAATAAAAATTCATTACACTTAATTTTAAATGAGGCCTAGAGGCCAGCGCCGCGGCCCAAGCCTTCATAGCGCCGCGGCCCAGTCCAAAGACTGTTCACGGAATTTCCATATAATTTGTATATTTTCCATATTAGGTTTGTATCTCAATTAAGATTGTAATATTATCCTAATTATATAATTAGTTTCGTTATAAAATAGGGATTTATATGTAAAGTAGGAATATGATTCTCCTATTATAACTTGTATATATATGTCTTTCATCAATAATAAATTAATAATAAATCAAGGGATTAATTCTTTCACGGTACCAAAAGTCTAGGTTATTTTTCTTGCTTCTTCACTTTTGTTCTTGACAAAACCGTGACACTATCCTCTCCCCCTAATTCCTCAAATCAGAGCATCTCTTCTTCCAAAACAAATTTCCTTCTTCCTTATTGTTCTTGATCTAGAAGCGTCGATATGGGGCGTGGCGCATTATTCAAGATTCATGCCATGACACATCAAGTTCTTTACCACATCATCCCTCCAGCTCATCCTACAGAGGGTAGTACGTCGACTACAACGGTTGTGCCCACCAAAGCAGTCGATCCAAACTTATGGGTCATGCTTGATGCAAAGGTTCTCCAGTGGATTTATGCCACTATCTCCTTGGACCTTTTACAGATGATTATGGAACCCAACTCCACAACTATGACGGCGTGTAATCAATTGTGTGATATCTTTCAAGATAACAGTCATTCTCGCATTGTTATCCTTGAGCAGGAATTTTCTCAAGTTGTTATGGCGAATTTTCCTAACGTTCTTCTTATTGCAAACGCCTCAAAGACTTGGCAGATCAACTTCGCAACGTGGGTGCTCCTGTTACTAATAGTCGTCTCGTTCTTCAGATAGTTGTCGGTATGTCCGAGACCTATACAGGGGTTGCTTCGGTTATTCGACAAAGTAACCCCCTGTTGGAGTTCTATCAAGCACGCTTCATGTTCACTTTGGAAGAAGCGGGTTTGGCTAAAAAGGCGTCTATCGGAGCTAGCCCCGTCGTCATGATGACTGCTTCAAAATTCCCCCCTTCTAATCACGCCAACGGGACCCAAAATCACAACAACGGTGGTGGTAAGAAGGGCTAAAATCGGAAAAATAATGAAAAAAATGGCGGTGGCGGGTCAACCACCGCGGGAAGTCGGCTGCAGCGATTACGGGGCCCGATGAGCCCACGGAAAGTGGCGATGGGTCCCGGCTCGATCTGACGCCGCGGCGCGTAGTCTCGGCCCATTACGGCACCCGGCAACTTCCGGTCGGTTCTATGGTCGTGCTCGGGTTTGGACCGACATGGGCGAGCGTGTCTGAGAATACTTGGACCTAGGCCCCCTCAAACCCTTCACTCAACTGGACCTTAATTGGTACATGAACACAGGTGCCACTATCCACATGACATCCGACCAAGGTACTCTCTCGTGTTATTCTAATTTGAGCAGTAATCGTGGTATAATTGTTGGTAATGATAATTCAATTCCAATTAAGGGTTATGGTCATAAAACTTTGTCCTTTCCTCATCCACAAATTGTCTTGAAAAATACCCTTCATGCCCTAAAACTAATTAAAAATTTGGTGTATATCCGTAAATTCACCACTGATAATTGAGTTTCTATTGATTTTGATCCGTTTGGGTTTTCTGTGAAGTATTTCAAGACGAGGAGTCCTCTCATGAGGTGTGACAGTATGAGAGATCTTTATCCAATCACACCAAGTCTCAGCCTCTCGCGTCAAGTCATGCCATCCATTTTTGCAGCTCTTGCTCCTTCCTTGTGGCATGCTCGTCTAGGTCATCCGGGGTAGTCTATGTTATCTACTTTAGATAGACATAAGTTTATTTCCTGTAAGGATACGCGTAGTACTCCAAATTGTCAATCCTGTTTTTTAGGAAAAATTATTAAGTAACCGTTTGTAGCTTCAAATTCTCATACTTCAATGCCATTTGATACTATTCATAGCGATTTATGGACTTCTCCAGTTCTCAGTTCTATGGGTCATCGATATTATGTTTTATTCTTGGATGATTATTCTAAATTTTTATGGACATTTCCAATTGCGAAAAAATCACAAGTTATTTTCAACTTCGTAAAATTTAGAGCTTTCATAAGAACTCAATTTGAATGAGAAATAAAGAACATTCAATGTGATAATGACAAAGAGTATGAAAATGGGAAGTTTAGGGAATTTTGTGCTCAAAATAGGATAAATTTCCGTTTTTCTTGTCCGTATACGTCTTCACAAAATGGGAAAGCTTAACGAAAATTTTGTACCATTAATAACATTATCCGCACCTTATTGGTTCATTCTTAGTCCCTTTTATTTTTGGCGTGCGCTACAAATGGCTCTGAATCTACTTAATATTCTTCCTGTAAATGTTTGACATATTCATCCCCTCTTCAAGTATTATACAACAAGACTCCTTCGTATTCTCATCTTAGGGTCTTTGAATGCTTATGTTATCCATTGTTTCCATCTACCACAATCAACAAACTTCAGGCACGTTCTACCCCTTATGTGTTTTTGGGTTATCCGTCAAATCATCGTGGTTATAAATGCTTTGATTTGTTTTCTAAACGAATCATCGTTAGTCGTCATGTTATATTTGATGAGTCCCAATTCCCTTTTTCTAAAGTAGAAAAACTTGTGCCTAGTTCGTATGAGTTTTTGGATGATGATATCTCCCTCTATATTCTCTGTCATATTTCAGATTTGTCCCAAAGTTTGTCTCCAAGGCATGCCAGGAGGCGCGCGGCGCTACGACGATAACTAAAT
Source organism: Przewalskia tangutica (assembly GCA_029844215.1). Classification (NCBI taxonomy): domain Eukaryota; kingdom Viridiplantae; phylum Streptophyta; class Magnoliopsida; order Solanales; family Solanaceae; genus Przewalskia; species Przewalskia tangutica. The sequence continues at coordinate 36,093,973 of CM056735.1, forward strand.
TCGGTACCTCGTCGCCAGCGCGACCGCCCGGGAGGCGCGCGGCTAAACTTCCGATGACTAACCTATTTTTCATCGTCGTCAGTGTCGCGGCGTCAAACTTCGATGATCATGGAATGAAGGCGTCGCGACCCTAAACTACTGCCGGCGCCCTCGAACGTTCCAGCCACAAATGCCTACAGAAAATTCCCAAAATTCACCCAATCCTGCCCCGAGTCATGGTCAAGTCACCCGCAGTCAAATGGGTATTTTTAAACCAAAAAAACATTTTAATTTAAATTCTAATGTTCTTAAATCACCCTTACCCCATAATCCCGTGTCTGCCTTAAATGACCCTAATTGAAAATCGCCATGACCGATGAATATAATGCTCTTATTGATAATAAGACGTGAGAGTTGATACCCCGTCTATCTGGTGTTAATATTATTCGGTCTATGTGGGGTTCGATTGGTCGATACTGATGATAGTGGGGTACGGGTTCGTGAGGTTGCCGAGTCTTCCATCGTTGAGGAGGTAAAGAGGCGACAGTATGAGGATCCAGTTCTGATACGGTATCGAGATACGGCTCTTCGAGAGGAGAAGAGTTTATTTGAGGTAGCGCCTGATAGGGTGCTAAGATTCGAGGCGGTGTGTGTTCCGATGTTGCGGGACTCGTCGGAGTTCTAAGGGAGGCACTGCGGTGCGTTACTCTATTCATCTGGGGTCGACTAAGATGTACCATGACCTCAGATGTATGTATTGGTGGGATGGCCTAAAGAGGGACGTAGCAGTGTTTGTTGCTCGATGTCAAATTGTCGGCCGGTCGAGTTGAGCACGAAGCCGGTGGGCTATTGCGAGCGATTGATATTCGACATGGAAGTGAGAGGTGATCAACATGGATGTTATTCTGAGGTTACCTCATACTCGGAGGAAGTGTGATTCCATCAGGTTATTATAGACAGTGTGAAATCGGCCACTTTTTCCGGTCGAGACTACGTGTCGGTGAGGATTATGCTAGGCGTATATCGGGAGATTGTGAGGCGCACGGAGTTCCTATATCTATTATATCGCATGGAGAGCCCGGTTCGACTAACTTCTGGAGGTCTTTCCAGAAGGGGTTAGGGACACATGTGAGTCTCAGTACCACGTTTCATCCTCGGGCCAAGCCGGCGGCGAGCGTCTTATCCGGACAACGAGGATATCTTTGCGGGCTGTGTTATTAACTTTAGGGGTAGCTGGGAGGATCATTTGCCTCTTGTTGAGTTTGCATATAACAACATCTACCACTTTAGTATTCAGATGGCGCCATATGAGGCTTTGTATGGGCAGAAGGGTAGGTCGCCGATTGGTTGGTTCGACGTGGGCGAAGTTCAGTTAGTTGGCCCAGACATGCACATCCTAACTATTTCGCCTCAAATAGCAAGCAATCATAACACATAGGTTTAAATCATTTAGCATGCACAATTCAAGCAAGAAACTACAAATAGACAGATTTTGTGAGTTTTTGGCATATCTAACCTAAGTGTTTAGATAGTTGCTTTTAATTCCGTTACATTATTCCACCTTACTTCACTAGGTGTTTCTAGTAACTACAACATACATGATCTTTTGACAGACAATTATGACTCAAAAAAAAAATTGTGACTCAAAAATACACAAAAACAATAAAAAGACTTAAACATACTCTAACAATAAAACACAGATAAAACACCCCCCCCCCCAAAACTTAAATCACACATTGTCCCCAATGTGTGTAGATTCAAAGACAATAAAAGAAAACAAGACACTTACAGACTTGGTTAAAATGGTGGTGGTGGCGGTGGCATTGGATAGTGCATTGACCACTGGTTGAACAAGGAACTCATCTCGTTAATTTGCTGCCTCGTTTCTTGTTGTCCTTGTATCACCGTGTCCAAACTCTGCATCATCCTCATCTGATTCTGGAGTAACTGCTCCATCATGGGCACTGAAGGTTCTGATTATGTGGTTGGCTGGTGGCTGCTCCCTGCCGCATATTGAGCCTCTATTTCAGGCTCATCTTCGTTCATTGCGGCCTCTGCTGCTGCTACTGGTGGTGGTGCTGCTCTTCTTCTTGCTGCTGGGGGGCTTAGGTCTGGGAAAGAGTGCACTATCCCATATTTTTTCTCATATTTGTTTTGTGATTGCAGTTATTTCTTTTCTATATTCCAAATTTGTATATGTCACAGGCAGTTGGTTTCTCTCATTAGTGTCAGTGGGTAGGACTGGGACCCCATTCATGTGGCATAAATTGGTGATTAGTGAGCCATGTCCCAATCCACCTGTTGTTACCAACCTGCTGATTTCTTCAATGCTCTGCACTATCTCTTTCCCCACATCAATCGTCTTCCCCGTCATGATTCCATATATCAATTTAATCCTATCTTCTGGCACTCTGGTGAAGTGCGTTGATGGGATCGGGCGAACGAAGAAATCTGACCCAACCGCCGTTGCTTTGTTGGCGACACTGCCATCCTCTTGCCCCATTTACGGCAATATCAAATGCAGCCCGGGGTAGCTTGCGTATGCGACGGCATTCGATCGATGTTGGAGGTCTTCTAGACCATGTTCTAAAGTAACTCCAATCACCATCTCCTCCTTCAACATATCTTTGTTTTTAGAGACATATTTATCGCTGTCGTCACGGGCATATATCTTCCTCACAAAACATTTGTTGTCCACCTCTCGGAAAGTTAGCATAGAATTCACGCACCATCACCGTGTTCATTGGTGCTATCTTGTCGGGTTTACAAATCTCTTCCACCCCATCATCTCAATCATTGCCCGAATGGGCTCATGACATCCTCCTCCCCAAACGAATCTCTGCGGTAGTCCGTTTCCTTTCGGGGATTAAAGGCCTAGTCTTAAGCTTTTTGTATCTTGTATAAGCTTGGTGGCTAACGAACCTAGTATCATCGTATTGCGGTGAGGTGGATGTGGAGGCTCTTCTCTTTCGCGGACATGGTTAAATCACTTTTTGCAGCTTACAAACTTAGTATCACAAATGTTTCCCAACACAATCACACAACACTAGCAGCTACAACACTAACACCCCCAAACTCCAACTCCTGTACTACACAATACACACACACCCTCCTTGTATACTCCTCCTCTAAATTTCACAACCAAATTTTCAACACCCCTAACGACTTCAACAATACAACACTCCTCCAAACTATTACCTCCTTTGACTACTGAAAAGCTTTCAAGAAAAGATGAAGATTACCTTTTTGACGGTGTTCTTCAAGGTTTTCTTGCTTCTAATGGTGATTTAAGGCACTTTGATGAAGTTTTGTTGGTTGAAATGGTTAAGGGTTTAGGGAGTTTAGGAGTTTTTGGTTGTGGTTGGGTTTGATTTATGAAAGATTTGTGGGTGAGGGTTGAATTTTCGTGGGTTTTGTGGAGAAGAAAAGTTAGGTTTTGGTTTGAAATTGTGGAAAATCGGATTTTTGGGCGTTTTATTACTTTGGATTTCGCTTGTGCGCACTGCATTTGCGCGCGACGCCTAATTTTCTGCACTTACGGGAATTTACTGCGCGGCCAGTCTGGTAGCGCGGCTAGACTTGGCAATTTTTCTGGATTTTTGGTGCGCGCCCTGCTCTGGCGCATGGCCTGCGATCGCGATATATGCACACACTTTTAAGCGCAAGTGCGTTATCGTATCAAGTAGTATAGTCTTAGATAAGACCGAATATCGTCCTCTGGGATTAGGGTTCAAGTACCAATTGTCTATTTTCTAGTATCTATTTGGTGAATTAATGAGTGATTGGTTGTTTATGACTAAGAATTATAAAAGCTAATGAATTATAAAGATTTAATTCGGATGTGATGAGAATAGGGCTTCTATGTATCCTTACTATCCGCTTATGTTACTTACTAATGCATTACTTATGGTGTTCTTCTTTTGGAGAAAGCGGGTTTCTGAAATCGTTTTATACTCCGTTAAGTATATAAACACTCAACCCAGTATTGTTCCTTACCTAACTTTCACGATAAGGGTAACTCTATAGGAGGATTAAGCACAAAACCTAGTTGGCCACGCACAATGCGCAAAATTAGGGTTGTTAAGCCTCTCATCAACGCTACAAATCTAATTGAGGTATTTTCATCCCCAATTCAAGACCGCTACCCAACTTACGGATATTCACAATCCTCCTTTTCGTAATCGATTAGAAATCATATAGTGATAACTAGTTGTCAATTAGCTACCAAGAATTCAACTCAATTATTGGATAGATCTCTCAATAAGAATAATAACCATAAGCATGCATTACTTTATAACATAAGGTTCAAGAATTCAACATAGAAAGCCTATAAGAGAATTAGTTCCTAGCCATGAATATGACAAGAACTAATTCAAAGTTCATCATGCAAAAACGAATTAAAGAAAAGAAAAAGAAAAGAAATTACTAATGTTTGGGTCTCAATCTCTAGGCAAGAAAACCTTGTGTTTGGCAAGAAAGGAACCCTTGAAAAGCGCCTAGGGTTCTCCTTTATAGGTTTAAAACGTCTCCTCTTTTCTGCAGCTGGCCCAAAAATCCGTCAAAGACCTAATTTTTCCGCGTCGGCGCCGCGCCTGCGGATGGCGCGCGCGCCTAAAGTTCTGCAATACTTGGGTGTTTTGGCGCGCGGCCGATATCTGGCATGCGAGGCGCGGCGCTGCAACTCATGTGGCTTCTCGGATGTTTAGGCGCCGCGGCTGTTCGGTCTCTGAAGCGCGCGTGCTGAATCTTCTGCGACTTCTTTGAATAATAGCGCGCGTCCGCTTCATTGCAGGAGGCGCGCGGCAGTGCAGATTTCACCTCGTTTGCCACTTTCTCCGTTTTCACTCTAGTACTCACTCTTTTCCCTCTTTTCGCTCCTTTTCGCCATTTGGCCACTTTAGCCACTTTGACTCAAAAGAAAGAAAATCTATCCTAATACGACACTTTGTATGTACAAAACGGGACAAAAGACTAACTAGACTGACTCAAAAGGTGTATATAAAATACACCGATCAAATACCCCCAAACTTAACCTTTGCTCGCCTCGAGCAAAGATAGAAAGAAATACAATAAAATGACAGACTTATAAATAAGAAAATCAACAAAGAAAATAAACAGACTCCACTGCCATTGATCACTTTTCTTTGCATGAATGTTAACTAGAAAAACATGAAGGTTAGCGAGAATAATATCGAGGAACATATAGCATGGAATTTCAACACATGAGCTAGATATTTCGCAAACTCATACTTATCATGCTTAAATGGAAGTCGGTGTACTCAAGTATGCATATAAATTCAAAAATTCCTATGGCATGCTTACTTGCTATTCTCCACTAATTACGGATATACATAGAAGAGATCTTGAGGACTTTGGGGTTGTAATGTAGGCTTAGGTAGGGGTTGGTAAAGATAGGCATTTAGGCTCATTTTTACTGCAAGCTCTTTGGCTTTTCAATTTTTCCCTTTTCTTTTGATTCTTTCCTTCACTTCAATTCTATCATTCCCTCTTTTGTTTTGGGAGAGTGAAGTGTATTATACAAATAGGCACCCAAACTTAGGCTTTTGCCTCTTTCTTATTACTTTTCCATTAGGGTGCCTCAAACTTGTTCACTCTTTTTGTTTCTTCTTTTAACACAATGTACTCCACTATTTCATATTTTCACTTATGGCACAATTTTGTGGGAATATGGGGTGTCAAAGAAGAAGTTTCAAATTTAGGCTCAATGGGGCTAACTAGTGATATTTTTAAAGTACGGGATAGAAAAGAATGGTAAGAATTGGCTATCAAAGAAATGCTGAGTCATCTCCTAACATGCATATCCTAACTATTTAGCCTCAAATAGCAAGGTCATAACACACAAGCATTTATCATTTAGCATACATAACTCAAGCAAGAGACTCGAATAGACAGATTCTGTGAGTTTTTGGCATCTCTAACCTAAGTGTTTAGATAGCTGCTTCCATTCCTTTACATTATTCCACCTTACTTCACTAGGTGTTTCTAGCAACTACAGCATACATGATCTTTGACAGGCAATTATGACTCAAAAAAAATAAAAATTTCTGGTGACTCAAAATAAACATGAAACAAATAAAAAGACTTAAATAAAACATAACATGATACACAAATAAAACTAAAACACAAAAACACAAAACTAAAACACAAAAACACACCCCGAACTTAAATCACACATTGCCCCCAATGTGTGTAGACTCAAAGACGATAAAAGCGACACTTACAAACTTTGGCTAAAATGGTGGTGGTGGCGGTGGATAATGATCGACCATTGGTTGAACAAGGCACTCGGCTCGTCGATTTGTTGTCTTGTTTCTTCTTTGTCCTTGTACTCTGTTTGCAAGGTCTGCATCATCTCCTTACGGTGTTGGTACAATTGCCCTGTGTGGGCTCACGAAGGTTCTGCTCTTGTGGTTGGCGGTGGCTAGGTCTGCCTCATGTGAGCCCTATTTCGTGCTCATCTTCATCCATGGTTGCCTCTGCTTCTTTGTTATTCTTTGCTCGTCACATTCTTTGAGGCGGGTGCAGTTTTGGGTGTTTTAAATTTCTGGATTCCGCTTGGCCAGCCCTGCTTTTAGCGCGGCTGGCTAAACATCTGCGCTCGCCCGGGACTTTACGGCCGCCACCTCGCAGGCGTGGCCTGCCGCTTTTTCGAAATCCTCGCTTTTCTTCAGTTTATTTCCATGTACCTGTCAATCACATCACAAAACACAAGACTCCAAGACCGTGAGACTATTCTGAGACAAAAATAAAATAAACTTAAAGACAGAAATTAAAATAACATAATTGAAAACGTTGGGTTGCCTCCCAACAAGCGTTGTCTTTTACGTCTTTTAGCCGGACGCAATTAACCTTTCCAAGTGCCCATTGGATCCTTCTGCGAACTGCTTGCAATCCGCAGAGTTATTGTTGCAGGTCTCACTTCAACTACAACAATTGCTTCAAACAAGGGCCTCAAATATACGATTATCCCCCAAGTATACAAGACATGCTTGTCTTTTAGGCTTCTTATTTTGTAGGAAACCGTGAAATTCTCTACATCTCTTGACTCTGGGGGTTTCCCTTGATGGTATGCAATTCCTAATTGGGAGTCATTCGTGATAGCTAGTGGTGTTTCTTCTGTGATAGGTGCATGAAAAAGAATTTCCACAGAATCCAAGAAGGTGAATAATTGGATTTCTGCAATCTTTTCCTTCTCTACACCAGCTATCTCACCAAATTCCTCAATAGTTGGGTGTGATTCAGGCTCCTCAATTTGCTGTTCGCTGTTGAATATGATCGCGAGTTCTGCTATTTGCGTTTCCAACTTCTTTATACCCAACCTCATTTCGTCCATGAACCGAGTTTGGGACCTCGTGAGACTGAGTAGAGTTTATCGTAATTCCTCCTCTCTTATACATGGTTGGAGCTCGATCATATTGTGAGAAATCCATATCTTGGGATCCCTGAGATGCATCAAAACCAACAAAGAATCACGGCACCCTTGTTTTCACACAATAAATACATAAAATAAACAAAATTAAAAAAAACTATACATAAAACCAAATTAGAAATTAAAAATAGATAAATTTGATATTGAACTATTCCTAATCCCCGGCAGCGGCGCCAAAAACTTGATGCGCGATATATGCACACACTTTAAACGCAAGTGCACGTTATCGTATCAAGTAGTATAGTCTTAGATAAGACCGAATATCGTCCTCTGGGATTAGGGTTCAAGTACCAATTGTCTATTTTCTAGTATCTATTTGGTGAATTAATGAGTGATTGGTTGTTTATGACTAAGAATTATAAAAGCTAATGAATTATAAAGATTTAATTCAGATGTGATGAGAATAGGGCTTCTATGTATCCTTACTATCCGCTTATGTTACTTACTAATGCATTACTTATGGTGTTCTTCTTTTGGAGAAAGCAGGTTTACGAAATCGTTTTATACTCCGTTAGTTATATAAACACTCAACCCAGTATTGTTCCTTACCTAACTTTCGATAAGGGTAACTCTATAGGAGGATTAAGCACAAAACCTAGTTGGCCGTCACGCACAATGCGCAAAATTAGGGTTGTTAAGCCTCTCATCAACGCTACAAATCTAATTGAGGTATTTTCATCCCCAATTCAAGACCGTCTACCCAACTTACAGCATATTCACAATCCCTCCTTTTCAGAATCTGATTAGAAATCATATAGTGATAACTAGTTGTCAATTAGCTACCAAGAATTCAACTCAATTATTGGATAGATCTCTCAATAAGAATAATAACCATAAGCATGCATTACTTTATAACATAAGGTTCAAGAATTCAACATAGAAAGCCTATAAGAGAATTAGTTCCTAGCCATGAATATGACAAGAACTAATTCAAAGTTCATCATGCAAACTGAATTAAAGAAAAGAAAAAGAAAAGAAATTACTAATGTTTGGGTCTCAATCTCTAGGCAAGAAAACCTTGTGTTTGGCAGAAAGGAACCTTGAAAACCGCCTAGGTTCTCCTTTTATAGGTTTAAAACGTCTCCTCTTTCCTGCAGCTGGCCCAAAAATCCGTCAAAGACCTAATTTTTTCGCGTCGGCGCGCGGCCTGCGAGATGGCGCGCGCGCCTAAAGTTCTGCAATACCGGGTGTTTTGGCGCGCGGCCGATATCTGGCATGAGGCGCGCGCGCTGCAACTCTGTGGCTTCTCGGATGTTTAGGCGCGCGTGGCCTCAGTCTCTGAAAGCGCGCCATGGATCTTCTGCGACTTCTGAATAATAGCGCGCGCCTGCTTCGGGGCAGGAGGCGCGCCATGGCAGTGCAGATTTCACTCGTTTGCCACTTTCTCCGTTTTCTCTAGTACCTCCTCTTTTCCCTCTTTTCGCTCCTTTTCGCCATTTGGCCACTTTAGCCACTTTGACTCAAAAGAAAGAAAATCTATCCTAATACGACACTTTGTATGTACAAAAGCGGGACAAAAGACTAACTAGATCGACTCAAAAGGTGTATATAAAATACAGATCACTTACCCGTTTTTTTCAAATCCTGCATTCTTCATTTTTCTCGCCCTTCAATTTATTGGCCTATACCTGTCAATCACAACATAAACACTACCTCCGTGAGACCGTTCTTAATAAAAACTACTATATTAACGTAAAATAAATCAAAATACCTTGGGTTGCCTCCCGAGTAGCGCTGTCTTTAACTTCTTTTAGCCGGACGCAAGTTCCTTAACTCAATAAGTGTGGGGTGGATTAACCCCACAACCAATCTATTTTCTCCACATTTTTCGTTTTCGGTTTCTTCTTCTTCTCTTCTTAGAATTATCTTCAAGGGGAGGTTCAGGAACACATACCTGCTTTGTGGAGGTTCGGCGTCACATACTTGCTTTTGTGGGCTCATCTCCCTTGGTTTGACTTGTACTGACTCACAGGGGGGTTTGATGGTGCTGATTGCAAAGCACCTGCTCATGGTTGGTGGCTCAATGATGTGTTTAAATACTTTAAACACCATTTCTTCCTTCTCCACCCTCAATGTCAGCTCTCCTCTTTCTACATCGATCAATGCTCTCCCTGTCGCCAGGAATGGTCTCCCCAATATGATAGGAATTTCTGCATCCTCTTCCATGTCAAGAATGAGGAAGTCCGCAGGAAAAAAGAATTTTCCTACTTTAACAATCACGTCCTCAATCTTCCCTCTTGGATGAACCACTGTCCTATCGGCCAGCTGCAGGCTCACCGTGGTTGGTTTGGCCTCACCCAACTCCAACCGTTTAAATACCGATAAAGGCATCAGATTTATACTTGCCCCTAAATCGCACAGAGCCCTGTTGCATGTCACCCTGCCAACTGTGCAAGGTAGTGTAAAGCTCCCTGGGTCTTTTAGTTTAGGGGGCAACTTCTTCTGCAAGATAGCACTGCACTCCTCCGTTAGTGCTACCATCTCATATTCTGCCAGTTTCTTCTTCTTCCCCAAGATCTCCTTCATGAATTTGAAATAGGAAGGCATCTACTCCAACGCCTCTATAAAAGGTATGTTGATATGCAGCTTTCTGAATGTCTCCAAAAATTTGGAGAATTGTTTATCAACTGCCTTCCGCTGCAATCTCTGTGGGAATGGAATCTTCTCTGTATACTCCTTCTCTGGAGTTTTCTCTACTACTGGGCGAGCTTCAACCACCTTTTCTTTCTCCATCTCTGCCCGTTGTTCAACTACTGGCTGAGGTGACTGCTGCTCCAACTGTTTACCACTTCTCAACTGTACTGCCTGGCATTGCTCTCTCGGATTCACCTCTGTGTTGCTTGGCAGTGTACCTTGTGGCCTGCTGTTTGCTTGCTTTGCTAGCTGACCCACTTGTGTTTCCAAGTTCCTGAACGAGGATCTAGCTTCTGTCACGGAGTGCAGGCGTTGGTGAGTGCCAACAAAGCCGCTCTCGGCTCGTCTGCTTTTCGGCCGGGACACGTATTAAATTGTTGAGAAGGTGAGGCTGAGTAAAGAAATCGCTGATTTTAGTCTGGCCCCTATATTGATTCTGCTGCCCCTGGTCTCCTCTCCATGAGAAATTTGGGTGATTCCTCCACCCTGGATTATATGTGTTGGAGTATGGGTTGTTCTGTGGCCTCTGATAATTACCCACGGCCTGACACTCTGCCTGCTCGATTGGCACATTATTAGGATCGGTGAAGGACACCTATCGAATGTATGTGGGCCACCATATTTCCACGACTCTTAGGCATCGTGACCGCATTTCGCGATCTTGTGTGTTCTTTGCAGCTATTTCGTCAAAAGGGCCACTTGGGCATTCAAGGCAGCAATGACATCTATTTCGTGGACTCCCACTGTTCTCCTCCCACTCATTGGTCTATCTTCTGTGACATGGTTTTTGGTGGCCATATCTTCTAATAATTCGTGAGCTTCGTGGGTTGTTTTCCTCATGAATGTCCCACCTGCTGCTGCATCTATAATGGTTCTGGTTGTTCCGCTCAGCTCGTTATAAAAGATGTGGACCAAGTTCCACAACTCAATACAGTGGTGTGGGCACTTTCTCTACAAATCTTTGAACCTCTCCCAAGCTTCGTATAGTGACTCTCCATCTGCTTGGTAGAAGTTATTCAGCTCCCCTCTCAATTTTGTTGCTTTGCATGGGGGAAAGAATTTGGCTAGAAATTTTGTGCCAGCTCTTGCCATGTAAAAATCGAATCAGCTGGCAGGGAATTTAACCATACTTTTGCTCTATCCCTGAGTGAGAAGGGAAAGAGCCTTAATCGTGGCATCATCGATAACAGTTATATCTGAAAGTTGCACATAGCTCAAGGAATTAGCTATGTGCATATGTGAATCCTCGATGGCGATCCTCCAAATTGCACCGTGTTCGCACCATGCCTAATCGCCGGTTTTATCTCAAAGTTGTTTGCTCCTGTGCGGGAGCCTAATACATGTCGTGCTCGCTCACCTCGGTATGCGTAGTCTCCCAAGCTTCTTTGCACGGACTTGCACTCTCTCCTCGGCGTCCATTGGCACTCTCGAGGCATTCTGGGTTAGGTTGATTTTCACCTAACCGCCTCTCATCATATTATTGTTTTGAACACCATTCATCTCTATCAAATTTGAAATTACTGGTTTCTTCTATTACATTTCTGAGTTTTCTCAATCTCTGGATTGAAGGGAACAAGAGTGTACGCCCTCTTCTCCTTCGTAAACCGATTTCAAAGCGGATCAAAAGCAGACAATGGATCACGACACCACGATTTACCGAAATAAATAGAAAAAAAAACGTAAAAATAAAATAAAAATTAAAAACCAAATTAGAAATTAAAAATAGATAAAATTGATATTGAACTATGCCTAATCCCCGACAACGGTGCCAAAAACTTTATTTGATCGGTGTATTTTATATACACTTTTCGAGTCATTTTTTAGTTAGTCTTTTGTCCATTTTTGTACAAATACGTATCGTATTAGGATAAATTTTCTTTCTTTTGAGTCAAAGTGGTTAAAATGGTCCAATGGCGGAAAAGAAGCTAAAAGAGGGCAAAAGTAGAGGTTCCAGAGCTTAAAAGACGAGAAAGTGGCGAACGAGGCGGGCAGCGCGGCCGTACCATGCCAACAGAGCGGTAGCGGCGCCCGATATCTGAAGGCGCGAAGTTGCAGCGCCCCTGATGAGAGCGGTAGCGGTGCCAAATCATCCGGTATCGCGAACTTCCGCGCCGCGGCACCGAGCAGGGCGCCGGCGCTGGAAAATCGTGTTTAATGACGATTTTGGGCCGAACTGAAGGGAAAAGTTAGAGCGGTTTGAGCCTATAAAGGAGAACCCTAGGCAGTTTTTAAGGGTTCCCTTTCTTGCACAACACAAGGCTTCTTGGATTGAAGATTGGAGACCATAATTTAGTAACTTTCTTGTCGTCGGTCTCTGTATCAAGAGGGGGGTGTTAAAGATTAATTAGAAAGATTAATTAGAAGGTGAGGGGGATTGGTAATGAGGAGAATGGTTTGTATACACTCTCTCTGGATGTACAGAATAAAGGAGGAGAGGTGAGGAGATGCGTATCGTGACAAAAGTTGATGCAGTGACTTGGCATCAGAGACTTTGCCATGCGCCCATGACAGTCCTGAAGAAAATTGATTTTTTTAGAAAGAATGATCAATTTGTCATTAATAACTGTGAAATTTGTCCTTTAGCAAGACAAACTAGGGTCCCTTTTAATACCAGTCACAATAGAGCTACTAAAGCATTTCAACTACTACACATGGATGTATGGGGTCCCTACAAAGTTGAAACTATCAGTGGAATGAAATACTTTCTAACCATTGTGGATGATTACTCTAGATGGACCTGGATTTACTTAATAAGATTAAAGTCTGATGTATTCTCAATAATCAGGGATTTTTTTATTAAGGTCAACACACAGTTTGAAACCAAAGTTCAAAGGATTAGGTATGATAATGGGCTTGAATTCTTTAATCACAATTGTAATAACCTTTTTTCACAGTTTGGTGTTGTTCATGAAAGTTCTTGTCCCTATACACCACAACAAAATGGTATAGTTGAAAGGAAACATGGACACATCCTTGAAACAGCTAGGGCCATTAAAATACAAGGAGGGTTCCTAGATAGGTTTTGGGGATTCTGTGTGGAAAATGTTGTTTACATACTTAACAGAATACCTTCTACTGCCATAAAAGACAGGTCCCCTTTTGAGATGCTATATAATAGGACACCACAACTTGATCACCTTAGGGTATTAGGATGTTTGTGCTTTGCCACTGCCCTGCCTAAATATGACAAGTTTAGCCCTAGAGCTGTGAGGTCCATACTTGTTGGTTACAGTTCCACTCAAAAGGGATACAAATTGTATAATATGGAAAACAATGTTTTTTTTGTTAGCAGGGATGTGCAGTTTATGGAGCAGTGTTTTCCATTCAAAGGCAGCACTGTTGAGGAGATTAATCACATTACATCACAGGAGATGTTCTGTTATGAAGACTTGGCTTCTCAACATCAAACTATTTTGCATGATGGTGTCCAGCACATACCTGGCCATGATCAACATACAGAAGAACCACCAGGGCATGACACTACATTACCAACAGTTCCTGAGGGTACAAGGAAATCAGCAAGGACCAGCAGACCCCCTATATGGCACAAGGACTACATTACTACACATAGTTCCTCTGCTTGCCTATACCCCATTTCTGACAATGTTTCTTATTCTAATTTGTCAACAGGATATCAGAACTTTGTTGCCAAAGTCTCACTTGACACAGAACCAACCAACTATTCAGTGGCAGCCAAAGACCCAAGATGGGTTGAGGCAATGAAAGCAGAAATCAAGGCACTTGAAGACAATGGCACTTGGCAGTTGGTGCCATTACCTGCAGGAAAGAGGGCCATAGGGTGTAGATGGGTGTACAAGATAAAGTACAAAGCAACTGGTGAAGTGGAAAGGTTTAAGGCCAGCTAGTAGCAAAAGGTTACAACCAGAAGGAGGGGATGGATTACCAAGAGACATTCTCACCAGTGGTGAAGATGTCCATTGTGAGAACTGTGATCTCTCTTGCATCAGCAAGACAATGGACAATCCATCAGATGGATGTCTATAATGCTTTTTTGCAAGGAGATCTCTTTGAAGAAGTATATATGCAAATCCCAGATGGCTTTGATCACGATGTCTGACAGAAGAGGCAGTGTGCGGTGCGAGAAATCTCTTTATGGCTTGAAGCAGGCATCAAGACAATGGAACATAAAATTAACCACAACTCTTGTCTCCTCTGGTTTCAAACAGAGTATCAGAGATTACTCTCTATTCACTAAGCAACAAAATGGTAGCATTGTGATAATCTTGGTTTATGTGGATGATCTGTTAATTACGGGGAATGATTCAAAGATCGATTCAAGACACCAAAGAAACACTGAAGTCTGCTTTCAAGATCAAAGATCTGGGTGAGTTGAGATTTTTTCTCGGTATTGAGTTTGCAAGAAACTCACAAGGTATTCTCATGCATCAGAGGAAGTATGCCTTAGAGCTTATTTCTGACATGGGCCTTGCAGGTGCAAAACCTACACATTCCCCCATGGATATGAATCAGAAGTTTACAACACTTGAGTTTGATGAGCATATGGCATCAGCAACAGATTCAACAAGACCTCAACGGCCCGGTGGTGATGATGCATTGAGGATCCAAGTATTTTCAGGAGGCTAATTGGTCGACTCCTATATTTGACAACCACTAGACCAGACATCACATTTGCAGTGCACTGCCTCAGCCAATTTATGCATGCACCTAAAATGTCACATATGGAGGCTGGTTTGCGAGTTGTCAAGTATGTGAAGCAGGAACCAGGGCAAGGAATTTTACTATCCAGTTCACCTCAGCTCAAGGTATTCTGTGATGCTGACTGGGGTTCTTGCGTGAACAGTCGAAGGTCAGTCACTGGTTACGTGGTTATGCATGACTCCTCACCTATCTCGTGGAAATCAAAAAAACAAGACACTGTTTCCCGGAGCTCCGCAGAGGCAGAATATAGGGCTATGGCAGCTTCAGTGGCAGAAGTGGTGTGGCTCACAGGACTATTTCAGGATCTTGGTGTTGAGATTCAGACACCAGTTTCGGTGTACAGCAAAGAAGTCCGCTATTGATTCTTTGTAAATCCAGTCTTCCACGAGAGGACTAAACACATCGACATAGATTGCCATTTCATTCGGGAAAAGATACGCACTGGCCTCATCAACACAGTGTACATACCTTTTGAACAGCAACCTGCTGACTTGCTTACCAAACCTCTTGGTCGACAACAACATGCGATTCTGGTTTCCAAGCTAGGAATGAAAAATATTTTCATAACTCACAGCTTGAGAAGTGTTAAAGATTAATTAGAAAGATTAATTAGAAGGTGTGTAAGTGCAGATATTTTGTATAGTAAAGGGTTAGAGTGGTCTTTTACTATATAAGAGGCGTAATGGTCTTTTACTATTAATATGTAGTATGGGATATTTATATACCCAGTTGTACTATTCAGATCATTAATTCATTTTTGAATAAGAATCCAGAACGTTCACTTGTCTTCTCCACTTTCTCTCTCTCGACGAACCTTTGTCTCTCTCATCTGTGCCTTCGTCTTCATCAAGAGGAGGGACCTTCCTTCACTACCTTATTCTTGTCGTCGGTCTCTGTCTCAACACTTGACTTGTCATTTTTGGTCAGTGGCTAACGATGTTTTGAGAATAACAACTACATAAGTTGCATTTTCTTCAGCTATATAAGCCCGTTCCTCACTTCTTATGGAGTTTTTTTAATTACCAATATTGTTAGACCAGTTGAATGATGAATTGATAGTTCAATCGTATGGTTGTACTCTTACATTTTTAGATGCAAATTTGAGGATGTATAGGACATGCTTGCAGGTGCAGTGCTGATAGTCAAGAAAAAATTTCATATTTTTTATAATTTCTTTTTATAAAAATAAAAAGAATATCAAATAGAAATTTGAAGAGATAGTGCTTGTGGTGGTGTGGAGAGGTAGGGGTGAGGTAAGAATTTTTTTTATATTTTAATATTTTTTTTATAAAATAACAAAAATATAAAATAAAATTTTTATATTGGGGTGGGATGGGGTGTAGGGGTAGATGAGGTAGATCTTGGTAGGGGTGTAGTGGAGTAGGCAAGACATATGAGGGTAATTCAGTGTATGAGTGGGGTTTGGTGTAGGGGTAGGGTGGTTGAAATGTGTGGTGGTTGATTATTGTGCGATGATGTATTTTTATTGTTCTGATATAATAAAGAATTTTTTAAATAATTATTTATGAACAAATCTTTTAATCTAGAGTGAATTTGGATTGCTGATTTATGATAAACTACTAACTCAAATCAACCCATCATCAAAATTATTTTTGCCCAACTCATAAAATTTTGGACGAGTTGGCGGATTATTTGTGTTTGGTTTAATTTTACCACCCCTAAACATCATGATTCATGTATCTTTATCTTGAAAAGAATCAAGTAATACCAATTTTGCAATACATCTCCTAATTAACCATTAAATCATAGTCGCGTAAAGATAAGAATTGAATGAATCAAAGTAAAAATTCTTAATAGGAATAACCGAATCACATCTACAAAATGTCAGTACCATGCAGTTGCTCGTAACAAAGATTTAAAGTAGAAATGAAGCAATTTTATTTTTTGCTAAGAACTTATTAATTTTGTTGCCATTTATATTATCATGTAAACAAAGTTATGTAAACAAAGTTTTATATTATGACACTCTTTAAAACTTAAATCTTCCTCGAGGCACCATATTACACTAGTCTTGTCACCACATTCAAAGATCCAAAGTTGTTGGTGTGTCTTGTACATACATATATTTTTGGAAGAGCTAGTAATATATTACGGTTATTGTAAGTAGAAATTGCATCATGCTAAAACAACCATTCATATCGCTTGTGATATGAGTTAACAACTGATTACAAATTAATTATCATATGATCAAAGCTAAAGCAGTTGGGTATAGATTCACCATTCGTTTTGAGTAAATGTTATCACTTGAAAGAAATTCTAATCAAAATCATATCTTACTTAAACTTTACGAAGGTAGAAGTTATGTTTGCATGTTGTGTCTATTAAATTAAGTGATCTTGTAAGAGGGACATAGAGAGCATTGTGAAGTTATAATACAAAAACAAAAACATAAAAAAGAGAGATAAACTAATCACTTGAATTTATAACATAAGAGAAGGCTTTTATCAATTTAAATTTAGAGCTCGCCTTATGTCAACATTATATAAGAACCTGAATGCTGATCCTTCAAAAAATAAAATAAAAATTCATTACACTTAATTTTAAATGAGGCCTAGAGGCCACCACCGCGGCCCAAGCCTTCATAGCGCCGCGGCCCAGTCCAAAGACTGTTCACGGAATTTCCATATAATTTGTATATTTTCCATATTAGGTTTGTATCTCAATTAGGATTGTAATATTATCCTAATTATATAATTAGTTTCCTTATAAAATAGAGATTTAGATGTAAAGTAGGAATATGATTCTCCTATTATAACTTGTATATATATGTCTTTCATCAATAATAAATTAATAATAAATCAAGGGATTAATTCTTTCACGGTATCAAAAGTCTAGGTTCTTTTTCTTGCTTCTCACTTTTGTTCTTGACAAAACCGTGACACTATCCTCTCCCCTCGGAATTCCTCAAATTCGAGCCTCTCTTCTTCCAAAAACAAATTTCCTTCTCTGAATCTTTGTGTTCTATTCACCATGGTGATAAAACACGTTTCATCACCTTCTCACGATTTCTAACATCAATAGCATTCTTCCTTATTGTTCTTGATCTAGAGAACGTCCAATATGAGACGTGGGCCGAATTATTCAAGATTCATACCATGACACATCAAGTTCTTCACCACATCATCCCTCCAGCTCATCCTACAGAGGGTTATACGTCGACTACAACGGTTGTGCCCACCAAAGCAGTCGATCCAAACTTATGGGTCATGCTTGATGCAAAGGTTCTCCAGTGGATTTATGTCACTATCTCCTTGGACCTTTTACAGATGATTATGGAACCCAACTCCACAACTATGACGGCGTGGAATCGATTGTGTGATATCTTCCAAGATAACAGTCATTCTCGCATTGTTATCCTTGAGCAGGAATTTTCTCAAGTTGCTATGACGAATTTTCCTAACGCTTCTTTTTATTGCAAACGCCTCAAAGACTTGGCAGATCAACTTCGCAACGTGGGTGCTCCTGTTACTAATAGTCGTCTCGTTCTTCAGATAGTTTCCGGTATGTCCGAGACCTATACAGGGGTTGCTTTGGTTATTCGTCAAAGTAACCCCCTGTCGGAGTTCTATCAAGCACGCTTCATGCTCACTTTGGAAGAAGCGGGTTTGGCTAAAAAGGCGTCTATCGGAGCTAGCCCCGTCGTCATGATGACTGCTTCAAAATTTCCCCCTTCCAATCACGCCAACGGGACCCAAAATCACAACAACGGTGGTGGTAAGAAGGGCCAAAATCGGAAAAATAATGACAAAAATTGCGGCGGCAACCAGAACAGTGGCGGTGGCGGGTCAGCCACCGCGGGCAGTCAGCAACAACAATTTTGGGGCCCACAGTGGCCCCCTAGAAAGTGGCAGTGGGTCCTCGATCTGACGCGCGGCAGCGTAGTCTCGGCCCGTACGCCAGCCGCGACCGGCTTCTTCCGGGGTTAGTTCTGCAGTCGCTCTTGGTTTCGCACCGAACATGGGTCGAGCGTGATCCGGAATACTCGGGCTTAGGCCCCCTCAAGCCCATCATGCAACAGGACCCACACAAATCGATATTGAAGTCGCAATGCACACGCTTGACTTGACTCAACTGGACCCTAATTGGTACATGGACACAGGCGCCACAATCCACATGACATCCGGCCAAGGTACTTGATGCGCGAAAAGATGCACACACTTTAACGCAAGTGCACATTATCGTGACAAGTAATATAGTCTTGGTAAGACCGAATATCGTCCACAAGGATTAGGGTTCAAGTACCAACTATCTATCTTTTGGTATTTATTTGGTAATTGATATTTGATTTTGTGGTTTATAACTAATAATTATAAAAGCTAATTAACTATAGATTTACTTCAGTTGTGATGGGAATAGGGCTTTCATGTCTCCTCAACTATCCGCTTATGTTATTTATCAATGCAATGAATTATGGTATTCTTCTCTCGGAGCTAGCAGGTTTACGAAATCGTTTTATATTCCCATTAAGGATATATAAACACTCAACCCCAGTATTGCACATTACCTACCTTTCGGTGATAAGGATAACTCTATAGGAGGATTAAGAACAAAAACCTAGTTAACTGTCACGCACCATGCGTAAAATTAGGACTGTTAAGCCTCTCATTAACGCTACATAAATAATTGAGGTATTTTCATCCCTAACCCAAATATGTCTACCCAACTTACAGCATATTCACAACCTCCTCCTTTCGAAGTTTGATTAGAAATCATATAGTGATAATTAGTTGTCAATTAATTACCAAGCATTCAAAGCAATTATTGGATAAATCTCTCAAAGAAGAATAATAACCATAGACATTCATTAATTCATAATTCATAACCATATAAAATACACCGATCAAATACCCCCAAACTTAACCTTTGCTCTCCCTCGAGCAAAGATAAAAAGAAAGAAATAAAGACTCAAAGAAACGAAAATAAAAGACTCACTAACATTGATCACTTTTGCTGCTTTAGTGTTATCTAGAAAAACATGAAGATTAGCAGAATAATATGCAGGAACATATAGCATGAAATTTTTAGCACACTAAACACATTAAACTAGATATTTTGCAAACTCATTTTCATCACGCTTAATGGAAGTCAACTTACTGAATCATGCATATAAATTCAAAAATCTTATGGCATTTTTACTTGCTATTCTCCACTAATCTTGGATATGCATAAAAGAGATCTTCAGGACTTTAAGGGTTGTAATGTAGGCTTAGGTATAGGTAGGTAAAAATAGGCATTTTAGGCTCATTCTGTGTACCATAAGCTCTTTAGCTTTTCCATTTTTCCCTTTTCTTTTGGTTCTTTTCTTCACTTCAATTCTATCTTTTCCCTCTTTTGTTTTGGGAGAGTGAAGAGTATTATAATAACAAGCACCCCCAAACTTAGGCTTTTGCCTATTTTTTATTACTTTTTTATTGGGGTGCAACAAGCTTGTTCACTCTTTTTGTCTTTTTTTTAACACAATTTATTCCACTATTTCATATTTTTACTTATGGCACAATTTGCGGGAATATAGGGTGTCAAGGAAGAAGTTTCAATTTTTAGGCTCAATGGGGCTGACTAGGGATACTTTTAAAGTCCGGGATAGAAAAGAGTGGTAAGAATTGGCTATCAAAGAATTGCATGAGTCATCTCCCTAACATGCATATCCTAATTATTTCGCCTCAAATAGCAAGCAATCATAACACATAGGTTTTCATCATTTAGCATGCATAATTTAAGCAAGAAACTCCAAATAGACAGATTTTTTTTGAGTTTTTGGCATATCTAACCTAGGTGTTTAGATAGTTGCTTCAATTCCATTACATTATTCCACCTTACTTCACTAGGTGTTTCTAGCAACTACATCATACATGATCTTTGACAGGCAATTATGACTCAAAAAAGAAAAAATTTGTGACTCAAAATAAACACAAAACAATTAAAAAGACTTAAATAAAACAGCAAAAAGACACAAATAAAACACCCCCAAACTTAAATCACACATTGTCCCCAATGTGTGTAGACTCAAAGACAATAAAAGAAATAAGACACTTACAGACTTTGGCTAAAATGGTGGTGGTGGCGGTGGCATGGGATAGTGCATGTACCACTGACTGAACAACGAACAAATCTCGTTGATTTGTTGCCTCGTTTCTTGCTGTCCTTGTATCACTGTGTCCAAACTCTGCATCATCCTCATCTGATTCTGAAGCAATTGCTCCATCATGGGCACTGAAGGTTCTGCTTCTGTGGTAGGCTGGTGGCTAGGTCCTGCCGAATATTGAGCCCCTATTTCAGGCTCATCTTCGTCCATGACGGCCTCTGCTTCTGCTGCTGCTGCTGGTGGTTGTACTCTTCTTCTTCTTCTTTGGGGGCTTGGAGTGCAGGAAAGAGTGCACTATCCCATGGGACACGAGCGGTTGGTTTCTTTCATTCGTATCGATGGGTAGGATTGGGACCCATTCATGTTGCCTGTTGGTGATAACTGAGTCATGTCCCAATCCACCTGTTGTCACCAACCTGCTGATTTCCTCAATGCTCTGCACTATTTCTTTCCCCACATCAATCGTCATCCCCCTCATAATTCCATATATCAGTTTGATCCTATCTTCTGGCACTCTGGTGAAGTGCATGGATGGAATCATGCGGGCGCTGACGAAATATAGCCAACCCTTGGCTACTTTGTTGAACTGGCACCTGCTTAGTGCTCTTGACCCATTCCTTGCAATATCAAATGCAGCCCCAGGGTAGCTTACTGAGTCTACGACGGCATTCCAGTTGATGTTGTTGGTGATCCTAGACCATGTTCTAAAATGGTTCCAATCACTACTTTCTTCAACATCAACCGTCTTCAATTGTGTATTTATATCTTCTGCTGTCACAGACACATAATTTCCCCTTACAAAGCATCCCCTTGCCACCCTCTCCGGAAAGTTAGCATAGAATTCACGCACCATTGTTGTGTTCATTGGTGCTATCTTCTCCGGATTTACAAATCTCCTCCACCCCCTTAACTCAATCATTGCCCGAATGGGCTCATAAACATCCTCTTCCCCAAACGACTCCCTCTGATAGTCCATTCCCCTTTCAGGGATTAAGGGCCTAGTACTAAGTTTTTTGTATCTTTGGAAGGCTTCGTAGCTCACAAACCTAGTATCATCGTAATGTGGGACTGGGGTGGATGTGGAGTCTCTTCTTTTTCTGGCAGACATGGTTCAATTACTTTGTGCAGCTTACAATTATTAGCACAAGTGTTCCCCAATACAATCAACAATCTAGCAGCTAAAACACAAACACCCTCAAACTTCAACTCTACTACCCAATACCCACACCCTCCTTGTCTACTCCTTCTCCAAACTTCACAATCAATTTTTCAGCACCCAAACTACTTCACAATGCAACACTTCTCCAACTACTACCTCCTTTGACTACTAACAACTTTCAAGAAAAGGTGAAAATTACTTTTTTGATGGTGTTCTCCACGATGTTCTTGCTTCTAATGGTGATTTGAGGCTATGGAATGGAGCTTTGTTGTTTGAGATAGTTAAGGGTTTTAGGAATTTAAGAGTTTTGGTTGTGGTTGAGTTTGATTTGTGGAGGATTTGTGGGTAACTTGTGGATTTTCGTGGGTTTTGTGGAGAGGAAGGGTTAGGTTTTGGTTTTGAAATTGGGGCAAATCTGATTTCTGGGCGTTTTTAAGTTCCTTGATTTCCGCGCCGCGGCCACGCTTTAGCGCGGCTAATATCTGCACTCCCGGGATTTTACGCGCGCGGCCATTCTGGCCGCGGCTAGACTTGGCGATTTTTCTGATTTTTAGCGCGCGGCTGCCAACTTCAGCGCCTCTTGATTCTTTTAGCGCCGCGTTCGCTGGCGCGGCTACCGCTTTTTCCGAAATCCGGCTTTTCTTGATTTTGCCCTTGATTTATTGGCGTATGCACATCAATCACAAAGACAAACACTACCTCCGTGAGACCGTTCTTAATAAAAACTACTATATTAAAGTAAAATAAATCAAAATAATTTGGGTTGCCTCCCAAGTAGCGTTGTCTTTAACGTCTTTTAGCCGGACGTAAGTTCCTTATTTTAATAACCGTGGGGTGGATCAACCCCCCAACTAATCCATTTTCTCCACATTTTGCGTTTTCTTTTTCTTCTTCTCCTCTTAGCATTATCATTAAGGGGGAGTTCAGGAACACATACCTGTATTTGTGGAGGTTTGGCAAACCATGCCTGCTTTCTTGGGCTCATCTCCCTTTGGTTGACTTGTATGGGCTCACAGGGGGGTTTGATGGTGCTGATTGCAAAGCACCTACTCATTGTTGGTGGCTCAATGATGTGTTTAAAAACTTTAAACATCATTTCTTCCTTCTCCACCCTTAGTGTCAGCTCTCCTCTTTCTACGTCAATCAAAGCTCTCCCTGTTGCTAGGAATGGTCTCCCCAATATGATAGGGATTTCCGCATCTTCTTCCATGTCAAGAATGAGGAAGTCTGCAGGAAAGAAGAATTTCCCTACTTTGACAATCACGTCCTCAATTTTTCCTCTTGGATGAACCACTGTCCTATCGGCTAGTTGCAGACTCACAGTAGTTGGTTTGGCCTCTCCCAACTCCAATCATTTAAATACTGATAAGGGCATCAGATTTATACTTGCCCCTAAATCACACAGAGCCCTGTTGCATGTCACCCTGCCCACAGTGCAAGGTAGTGTAAAGCTCCCTGGATCCCTTAGTTTTGGTGGCAACTTCTTCTGCAAGATAGCACTACACTCTTCCGTCAGTGCTACTATTTCGTACTCTGCCAGCTTCTTCTTCTTTCCTAAGATCTCCTTCATGAACTTGAAATAGGAGGGCATCTGTTCCAAAGCCTCTATAAAAAGTATGTTGATGTGCAGCTTCCTGAATATCTCCAAGAATTTGGAGAATTGTTTATCAACCGCCTTCCGCTGTAATCTCTGGGGGAAAGGGATCTTTTCTGTATACTCCTTCTCTGGAGTTTTCTCTATTACTGGGCTAGGTTCAACCGCCTTCTCTTTTTCTATCTCTGCCCTTCGCTCAACTACTGGCTGAAGAGATCGCTCCAATCGCTTGCCACTTCTCAGTATCGCTGACATCGCTCCTGATTTACCTGTGTTGCTTGGCGGTGTACCATGTTTCTTTGTTTACTGCTTTGCTAGCTGACCCACTTGTGTTTCTAAGTTCCTGAACGAGGATCTAGCTTCTGTCATGAACTGAGTCTGGGCGTTGGTAAGCGCCAAAACAGCTGCTTTCAGCTCGTCTGGCTTTTCTTGCTGAACCGGTGCATTGAACTGTTGAGGATGCGGGGCCTGAGTAAAGGGTTGCTGATTTTGGTTCTGCTGGATTTGATACTGGCCCCTGTATTGGTTCTGCTGCCCCTGGTCTCCTCTCCATGAGAAATTTGGGTGATTTCTCCACCCTGGATTATAAGTGTTGGAGTATGGATTGTTTTGTGGCCTTTGATAATTACCCACGGCCTGACACTCTGCCTGCTCCATTGGTATATTGTTAGGATCAGCTGAAGGACACCTATCGAATGTATGTGGGCCACCACATATTTCACAACTTTTAGGCATCTGCACCGCATTCACTGACACTGTATGTTCTTTGCAATCGTTTTCGCTAAAAGGGCCACTTGGGCATTCAGGGCAGCAATGGCATCTATTTCGTGGACTCCCACTGTTCTCCTCCCACTTGTCGACCTCTCTTCTGTGACATAGTTGTTGGTGGCCATATCTTCTAGTAACTCGTGAGCGTCGTGGGTTGTTTTCCTCATGAATGCCCCACCTGCTGCTGCATCTATAATGGTTCTGGTTGTCTTTGCTCGGCCGTTATAGAAGATGTGGACCAAGTTCCACAACTCAATGCAATGGTGTGGGCATTTTCTCTGCAAATCTTTGAACCTTTCCCAAGCTTCATATAAGGACTCTCCATCTGCTTGGTAGAAGTTGTTCAACTCCCCTCTCAATTTTGCTGCTTTGCATGGGGGAAAAAACTTGGCTAGGAATTTCTATGCCAGCTCTTGCCATGTAAAAATCGAATCGGCCGGCAGGAAATTCAACCATACTTTTGCTCTATCCCTGAGTGAGAAGGGAAAGAGCCTCAATCTGACGGCATCATCAGTAACGCCGTTATATCTGAAAGTTGCACATAGCTCCAAGAAATTAGCTATGTGCATATGTGGATCCTCCGATGGCAGCCCTCCAAATTACACTGTGTGCTGTACCATGCTCAGAATCGCCGGTTTTATCTCAAAGTTGTTCGCTCCTATGGCAGGGAGCCTAATACATGTCTGTGCTCCATTCACTCTAGGCAGCACATAGTCTCCCAAGCTCCTTTCTGCCTGGACTTGAACTCTTTCCTCGACATCCATAGGTACTTGCCGAGGTATTCCTGGATTAGGTTGATTTTCACCTAACCCTTCTCTCATCATGTTGTTGTTCTGAACGCCGTCCATCTCTATCAAGATTGCAATCCGCTGATTCTTTCTGTTCTGTTTACAAGTTTTCTCAATCTCTGGATTGAAGGGAACAAGAGTGTCTGCCCCTCTTCTCCTTCGCATAAACTGATTTCCTGAAATAGATCAAAAACAGACAACAAATCACGGCACCCTGATTTTTACCAAAATAAAGAAAAAACGTAAAAATTAAAATAAAAATTAAAAACCAAATTAGAAATTAAAAATAGATAAATTTGATATTGAACTATGCCTAATCCCCGGCAACGGCGCCAAAAACTTGATGCGCGAAAAGATGCACACACTTTAACGCAAGTGCACGTTATCGTGACAAGTAATATAGTCTTGGTAAGACCGAATATCGTCCACAAGGATTAGGGTTCAAGTACCAACTATATATCTTTTGGTATCTATTTGGTAATTGATATTTGATTTTGTGGTTTATAACTAATAATTATAAAAGCTAATTAACTATAGATTTACTTCAGTTGTGATGGGAATAGGGCTTTCATGTCTCCTCAACTATCCGCTTATGTTATTTATCAATGCAATGAATTATGGTATTCTTCTCTCGGAGCTAGCAGGTTTACGAAATCGTTTTATATTCCCATTAAGGATATATAAACACTCAACCCCAGTATTGCACCTTACCTACCTTTCGGTGATAAGGATAACTCTATAGGAGGATTAAGAACAAAAACCTAGTTAATCATCACGCGCATGCGTAAAATTAGACATTAAGCCTCTCATTAACGCTACATAAATAATTGAGGTATTTTCATCCCTAACCCAAATATGTCTACCCAACTTACAGCATATTCACAACCTCCTCCTTTCGAAGTTTGATTAGAAATCATATAGTGATAATTAGTTGTCAACTAATTACCAAGCATTCAAAGCAATTATTGGATAAATCTCTCAAAGAAGAATAATAACCATAGACATTTATTAATTCATAACATAAGTTTCTAGCGAATCAACATGGAAAGCCCTATAAAAGAATTAGTTCCTAGCCATTGACATGGCAAGAACTAATTCAAAGTTCATCATACAAAACTGAAATAAAAGAAAGAAAAGAAAAGAAATTACTAAGTTTAGGGTCTCCAATCTTCAATCCAAGAAAACCTTGTGTTGTGCAAGAAAGGGAACTCTTAAAATCTGCCTAGGGTTCTCCTTTTATAGGCTGAAAACCGCCTCTAACTTTTCCCTGCAGGCCTGGCCCAGAAAATCGTCTAAAACCTGATTTTTCCCGCGTCGGCGCCACTGCTTCGGCGCGCGGCCACGAACCTGCGATGCCGGGTGATTTGGCGCCGCGGCCCTGATCTCTGCTGTTTGTGGGAGCCGCGACGCTGGGGCCTCTGCAGCCTCTCTGCTGATTAGGCGCCACGCCGCCGATCGGCGAGGCGCGCGGGTCTGTCGAGTTTTTCCTCGTTCGCCACTTTCTCTGTTTTTAGCTCTGGAACCTCCTCTTTTGCCCTCTTTTGTCTCCTTTTCCGCCATTTGGCCATTTTAACCACTTTGACTCAAAAGAAAGAAAAACTATCCTAATACGATACTTATTTGTACAAAAATGGACAAAAGATTAACTAAAACTGACTCAAAAAGTGTATATAAAATACACCGTCGATTACTCTCGTGTTATTCCAATTTGAGCGATGTCGTGGTATAATTGTTGGTAATGACAATTCAATTCCAATTAAGGGTTATGGTCATAAAACTTTGTCATTTCCTCATCCAAAACTTGTCTTGAAAAATACCCTTCATGCCCTAAAACTAATTAAAAATTTGGTGTATGTCCGTAAATTCACCACTGATAATTGAGTTTCTATTGATTTTGATCCATTTGGGTTTTCTGTGAAGGATTTCAAGACGAGGAGTCCTCTCGTGAGGTGTGACAGTATGAGAGATCTTTATCCAATCACACCAAGTCTCAGCCTCTCGCGTCAAGCCATGCCATCCATTTTTGCAGCTCTTGCTCCTTCATTGTGGCATGCTCATCTAGGTCATCCGGGGTAGTCTATGTTATCTACTTTAGATAGACATAAGTTTATTTCCTGTAAGGGTACGCGTAGTACTCTGATCGGTGTATTTTATATACACCTTTTGAGTCTGTTTTAGTTAGTCTTTTGTCCCATTTTGCACATATAAATGTCGTATTAGGATAGTTTTTCTTTCTTTTGAGTCAAAGTGGTTAAAGTGGCCAAATGGCGGAAAAGGAGCAAAAAGAGGGCGAAAGAGGAGATGCCAGAGCTGAAAACAGAGAAAGTGGCGAACAAGGCTAAAACCCAGACCAGCGCCGCGGCGCCTCCTGCAGTCAGAAGCAGGGCCGCGACGCCTATCATTCAGAGAAGGTGCAGAAGATCCAGAGCCGCGGCGCCTAAATCAGGGCCGCGGCGCCCACTATTCCGAGAGGCAGAAGACTCAGCGCCGCGGCTCCCTCAGACAGCAGATATCAGGGCCGCGGCGCCAAAACACCCGAAGGATTGCAGAACTTACTGGCCAGCGCCTATCACAGGCGCGCGCCACGCGGAAAAATTAGGTCTTTTGACTGATTCTTGGGCCAGGCCTGCAGGTAAAAGACGGGAAACGTTTTAAACCTATAAAAGGAGAACCCTAGGCGCTTTCAGGGTTCCCTTTCTTGCACAACGCAAGATTTTCTTGCGACGAGATTGGAGACCTAAACATTAGTAATTTCTTTCCTTTTTCTTTTCTTTAATTCAGTTTTTGCATGATGAACTTTGAATTAGTTCTTGTCATATTCATGGCTAGGAACTAATTCTCTTATAGGGCTTTCTATGTTGAATTTCTTGAACCTTATGTTATAAATTAATGCATTGTGGTTATTATTCTTATTGAGAGATCTATCCAATAATTGAGTTGAATTCTTGGTAGCTAATTGACAACTAGTTATCACTATATGATTTCTAATCGATTCGAAAAGGGGATTGTGAATATCTTGTAAGTTGGACGGTCTTGAATTGGGGATGAAAATACCTCAATTAGATTTGTAAGCGTTGATGAGGCTTAACAACCCTAATTTTGCGCATTGTGCGTGACGGTCAACTAGGTTTTTGTGCTTAATCCTCCTATAGCGTTACCCTTATCAGCGAAAGTTAGGTAAGGAACAATACTGGGGTTGAGTGTTTATATAACCCTAACGGGAGTATAAAACGATTTCGTAAACCTGCTTTCTCCAAAAGAAGAATACCATAAGTAATGCATTAGTAAGTAGCATAAGCGGATAGTGAGGATACATAGAAGCCCTATTCTCATCACATCTGAAGTAATCCTTTATATTTACGTATCTTTAATAATTCTTAGTTATACACCAAACAATCAATCATTAATTCACCAAATAGATACTAGAAAATAGATAGTTGGTACTTGAACCCTAATCCTAGAGGACGATATTCGGTCTTATCTAAGACTATACTACTTTATACGATAACGTGCACTTGCGTTTAAAGTGTGTGCATATTACGCGCATCATACTCCAAATTGTCAATCCTGTTCTTTAAGAAAAATTATTAAGTTACCGTTTGTAGCTTCAAATTCTCATACTTCAATGTCATTTGATATTATTCATAACGATTTATGGACTTCTCCAGTTCTCAGTTCTATGGGTCATCGATATTATATTTTATTCTTGGATGATTATTCTAAATTTATATGGACATTTCCAATTGCGAAAAAATCACAAGTTATTTTCAACTTCGTAAAATTTAGAGCTTTCATAAGAACTCAATTTGAATGAGAAATAAAGAACATTCAATGTGATAATGACAAAGAGTATGAAAATGGGAAGTTTAGGGAATTTTGTGCTCAAAATAGGATAAATTTCCGTTTTTCTTATCCGTATACGTCTTCACAAAATGGGAAAGCTGAACGAAAATTGTGTACCATTAATAACATTATCCACACCTTATTGGTTCATTCTTCCGTCCCCCCGATTTTGGCAGCATGCGCTACAAATGGCTACAGATCTACTTAATATTCTTCCTGTAAAGGTTTAACATATTCATCCCCTCTTCAAGTATTATACAACAAGACTCCTTCGTATTCTCATCTTAGGGTCTTTAAATGCTTATGTTATCCACTGTTTTCATCCACCACAATCAACAAACTTCAGGCACGTTCTACCCCTTATGTGTTTTTGGGTTATCCGTCAAATCATCGTGGTTACAAATGCTTTGATTTGTTTTCTAAACGAATCATCGTTAGTCGTCATGTTATATTTGATGAGTCTCAATTCCCTTTTTCTAAAGTAGAAAAACTTGTGCCTAGTTCGTATGAGTTTTTGGATGATGATATCTCCCTCTATATTCTCTGTCATATTTCAGATCTGTCCCAAAGTTTGTCTCCAAAGACTGCCCTTGTGAGGCGCGCACGCTACCAGCGAGAACTAAATTCCGTACTCCGTCCTCAACGCCGCGACCCTTCGGGGAGGCGCCGTGGCGCCAAACTTCCAGTGACTAACCTATTTTTTTATCGTCGTCAGTGCCACGGCGTCAAACTTCCAAAGAGTCACCGAACGGCTGCGTCGCGACTTAGACACCGCCGCGGCCCCTCAGACTTTCCAGCCACAAATGCCTACAGAAAATTCCCAAAATTCACCCAATCCTGCCCCGAGTCATGGTCCAGTCACCCGCAGTCAAATGGGTATTTTTAAACCAAAAAAACATTTTAATTTAAATTCTAATGTTCTTAAATCACCCTTACCCCGTAATCATGTGTCTGCCTTAAATGACCCTAATTGAAAATCGCCATGACCGATGAATATACTGCTCTTATTGATAATAAGATGTGAGAGTTGATATCCCGTCCATCTGGTGTTAATATTATTCGGTCTATGTGGATATTTGCTCATAAGGAAAATTCTGACGATTTATTTGCAAGGCATAAGGCTCGGCTTGTAGGTGATGGTAAGGCCCTGTAAGTCCACTTCTACTCATTGTGATATTTCGTGCTTAAGTGCACGACGCTTAAGTAATAAAGTCTGTAAGATCGAGTTATCGCCCTCGAGACGGTTTATCAATTACCGTTTATCTAAGCTTTGGTCTCTATTTGGTTAACGTTCGTGTGTTTGGGTTTTTAACTAAGAATTAAAACTGAACAAAGTGCAGGAAATAACTAATGATGATACTTTGAGTTTTAGACAATTATGAAGGGAATTAGAGTTTCTAATCTCCTCAACTATCCACTCATTCACTTGTTAATGCAAGACTAATGATTCTTCTTCTTATTAAGATAGCAGGTTAACGAAGATGTTCTATATTCTGATTAGGACATATAGAACTCAACCTTATGCAAAAATCTTATATATTTCTATGATAGATTTTACCACACAAGAGGATTAAGAACAATAACCTTAAACACTACACAAGTATCAGAGTACTTTCGTCCGCGATTTTAACTTATGTCTAAACAACTATAGCATATTCAAATCTCCCTTTTCAGATTTCGATTTGAAATCATATAAGTTATGAGAATTAGTGATCAGTTAATTATAATACAATCAATACAAGTTGAATAGATCTTAACATATGAAGAAGAAATCACTAAATATGTATTAAGTCATTAAAGAGTTTCAAGCGATTCAATGGAAAACCCTAATAAAGAAATTAGCTCATAGACATGCTAAGAACTAATCAACAAATCCAACATAAACTGAATTAAAATAAAGCAAGAAAAAAAAGAACTTGAATAGTAGAAGTCTCTAATCTTGTTCTCTGCCTCCGTTTCTAGCCTCCAAAGTATGATCTCCGATGCTTTCTGTTTCCTAGGGTTTATAAATCATAACAATCCTGTTTTGGACCATTTTACCCTTGTGGAATTTCGGGTTTTCTCGGCTTTTGACGTCGTCGACGCTAATTCCCTGGGATGTTACTGCCAATTAGGCGCCCCGACGCTTGAGCGCCGCGACTCTTCACTCCAAGAGTCACGACCCTTAACTCAAAGAGCAGCGACTCTTCACCCGTTGACAATGTAATTTTTGTTTAAATTGCTTTCTGAGCTTTTCAGGGCTTCTTTGACTTATCTCTTGTGACATATATGCATTTTTGTCCTCAATAACCGCATATTTCCTTTGAATTCGCCTTGAACCTTATGAATTGCTTAAATCCTGAAAACACATCATAACACGCATAATACTGTTCAAAATAACTAAAAACATATAAAAGACTCCCTAAAATACACTCTAAAACAGTACTAAAAATAGAATCAACATACTCTAGTTGATCCTAAATCCAAGTTGGGTGCTGCAGTTGACTTTCCTTATGAGGATCCGACCCGCTATCGTAGTCTTGCAGGCGCCCTTCAGTATCTTACGTTCACGCGGCCAGACATTGCATATGTCGTCCAGCAGGTGTGTTTGTTTATGCATTATCCTAGAGTTGAACATATGAATGCGCTCAAACGCATTCTTAGGTACATTCAGGGAATACTTGAGTATGGCTTGCATTTGTATCCTTCGTCGACGTCTACACTTGTCTCCTATACAGATGCTGATTGGGGTGGTTGTCCTGACACCAGACGGTCTACGTATGACTATTGTATGTTTTTAGTTAATAACTTGGTCTCATGATCTGCCAAGTGTCAATCCACACTTTCACGTTCAAGTGCAGAGGCCGAGTATCGAGGGGTAGCCAATGTGGTTTTTGAGTCATGTTGGTTACATAATCTTCTGTTAGAGCTCCATTGTCCTATCGAGAAAGCTACCTTGGTGTATTGTGATAATATAAGTTCCATCTATCTTTCTGGTAATCCAGTTCAGCACCAACGCACAAAACACATAGAGATGGGTATTCACTTTGTTCGAGAGAAGGTAGCTAAAGGACAAGTATGTGTCTGTCATGTCCCTTCCAGTTATCAAATTGCAGACATCTTTACAAAAGGTCTTCCCTCGGTCCTTTTTGAAGATTTTAGAGATAGTTTCAGCGTACGAAGACCGCCCGCTATAACTGCGGGGGTGTGTTAAATGAGGCCCAGAGGCCTGCACATGCCCACCAAAGATCTGCTCACTAATTTCCATATAATTTGTATATTTTCTATGTTAGGTTTGTACCTTAATTAGGATTATAATATTATCATAATTGTATAATTAGTTTCCTTATAGAATATGAATTTAGATGTAAAGTTGGAATAAAATTCTCCTATTGTAACTTGTATATATATATATATATATATATATATATGTCTTTCATCAATAAGAATAAATCGATTAATTTTTTCACTTAATATCTTCTAAAAATAGAAAAGAAACAAAATTTTTTGGTCATGACGCAGCCAAGTAATGCAATTAATTAATTTTTCAATGAAACAACATCGAATTAATCATAAACACACACAATTCCCATCAACACAAGTTGCGATCCCGATTTCACATTTCAGATCACCACAATCATCTCTACTCTGACACTCTGTGCATACTTCCATCCTTCCTTCTGAATATCACAAAATTCATTAGCATATAGTATACACAATTTTTTGAAGGACATAATTACATAAATTACCGACACGTGACAAGTTAAAGGTGAATCTTGCTAAAACAACCATATAGTATATATATCACATGCGATGTGAGTTCATGAGTGATTGGACATGATCCAGACAAAAATAAAGTTTGTTAGGTTTAGTGGGGCGATCTAATTTATTATGGATCTATTTTTTTTCACTTTGGTGTATGGAAAACGCATTGGGTGTACTACACATGTTATTATTGCCTAGATCAATCATGTTATTTGAGTTAAAACTATTACTTGAAAGAAACTTTAAATTTCTTTTTTACTCAAATCACGATTTAATTAAATTTCCTTAAGTTTATAATTAGGTTTCAATTTTGGATGTATAAGTGAATATATAAGACAAACAAACAAATAGGGGATTGGGGTGGGGTCGGAGGGCGGGGTAGGAGGGAGCGTATATATACAACAAAGAATAGAGTCTTTGTTAGTGATGATATGATAATGGTAGTAGGGTAAAAGCTTACATGTAGACACCACATTATTTAATTTATTGTTAATGTTGAGTTTGGTGTGTTGTGACATTTTGCCCAATATATCATTTTCATTCTAAGTTAAAATCGAAAAGTTGGAACAAATGTCACGACATTGAACCAACATTTTGTGAGCTTTGTCTTACTTCACTGAACCAAGATTTCATGGGATTTTTACTACGATGATAAAGTGACTTGGCAAGGTGATTAGGAGCTGATTAAAAACGTGGAGGACCA
The DNA here is from genome assembly GCA_029844215.1 of Przewalskia tangutica. NCBI lineage: Eukaryota > Viridiplantae > Streptophyta > Magnoliopsida > Solanales > Solanaceae > Przewalskia > Przewalskia tangutica. Next base: position 36,127,418 of record CM056735.1, read on the forward strand.
AGTCAAAGTTGTTGCTAAGCTTGGGAACAAGTCGAAGTTGAAGATCTTGCTCCACAATTCTCTCCAACAAACCTTATCTACGCCCACCTTTCCTCAACCTCTACAACGATTCCTCGAGCATTTCAAGGAAGACTCTCTACTATAAATAGAGGTTACATCAAGAAATCAATATCCGTAATCAAAATATAAAAATACCAAGAGAGCTCTTAATTTCATCTCGTAAATTTGGATCAACAAGTGTTACTGAGTTTGTGGCGATATTCTCATTCAACATTATAGTCGTTGTTTGATTCTAGATCACTTTGTATGGAGCGATTGTAATGAGATGTTGTGCACTTCTATTTAGATAGATTTTTCAGGCTTAAGTCATCTGTGACTTAACCTTTTTTATTCATTTGTATTATTTGTAAATCTTGTAAGAGAAGGAATATATTCAATTGTATATATATATATATATAACCTATATATATATACCAAGAGGTTGTCTTTCTTGTTTTATAACCTATGTTTAGTGTTTGTGTTTGTGCATGATTCTAAGCCTATCCCAAAATCTCACTTAAATGTCGTAACGTGTCATTAAATATGTTGTCGACATATGTGAGTTAGAATTTGATATTTCATAGACACTAATCCTAATTTAATAGGATATAGTGATTTGGATTGAAATTTGGTGATGTGAATGATATAAAAATACAAGTAGAGGATGTTTTTATATTGACAATAATCTTGTTTTTGGTATAGTTGTAAACAAAACTGTGTCTCACTTTCAACTGCTGAATTTGAATATGTAGCAGTTGGAAGTTGTTGCTCTCAATTCATATGGCTAGGACACATGTTAGACGACTATGGTTTTACTAGCAACATTTTGTTTTTGTACTTTGATAACTTGAGAGCTATAAATATTTCCAAAAATTCAGTTCAGCACTCACGTACAAAACATATTGATATTAGACATCACTTTTAAGAGATTTGATTAAAATAACAGTTAGTTCAAATTGAACATGTTGATACTCTTCATCAACTAGCTGATATTCTTTTTAAAAAAAGCTTTGAACCATGAGAGATACTCTAGTTTGAAGAAATCTCTTAGTCTTTCTAATGTCTAAAAAGACATATTTAGTGAATGTCGACTGGAATGTCTCTAACATTTCAGGTGGCATTTACCTGTGTAATATCATAATCTAATACTGGATAAAAATAAAGTATGTGTTGTAGGGGGTCTCAACTTATGTCTAATTAGTTCAAAAGTACTCCACTTTTTGAATATTTGTTGTTGTCTCATTTCACCACATGTTAATTCAAATCGAAAGATATTAACACTTAAGTACATGTTTCTTCATTTTGCCCAGAATTCATTTTCTTTGCATTAGTGGGGGATTGTAAGAGTTATTATCTCATTTCCTATACTAATGTATTCTAAATAATGCAAAGCAAAAGATTCTCTTTTCATTCTCTCTTTCTTGACTTTTGTGAAATGCACTATGCACCACATTGATGGTGAAAAGTCCCCTATTTCACTTTCTATTGAATGTGCTTTATTTTTTCAAAAAAGGTGGATCTCCCACTCCAGGAGCCCCCACACCCCGATCCGACAGGTTGTGAAGGAGTTAATCATGGTAACTCAACTGATTGTGAAATGTGTTTTATTGAGCTTGTAAAGAGTTGGAAAAATGGAGTAGCCGTGCGCACATGAGAGTTGAGCTTCATAGGCAAAATGAGTCGATTTGCCTCCTTCTCGCGAGGTATACGTAAGGCCTAATTCAATTTTGATTTTGTAAAATATTATTTTGCTATTTTTAAGCTTACTCAAAATTATCTAAATTCATGCTTCCGGATTAAAGTTCGGCGTAACTCTCATATTTGGACGTAGCTCTCCTACCTCTGAAGTTAGTTGTTATCGATCAAGACTTATTCTTTCGGAACCGCAATTGTTCCGGTACCGATCAAAGCTCATTACTTCAGAATTAATTATTGCAACGCTCATTATCCATAAATACTCTAACTTAATGGTGATCTTTATTTCTCTGAATGTTGGAGACGTTTCAGATCTCATTCATTATTCTCTAAACGCTAGAGAGCGTTTGATTTCAATATCTACTATCTGACCTTGACATCTTCTTAAAAATGATTTCTTTCCTACGCTTTGGACAAAATACTTTGTGCTAAGTCAAACTTCTAGCCACTAGTGCAAGTGTTCGAAGTGCTATGAAAGCGTGAGCGGCCAGGCTAAATGATTTGCATCGAGTCGATCCCAATCGCTTTTAAGGCGATGACTTGCCACGGCACAACTGTCATTCGATAAGTTATTTTTACTATTTATTTGTCCTTAATCAATATTGTTCTTCTATTTTACTAACAGAATCAATTAAGACCTGGATATATAGTCAATGATAATAATATTTAGAGTTTAACTATTATATAACTATCAAATCACTTAATAGATATTTAGAAATAACCCTCTAAAAAGAGAAGTTATAATCTTGAATATAAGATAAGTTAATTGTTTATTTGTGACAACAAATAAAGGTGATTTGATATTGAATTATTTACATGATATATAAGTTAAACTTTAAGTTATAATAGTTAAAACTGATTAAGGAATGCAAATATACCATTAAGGATGTGATGAGATGGATGAATCCTTAATCACAAGTTTCAAGTTCGAGCTATAAAAGAAAAACTTTGTTCCCTTAACATCATTTCCTTTCCACTCATAATTCTTTTTTCCTTTTCTTTTCTTTCCCTTCAAAAAATTTAAAAGAAAAACTTTGTTCACAAAATCAAGAAATCCCAATTGTAGAACATGAACCAAAGTACAAGAACATTAAGGTTACTTATGTGACAATGTTTTTTTTTTCTTGTGACAGAATTTATGAGGTTCATTTCATCTAATATTCTTTCTCATTCTTTGACGTGGGGATATGTCATTGGTTGGTCTGAATGTTGTGGTCCCACGTTAGTACACTTTAGCCACCAACCCATGAGCCAAATATTTAATTCAGGTTGACCCTTTAGTCCCTCTAGATCACATAATTCTTTGCCACTTTCTAAATTAACTGTATTCAAGTTGTATGAAAATGGAAAGCTATTGAATGGGAGCAAATATTATCTTCATGGTGTGAGCAATTCACTCTGAACCACATAAGGATTTTCCCCACAAAATGTATGTTGTGAATTCTTGTTTTGTTTATTTTCTTGAAATATTGAAGCTTTATTGGTCCTTTTAAGGCAATTTGAAGTAGTTGATGAAAGTTATGTTTGGCTTAATTTTTCATAGTTTGGAGAAGTGTTTTGAGTTATTTTCATTTTGATACTGCTTTGAATTTCTTATACTTTTTTATGTACTTACTTTTGTATAATTATACTTGTTTGGTGGATATAAAGGTTTCTTGTTTAGTGTTTGTACATAATTTCTTGTGGAAAAGCCTTGAACTTTCACTAAAACAACAGATGGGCACTTCAATTTCTGTTTTTTGAGCATTGAGGAAGTTGATTTATGTCATCTCTTAACATTTACATGCTGCCAAGTCTTACTCTGAGGCTATAAGTACTTAAGTTCCATAATTCTATTTTAGGTTTCATGTGATATAGATGAAGTTACTACAAGGTGCAGCAAACTAAAAGAACTCGTGTTGACAGTTTGTATGGTTTTTGGTTGAATAGATAGATGGAACAGAAGTTCTGTGGTCGAATTCTCAACAAACATAAGCGATTTGATGTCTATAATACTTGGTCACAACTTTAACATAGTGTAGAAATTTGTAACCAAGAATGAGCATTGAGAAATAACCAATTAGATATAAGGGAGTAAGGATAAACTCCTTCGACAATCCTAAACTATATTAGGTAGTTAGTGGCTTCTTGCTCTAGTTCTTAATTTGAAATATTGAACTTTCTTGATGGTTATTGAGCTTTTGGCATTTTCTCAAATAGCACAGAGCTGACAGATTGTCGCACTTTGTTCTCGTTCAATATCCATTTGTAACAGTGCTTTGTTTATTTGTGAGGAAAAGGTTAGAAGATGGTGTTACGGAAAGAAAACAACTGAACAATTAGGAAGTTTTAACCAAGTCATGAAGGTATGGTTGAAGCATGGGTGAAGAACTCAGATTGATTATCCGTAACAAATTGACTGATTAGTTCCTTTGCTTGGATAAAAGGTGTTATGGGGTTAGATAATACCGTATTGTTAGACAAATTTGAGGGCTCAGAATTGTTATGTTTGTTATTTCTCTTAGAAATCAGAAATGCTTCAATATTTGGAGATACCATTTTTGCTGTAAAAAAGGCTCGTAGTGTAAAATTTCAAGCATTGTACATCCGTGTAAGCATGGGATGATCTCTGCGAGTTTTTATGTCTAGATTACCTTACTATCAAAAGTTGACTTGTGTATACTATAACATACTACTATTATAAAAGAAAGGTGGTTTCTGTTATATTAGTCAAAAACCATCTATAGCAGACCAATTGCCTTGGCACCTATTAGAGTACAAGACATATACAGATGTCAAATAAAGAATATAAGTTTATTAACACCTTGAATTTGCTATATATTCCTTCAAGCTCTCTTTTGCTTCTTAGCGTCGTACTTATTCATTTGATCTGTTCACTTTGGAAATCAACATGTGCATTCATTTTCATGTCATGATGCTTCCATTCCCATTTGCAGCTGCCCTATCAGAACGGCTGATCAATGGCACTTGAAGAATTGGCTGTAAGTGTAGGGATTTGTTGGGTGTAAAACATACAAGTAAGGCACAGCGGAAGTTTAAAATTTTGAGTAAACTTACTTGCTCCAACAAACGTTTCTGGTATGATTATGCGATAATTCAAATCTGCAAAGACATAAAAGAAAAACTTACAGTTTATGCTTTTAGTACAGTCTTTACTAAAAGGTGCGCACGCGATTGTCAATCCGGTTGCAAGCCTTGCTTCGGTATATTCCTTTGCCCAAGAAAGCTAGGAAATCTTGGCAGAGGTTTGAGAGAATTTATTTCCTGAACTCTAAGTTCAGAAAGTGAAAAAATGAGTTCAAATTATGGGTTAAGTGCCAAAATATATAGTGAGGAAACCCTAAACCCAATCAGATTTGGATCAGGCTTCAAGACCCAATCCAAATTCACTGATGGGCGGTCAGTGGGCCCGGGCCATTGTTATCGACTCCTTTATTTATTTTACGCGTTTTAGTTCTAATTAAATCCAAGACTTAATTTTAACTTAATTAATTAATTTTCATCAAATGAAAATTATCCCATAATTTATTATAAAATAAAATATCTTGATTCAAAATCCGATATTTTACATTCTCTCAATATACCCTTAGACCGAAAAGACAATCGACTTAGTGTGACCCTTTAGGCCTTCACACATCGGCACTTGATCAAATCAAGGTTCACACGGAACTCTGAGCGGTAGCGGTGTGGACCCAATATGTGAAGTACGTTTACAAGACTCAAGTAAACAAACCTCTATGTGAGATGATAAATTCCTTTCATTCGCGACACACTCGATCAAGCTTAAGATTTGCCAAGTGTCTATCCAAATGGCTTGATCACTTTATCTCATCTACGTTAGTCGACAACTAGACCATATCCTAGATATATCTCTTGCATTGGCCAATGACTTGGTCGACCTAACATCTCTGAGAAGCTGAGTGTTCTCTCGAAACTCCAATCGAGGAATGAATCCTATTCTTGGCTCAACTACCACCTTCAATCCACTTCGTAATGCACCCAATACAAGCCACGTCTCAACCTATAAGACATTTGAGCTTAGGACAGGATCAAAGTGCATTGCTCCATAAACAAGGCGATATTGACCTCAAGTCTAAGGACCTCGTTCAATATCCATTTGTAACAGTGCTTTGTTTATTTGTGAGGAAAATGTTAGAAGATGGTGTTACGGAAAGAAAACAACTGAACAATTAGGAAGTTTTAAACAAGACATATACAGATGTCAAATAAAGAATATAAGTTTATTAACACCTTGAATTTGCTATATATTCCTTCAAGCTCTCTTTTGCAGTTTTGCTTCTTAGCGTCGTACTTATTCATTTGGTCTGTTCACTTTGGAAATCAACATGTGCATTCATTTTCATGTCATGATGCTTCCATTCCCATTTGCAGCTGCCCTATCAGAACGGCTGATCAATGGCACTTGAAGAATTGGCTGTAAGTACTACTGATATTATCGATCCACAAGCAATGAAAACCTTGTTAATTGAAAATCACTCGACTGAAGCCAAGGACATGGAAGAGATGAGGAGTTCCATGGAAATCTTGAGTATAGTAGATTTGGACCTTGCGTATTCTGATGAGAAATTGACGAATGTTGACAATCTTTTGATGCGTGTCTTGGCCTGCGAAAATGAAGTTGAAGCAATTTCTTTCGAGAATGACGAGATTTCTCCCGACTCAATCGAGAAAGTACTGACGTTGGATCACTTATCTTTCATTTTAAAATTCGAGATAAGACAACTAGACAATTTCATAGGCACTCTTCAAGACCTAATCATTGAAGCAAGGCAAAAGATATCTACATGCAGAGAATTTAGTTAATTGCATATGATAATGGAGAATAAATTTCATGATACTGAAGAGTCATTGAGACAATCAAAGGAGCGTGTCCTAGAAATGAAGATGCAGCTTGCCAAGTTGCAGATGACCTCATTAGCTTTCACCAAAATGAATGTAGCGATGAAACTTATTAACATTTAAGAGCACATTTTTTCTTTCTTTACTAACATGTCAAAGACATTGAATCATTTTCTGGTGCATATATTAACAGGAGACATAGGATGAGTTTGGATTTATCAGAAAGTAATAATGTTTCAGCAAGAGAGTTGAAGCACGTGCAGACAGTTGAGCAAAGACGAATATTAAGAATGTTGGAAAAGTCCCTTGAAAGAGAGCTGGATCTCGAGAAGAAGTTCACTCTACTTAAACAAAATGAAGATGATCTAAAATTGAAGCTCCGGTTAACGGAGCAAGTAGCTCTGTGCATGGAAGAGGGTGCAGAGGTTATATGGGGTAGGTTTTTAGAATCAGAAAATGCAGCAGATGTACTTATGGGAATTTCCAGAGAGATGGTGGGCCGACTACAGATCGCTAACTTCAATCTGAACGGTTCACTTCAACGAGAGAAAGATTTCAACTTGAAGATTGATAATTGTATAGGACAGATAAATGCCAAAGATATTACCATACAAAACCTTAATAGCTGCAACGAACAACTTGCTGCTGAAAATACTGAAGTGTCCTCTTTAAGAGACAGGCTAAAACTTTTAGAAGATAAGCTGAAAGAATCTGAGTCTAAATTGCTGAAAGCAAGCGAACTGAATGAACTAAGCGAAGAGCGGCTTAAAGAACTGGAATGTATCGTAGAATCTCAGAAGGAAGACATTGATATTGCAGAACATAAGGCTGAAAGTGCAGAGGAAAGGTTGCGCATTTGACGGAAACAAACTTAGAACTGCGAAGAGTTGGATTTTCTCAAGAGTAGTAATGAAAGTAACGCCAAAAAGGTCAGCATTCTCGAGAAGCAGGTCAGGGAATTGGAACTTCAGCTACAAAATGCTAAGGCATCATCCGAAGCAGGTCAAGAACAACAGAATATGTTGTATTCTGCCATTTGGGATATGGAAACTTTAATTGATGAACTAAAACAGAAGGTCTTAAAAGCTGAAAGCAAGACTGAGCATGCAGAGGAACAGTGCCTTATTTTGTCTGAAGCTAATTTAGATCTTACCAAAGAAGTAGAGTTTCTTAGATCAAGAGTTGAATTGTTGGAGACTTCTTTGAATCAAGCTACTGTTGAGAAACTTGCAAGTGCAAAAGACATTAACATCAAAACCAGTTTCATCATGGATTTGGTCATGCAGCTAGCTATAGAAAGGGACGAGTGCAAAAACAGGTGCTTTAGTTTTCCTTTTCTGTTGCTTTTCTTATGGAAATTCAAAGTTAGAAGCGACCGTAAGTAATGAGTTCTTTTCCTTTTTTCCGGGCAGATATTTTGTTTGGCCAAGGAAAACAAGTCATTGATCAGGAAGTTGGAGTCGATGAAGCAGCAACCGTCCATAAATGGACTTGAGAACGGAGGTGGTGATACTGGGCTGTCATCTTCTAAAGTTGCCTCAACAATCGCTACAGCTACAGACAGTTCTCATGAACTGCATACAGAATCCTTACGGAAAAACTCCCAGGTATTTATTTTCTTTTAGTCATTCAGCATTTCCTAAGTATGTTATGTTCCAACTTATGCCACTTACTATCCTACTTTACTGTAGAAAAAGTAAGACAACGTGGGATCTTTGTTTACTATTGTGATCATAGAATTACCTCTGTGATTCGGACTAAATTATTGGATCTCTGTATATCTAATGTATATGAATGTTTCTTCTTTCAATGACACTATTGGTTTGTTTATTTAGTTTTACTATTTGACAACATTCTAGTCCTATTTGAAGTAAATATTTATCCAGACTGAAATATGATGTATTTCTCTCATAATTGAGACACTTAATTTTGATTAAGAGCCTCATGGTTCACATGTTTCATTGCTTTATTTTTCATGAACAGAATCGGCACATTATTTGTGAAGTCTAAAGACATTAACCTGATATTCTTGTTAGTCTTAGCCTCAGAATCGAGGTCTTATGACTATGCTTCTGCAGAGGCACACTGAATTCTGAGCTTATATAGGTTGAGTCTTCCAGAAGATATCTTTTTGTTTTCATTTATAAGCTTCTTCCAGATGACATTTACCATCCACTCTGATACAAACTTTCCTTCTCAACATATCAACTACCAAACTCAAACAAAAAGTTTCCTTTTTTATGCATAAACCACTGATAGAAAGTAGTCTAAAGATAGCCCCATGGCTTTGGTCTAGTGGTAAGAATGCAGCTTGTGATGTGTGGATTAGGCGCACGTCACAAGTTCGAATCTTGCTGCAGACAAAAGCTTAGTATTTAAGTGGAGAAGGGTAGAGGGGAGGACCCATTGTCCACCGAGTTTGAACTGCGCCAGCCCTCGGGGATTTCTTGGTTCTGAAAAATAGTCTAAAAATGCTCATTATGCCTGACCTCTTCAAACCTCAGAAACTAGCACCACTTGATAGATTAAGGTTCTTAGGATTAATGATCTTAGTCTATGTCATCTAATCAGTAAAAGCTAAATCTTGAATATTTGCTTTCTTTATTGATGGTTCACATGGACATGATATCTAACTTTCTTCAATCATCTGCTAACTCCTGCTGGTCTTACTTCTCTTTTCGAGGTTAAATATCAGAATCATTTGTAAAAAATAGTCTAAAAGCCCATAACTAAACCAGATGCTGCTCTGTGTTAAATAATTTTCTCTTCTGAAATCTCTAATATCATCCTTCCATTCACCAAATTCTGCCGATAGGTTCTCACAGATGAAAATGTTCAAACAATGTAAACGTTTTTTATGTGTTCATCTGGACTTTACTTTCTGGTGTGGGTAACATGTTACATAGTTTAATACTATATACTGTTTTCTCCAGTGTCTTCTCTGTAACAGAAACTTGTTAGTAAAGGAGTAAAGTCCTTCAACTTTTAATTGCTTTAATGACCATAATCTGCTGTTCTAATTGTGATCATGTTTGTATTTGCTTCATAAATATGTTGAGATAAATCTATAATCCTAATAGAAGATGTTGGTTCTCCGATTCAGGTGAGCAATTACCTCCTGATAAACCTACCGATCAAAGCAGTAAGTCTTCGGTTTTGACAAATGAAGAGCCTAATATGGTTGTCAAATCGGAGGATACCGAGGTTCAGCTACAGGAAAGGCAACGCTACCACAAGTACATTGTCATGGCAATCCTCGTCTTATTACTTTCGACATTTGGATTATACTTTTTTGACAAAAGGAACGACATCCTCGACTGGTTGGTGGTTAAATGATAGTACTTGTTGGATTACTTTGTACAGATTCTTTGATTGTTTTTGTGTTCATGTTCTTTTTCTGGTGGCTGTAAATGTTGTTGTGATCTCTTATTTTTTTTGTTTTAATTCAAAGCTCAAGATAGAGCCATTTTTAAGCTATTGTGTCAGTGGAATGAATATTGTAAACTCAAGATAGAACCATTTGTAAAAGCAACTGTTTTAATGGAATGGGTATTGTTGTGGATTGTTCTTGTACTTATTTTGCCTGACTCTAATTTGAAGCACTAATGAGGGCGGAGCCAGGTGGTGCCGACCCCCTTTGGCGAAAAATTACCCTATATATATAAGGTTAACATTATGTTTTATGTATATAGATGTTGAACCCCTTGGCTTTTTGTTTGTTTACTCCTTTATATTTTTGAAATTCATTAGTAAAATCCTGGCTCCGTCAATGGAGCAAATTTAGTATCGGAGTTTTCACAGCATTGCTTATTGTCGCGTATTACTACTTTATTCCTTACAAGTGTACATCAGCAAATAAACAGTTTGCACCAACACCAATGAAGATAAGACTGTTAAGATCAAATAGAGCAGAAAGATTATTTTCTGATCATGATGCAACAGTAAAATATACTGCCATTTATACAGTAATGCTCCTTAAAATATAATCCAAGACTCTTGCAATATAGTCACTAGCATGATCAATGTACTATGTCTTGTTTTAAATACATGTGCAAGTCCCCTCTACACAAAATGGAATCCCACCTTCACATTTTATATGACAATCTTCTTTAGTCTTACACCTCTCTCCTGTCATAGCATTTGAAGATCACAATACTCGTTAGTATATAATCTTGCGCAAATAAATATACTATTTGAAGAGTTTTAGTTACATAACTTGGTACCTAAATTGGTACGTACCTTTATTATCGGTGGAGTATGTCTTGGGTGCTAAACATACGCAAATCCGAGTAACACAAGTTGGCAACCCAGATTCACATTTCATATGACAATCTGCTCTACTCTTGCACGACCCTCCTCTCTGTCCTATTACCTCACCTGAATATTATGATCAAACTCGTTAGTATATATCTTGTATATTGATAAATTTTTAGAGAACTTATATAAATTGAAGGGGCGCCTTGGATTAACTGATAAAGTTGATGTGACTAGAACTGCGCAGAATAGACCTTGTGGTACGGCCCTCGGCTGCCCCTAGTTATATAAATTCGAACATAGAGAGAGACAGAGGAGGATATACTAACCACATGAAATGATCAAGAAGGAGGCTACCAAAAACACAGTCGCTTGCGCTTGCTCATATTGCCTAAGAAAGCCTTTTTCTTTATATAGCTTTAGTGTGCTTCTTTTCCAATTATCCTTGAGACCCACCAGTTTAGTGTGCTTCTTATTGCTACATTATATAGTATTTAGTTCATTAAGAACCTGCTAATTTTTCTACTTAATTAAGAGATTTTATTTCATCATGTTATTTCCAATTATTGATTGTTTCTTTCCAAAATTTGAAATTTGGTAAAATGAATTCAAAATTTGAAAGTTTTTATTTCAAAATATTCAATTAATATAATTTAATTTAATTCCAAAATTAGTCAAATTAATTCCCGAAAAGCAAAACGTGACAACTATTTGTAGACGAAGTTATTACAACATTACCTTATATCGAGATGCTCATTATAAGTATAGTCTAATAATGCTCATTATTCAATCTTAGACATGTTTACATAAACTCATAAAGTAGCATGCTATATTTGTATAAAAACAAAAAGATAAGAATGACCCATTTTATTAACCTCAAGGACATATAAAGATGTTATTGCAGAGAAAACACGAGCTAAAGGTTTTTTTATGGTGCTAAACTTAAATTTTTTTGGCTGAATATTTAGTCATTTATTCAACTCTACTTTGCCAAAATAAAAAGTTTTTTTAAATTAAAGACTTTCAAGCAAAATGATGAGAATATATAAGCTGAATTCTATGTTGAAATTCATATATTAGCCTTCAAAGTTCTCTGATTGAATTGCTCAATCTGTTTTTTTTTTAAACTTTTTGGGAATTTGTAATTTTATAGGAAGGGTATAAATATAAAGTTAAACTCTGTTTAAGGTCTTTTTGGTATTTTCAGTTTTGATATGATACAATGTACCGTTGGTGCGTGTTGAATTCTTAAAAGATAGTGCACTTTTAAGGATTCAATGATTTGTTGGCCAATGGAAGGGAATGATTTGAGCATCAAAATACATGGTTTGTCGTTTTATACTATCGTCAGACTATACGAGCATGGTGCTATATTAAGGTCTTTCTTATTGTCTTTGGCTACTTGATTCTTCAATGTGGCAAAAGATGTTTTGAGAATAAGAAGACATTTACATTTTTGAACTGCAATCCGCCTTGTTGCATTTACCTTATTTTCATGACTTGATCGGTCATACTATTGCTATCCATAATGGAAAAGATAGTCTGTCGTCTTATACTTGTGGTGGTGTGGAGAGGTAGGGGTGAGGTAAGAATTTTTTTTATATTTTAATTCTTTTTTTTTTATAAAATAACAAAAATATAAAATAAAAATTTAATGGTGGAGTGGGTTGGGGTGTAGGGGTAGATGAGGTAGATATTGGTAGGGGTGTAGTGGAGTAGGCAAGACATGAGCAGAGATATGAGGGTGATTCATTGTATGAGTGGGGTTTGGTGTAGGGGTAGGGTGGTTGAAATATGTGGTGGTTGATTAGGATGCGTGTATTTTTATTGTTCTGATATAATAAAGAATTTTTTAAATAATTATTTATGAACAAATTTTTTAATCTAGAGTGGATTTGGATTGCTGATTTATGATAAACTTGAACTAACTCAAGCCAATCTATCATCAAAATCACTTTTGTCCACTTATAAAATCTTGGACGAGTTGGGCGGATTATTTGCGTTTGGTTTAATTTTGCCACCCGTAAACATCATGATTCATGTATCTTTATCTTGAAAAGAATCAAGCAATACCAATTTTGCAATACATCTCCTAATTAACCATTAAATCATAATCGCGTAAAGATAAATTGAATGAATCAAAGTATAAATTCTTAATATTCGTAACAAAGATTCAAAATCATATCTTACTTAAACTTTACGAAGGTAGAAGTTATGTTTGCATGTTGTGTCTATTAAGTGATCTTGTAAGAGGGACATAGAGAGCATTGTGAAGTTATCATACAAAAACAAAAACATAAAAAAGAGAGATAAACTAATCACTTGAATTTATAACATAAGAGAAAGCTTTTATCAATTTAAATTTAGAGCTCGCCTTATTTCAACATTATATAAGAACATGAATCTTTGATTCTTCAAAAATAAAATAAAAATTCATTACACTTAATTTTAAATGAGGCCTAGAGGCTAGCATGACAGCCCATGTAAGCGGCCAGGTCCAAAGACTGTCACGGAATTTCCATATAATTTGTATATTTTCCATATTAGGTTTGTATCTCAATTAAGATTGTAATATTATCCTAATTATATAATTAGTTTCGTTATAAAATAGGATTTATATGTAAAGTAGGAATATGATTCTCTATTATAACTTGTATATATATGTCTTTCATCAATAATAAATTAATAATAAATCAAGGGATTAATTCTTTCACGGTACCAAAAGTCTAGGTTATTTTCTTGCTTCTCACTTTTGTTCTTGACAAAACCGTGACACTATCCTCTCCCCCCGAATTCCTCAAATCAGAGCATCTCTTCTTCCAAAACAAATTTCCTTCTTCCTTATTGTTCTTGATCTGAGAGCGTCGATATGGGGCGTGGCGGGAATTATTCAAGATTCATGCCATGACACATCAAGTTCTTTACCATCGTCCCTCCATTTCATCCTACGGAGGGTAGTGCGTCGACTCTGACGGTTGTACCCACTAGCGATCGATCAAACTTATGGGTCATGCTTGATGCAAAGGTTCTCCAGTGGATTTATGCCACTATCTCCTTGGACCTTTTACAGATGATTATGAAACCCAACTCCACAACTATGACGGCGTGTAGTCGATTGTGTGATATCTTTCAAGATAACAGTCATTCTCGCATTGTTATCCTTGAGCAGGAATTTTCTCAAGTTGTTATGGCGAATTTTCCTAACGTTTCTTCTTATTGCAAATGCCTCAAAGACTTGGCAGATCAACTTCGCAACGTGGGTACTCCTGTTACTAATAGTCGTCTCGTTCTTCAGATAGTTGTCGGTATGTCCGAGACCTATACAGGGGTTGCTTCGGTTATTCGACAAAGTAACCCCCTGTTGGAGTTCTATCAAGCACGCTTCATGTTCACTTTGGAAGAAGCGGGTTTGGCTAAAAAGGCGTCTATCGGAGCTAGCCCCGTCGTCATGATGACTGCTTCAAAATTCCCCCCTTCCAATCACGCCAACGGGACCCAAAATCACAACAACGGTGGTGGTAAGAAGGGCTAAAATCGAAAAAATAATGACAAAAATGGCGGTGGCGGGTCAGCCGCGCGAGCGATCGGCAGCGATTCAGGGCCCACGGTAGGCCCTGGAAAGTGGCGATGGGTCCCGGCTCGATCTGACGCGCGGCCGTAGTCTCGGCCCGTACGGCCACCGCGGCCATCTTCTTCCGGTCGGTTCTATGGTCGCTCGGGTTTGAACCGTCTTATGGGCGAGCGTGATCTGAGAATACTCGGACCTAGGCCCCCTCAAGCCCTTCACTCAACTGGACCTTAATTGGTACATGAACACAGGCGCCACTATCCACATGACATCCGGCCAAGGTACTCTCTCGTGTTATTCTAATTTGAGCAGTAATCGTGGTATAATTGTTGGTAATGATAATTCAATTCCAATTAAGGGTTATGGTCATAAAACTTTGTCCTTTCCTCATCCACAAATTGTCTTGAAAAATACCCTTCATGCCCTAAAACTAATTAAAAATTTGGTGTATGTCCGTAAATTCACCACTGATAATTGAGTTTCTATTGATTTTGATCCGTTTGGGTTTTCTGTGAAGGATTTCAAGACGAGGAGTCCTCGTGAGGTGTGTGATATGAGAGATCTTTATCAATCACACCAAGTCTCGACCTCTCGCGTCAAGCCATGCCATCCATTTTGCGACTCTTGCTCCTTCGCGTGGCATGCTCGTCTAGGTCATCCGGGGTAGTCTATGTTATCTACTTTAGATAGACATAAGTTTATTTCCTGTAAGGATACGCGTAGTACTCCAAATTGTCAATCCTGTTCTTTAGGAAAAATTATTAAGTTACCGTTTGTAGCTTCAAATTCTCATATCTCAATGCCATTTGATACTATTCATAGCGATTTATGGACTTCTCCAGTTCTCAGTTCTATGGGTCATCGATATTATGTTTTATTCTTGGATGATTATTCTAAATTTTTATGGACATTTCCAATTGCGAAAAAATAACAAGTTATTTTCAACTTCGTAAAATTTAGAGCTTTCATAAGAACTCAATTTGAATGAGAAATAAAGAACATTCAATGTGATAATGATAAAGAGTATGAAAATGGGAAGTTTAGGGAATTTTGTGCTCAAAATAGGATAAATTTCCGTTTTTCTTGTCCGTATACGTCTTCACAAAATGGGAAAGCTTAACGAAAATTTTGTACCATTAATAACATTATCCGCACCTTATTGGTTCATTCTTCCGTCCCCCTGTTATTTTGGCAGCATGTGCTACAAATGGCTACAGATCTACTTAATATTCTTCCTGTAAATGTTTGACATATTCATCCCCTCTTCAAGTATTATACAACAAGACTCCTTCGTATTCTCATCTTAGGGTCTTTGAATGCTTATGTTATCCACTGTTTCCATCTACCACAATCAACAAACTTCAGGCACGTTCTACCCCTTATGTGTTTTTGGGTTATCCGTCAAATCATCGTGGTTATAAATGCTTTGATTTGTTTTCTAAACGAATCATCGTTAGTCGTCATGTTATATTTGATGAGTCCCAATTCCCTTTTTCTAAAGTAGAAAAACGTGTGCCTAGTTCGTATGAGTTTTTGGATTATGATATCTCCCTCTATATTCTCTGTCATATTTCAGATTTGTCCCAAAGTTTGTCTCCAAAGGCACGCTGCAGGAGGCGCGCGGCGCTACGGCGATAACCAAATTCGGTACCTCCGTCACCGGTAGCGCGACCGCCCGAGGCGCGCGCTAAACTTCCAGTGACTAACCTATTTTTTCCTCGTCGTCAGTGTCGCGACGTCAAACTTCGATGATCATGGAGCGAAGGCGTCGCGACCTAAACACTGCCGGCGCGCGGCTCTCGGGCGTTCGACCACAAATGCCTCTGGAAAATTCCCAAAATTCACCCGATCACGCCCGAGTCATGGTCAAGTCACCCGTAGTCAAATGGGTATTTTTAAACCAAAAAAACATTTTAATTTAAATTCTAATGTTCTTAAATCACCCTTATCCCGTAATCCCGTGTCTGCCTTAAATGACCCTAATTGAAAATCGCCATGACCGATGAATATAATGCTCTTATTGATAATAAGACGTGAGAGTTGATACCCCGTCCATCTGGTGTTAATATTATTCGGTCTATGTGGATATTTGCTCATAAGGAAAATTCTGACGATTTATTTGCAAGGCATAAGGCTCGGCTTGTAGGTGATGGTAAGGCCCTGTAAGTCCACTTCTACTCTGTTGCGATATTTCTGTACTTAAGTGTACGTATTGCTTAAGTAATAAAGTCTGTAAGATCGAGTTATATCGTCGCAGATGGTTTATCAATTACCGTTTATCTAAGCTTTGGTCTCTGTTGGTTAACGTTCGTGTGTTTGGGTTTTAACTAAGAATTAAAAGCGAACAAAGTGCGAGGAAATAACTAATGATGATACTTTGAGTTTTAGACAATTATGAAGGAATTAGGGTTTCTAATCTCTCAACTATCCACTCTTTCACTTGTTAATGCAAGACTAATGATTCTTCTTATTAAGATAGCGAGTTAACGAAGATGTTCTATATTACGATTAGGACATATAGAAACTCAACCTTATGCAGAAATCTTATATATTTCTATGATAGATTTTACCACACAAGAGGATTAAGAACAATAACCTTAAACACTACACAAGTATCGGAGTACTTTCGTCGGCGATTTTAACTTATGTCTAAACAACTATAATATATTCAAATCGCCCTAATCAGATTTCGATTTGAAATCATATAAGTTATGAGAATTAGTGATCAGTTAATTATAATACAATCAATACAAGTTGAATAGATCTTAACATATGAAGAAGAAATCACTAAATATGTATTAAGTCATTAAAGAGTTTCAAGCGATTCAATGGAAAACCCTAATAAAGAAATTAGCTCATAGACATGCTAAGAACTAATCAACAAATCCAACATAAACTGAATTAAAATAAAGAAAGAAAAAAAGAACTTGAATAGTAGAAGTCTCTAATCTTGTTCTCTGCCTCCGTTTCTAGCCTTCAAAGTATGATCTCCGATGCTTTCTATTTCCTAGGGTTTATAAATCATAACAATCCTGTTTTTGACCATTTTACCCTTGTGGAATTTCGGGTTTTCTCGGCTTTTGACGTCGTCGGCGCTAATTCCCTGGGATGTTACTGCCAATTAGGCGCCCCGACGCTTGAGCGCCGCGACTCTTCACTCCAAGAGTCGCGACCCTTAACTGAAAGAGCAACGACTCTTCACCCGTTGACAATGTAATTTTTTTTTTAAATTGCTTTCTGAGCTTTTCAGGGCTTCTTTGACTTATCTCTTGTGACCAGATATGCATTTTTGTCCTCAATAACCGCCTATTTCCTTTGAATTCGCCTTGAACCTTATGAATTTCTTAAATCCTGAAAACACATCATAACACGCATAATACTGTTCAAAATAACTAAAAACACATAAAAGACTCCCTAAAATACACTCTAAAACAGTACTAAAAATAGAATCAACATACTCCAGTTGATACTAAATCCAAGTTGGGTGCTGCAGTTGGCTCTCCTTATGAGAATCCGACCCGCTATCGTAGTCTTGCAGGCGCCCTTCAGTATCTTACGTTCACGCGACCAGACATTGCATATGCCGTCCAGCAGGTGTGTTTGTTTATGCATGATCCTAGAGTTGAACATATGAATGCACTCAAACGCATTCTTAGGTACATTCAGGGAATACTTGAGTATGACTTGCATTTGTATCCTTCGTCGACGTCTACACTTGTCTCTATCTGAGATCTTGATTGGGGTGGTTGTCACGACACGGGCGGTCTACGAATGACTATTGTATGTTTTAGGTAATAACTTGGTCTCGTGATGCGCGAGTGTCAATTCACACTTTCACGTTTAAGTGCAGAGGCCGAGTATCGAGGGGTAGCCAATGTGGTTTTTGAGTCATGTTGGTTACATAATCTTCTGTTAGAGCTCTATTGTCCTATCGAGAAAGCTACCTTGTTGTATTGTGATAATATAAGTTCCATCTATCTTTCTGGTAATCCAGTTCAGCACCAACGCACAAAACACATAGAGATGGGTATTCACTTTGTTCGAGAGAAGGTAGCTAAAGGACAAGTACATGTCTGTCATGTCCCTTCCAGTAATCAAATTGCAGACATCTTTACAAAGGGTCTTCCCTCGGTCCTTTTTGAAGATTTTAGAGACAGTTTCAGCGTACGAAGACCGCCCGCTATAACTGCGGGGGTGTGTTAAATGAGGCCCAGAGGCCTGCGCCGCGACCCAAGTCTTCATAGCGCCGCGGCCCAATCCAAAGACTGTTCACGGAATTTCCATATAATTTGTATATTTTCTATGTTAGGTTTGTACCTTAATTAGGATTATAATATTATCATAATTGTATAATTAGTTTCCTTATAGAATATGAATTTAGATGTAAAGTTGGAATAGAATTCTCATATTGTTATATATATATACATATATATATATATATATGTCTTTCATCAATAAGAATAAATCGATTAATTTTTTCACTTAATATCTTCTAAAAATAGAAAAGAAACAAAAAAATTTGGTCATGACGCAGCCAAGTAATGCAATTTTATTGCAATTAATTAATTTTTCAATGAAACAACATCGAATTAATCATAAACACACACAATTCCCATCAACACAAGTTGCGATCCCGATTTCACATTTGGATCACCACAATCATCTCTACTCGACACTCTGTGCATACTTCCATCCTTACAGATATCACAAAATTCATTAGCATATAGTATACACAATTTTTTGAAGGACATAATTACATAAATTACCGACACGTGACAAGTTAAAGGTGAATCTTGCTAAAACAACCATATAGTATATATATCACATGCGATGTGAGTTCATGAGTGATTGGACATGATCCAGACAAAAATAAAGTTTGTTAGGTTTAGTGGGGCGATCTAATTTATTATGGATCTATTTTTTTTTCACTTTGGTGTATGGAAAACGCATTGGGTGTACTACACATGTTATTATTGCCTAGATCAATCATGTTATTTGAGTTAAAACTATTACTTGAAAGAAACTTTTAATTTCTTTTTTACTCAAATCACAGTTTAATTAAATTTCCCTTAAGTTTATAATTATGTTTCAATTTTGGATGTATAAGTGAATATATAAGACATAGAAACAAATAGTGGAAGGGGGGTAGGGTAGGAGGGAGGGGTAGGAGGGAGCGTATATATACAACAAAGAATAGAGTCTTTGTTAGTGATGATATGATAATGGTAGTAGGGTAAAAGCTTACATGTAGACACCACATTATTTAATTTATTGTTAATGTTGGGTTTGGTGTTGTGACATTTTGCCCAACATATCATTTTCAGTTCTAAGTTAAAATCAGAAAAGTTGGAACAAATGTCACGACATTCGAACCAACATTTTGTGAGACAGTTTTGCCTTACTTCACGGGAACTGAAGATTTCATGGTATTTTTACCACGATGATAAATTGACTTGGCAAGGTGATTAGGAGCTGATTAAAAACGTGGGAGGACCAAGTCAAAGTTGTTGCTAAGCTTGGGAACAAGTCCAAGAAGTTGAAGATCTTGCTCCACAATTATCTTCAACAAACCTTATCGGCTGCCCACCTTTCCCTCTACCTCTACAACGATTCCTTGAGCATTTCAAGGAAGACTCTCTACTATAAATATAGAGGCTACATCAAGAAATCAATATCCAGAATCAAAATATAAAAATACCAAGAGAGCTCTCGGAATTTCATCTCAAAAATTTGGATCAAGAAGTGTTGCCTGAGTTTGTGACGATATTCTGTCCAACATTATAGTCGTTGTTTCAGATTCTAGATTAGCTTTGTATGGAGCGATTGTAATGAGATGTTGTGCACTTCTATTTAGATAGATTTTTCAGGCTTAAGTCATCTGCGACTTAACCTTTTTTATTCCTTTGTATTATTTTGTAAATCTTGTAAGAGAAGGAATATATTCAATTGTGTGTGTGTATATATATATATATATATATATATACCAAGAAGTTTGTCTTTCTTGTTTTATAACCTATGTTTAGTGTTTGTGTTTGTGCATGATTCTAAGCCTATCCCAAAATCTCCCACTTAAATGTCGTAAACGTGTCATTAAATATGTTGTCGGCATATGTGAGTTGGGAATTTGATATTTCATAGACACTAATCCTAATTTAATAGGATATAGTGATTTGGATTGTGCTGGTGATGCGAATGATATAAAAATACAAGTAGAGGATGTTTTTATATTGACAATAATCTTGTTTTTGGTATAGTTGTAAACAAAACTGTGTCTCACTTTCAACTGCTGAATTTGAATATGTAGCAGTTGGAAGTTGTTGCTCTCAATTCATATGGCTAGGACACATGTTAGACGACTATGGTTTTACTAGCAACATTTTGTTTTTGTACTTTGATAACTTGAGAGCTATAAATATTTCCAAAAATTCAGTTCAGCACTCACGTACAAAACATATTGATATTAGACATCACTTTTAAGAGATTTGATTAAAAAAATAGTTAGTTCAAATTGAACATGTTGATACTCTTCATCAACTAGCTGATATTCTTTTTAAAAAAAGCTTTGAACCATGAGAGATACTCTAGTTTGAAGAAATCTCTTATCCTTCCTGCTGACTTCCTCATCCTAGACATGGAAGAAGATGAAATTATGCCCCTCATCATTGGGAGACCATTTCTAGCCACACGGAGGACATTGATTGATGTGAAAAAAAGAGAGCTAAAAACTCAGAGTTCAAAGGAGATGACCTTCAAAGTTTTCAAGCCACCCACTGAACCTCAAATCGTTGATAGATGTTATGCTATTGGGATAGTTGACAATGTTGTGCCTGAGAAAAGCCTCACTAGTACTGATGCTCGTGGGATACCATTAAAGAAAAGTGTGGAACCTGAGAGTAAGGCCAAGGAAACGACGAATGTTGAAAAGAGAATGAATCCTCCCGAAATGAACTCTGTGAAAAAGAAAAGGAGGAGGATGAAGAGAATGGTGCTAAATGGATGTGCGGAGGGGATACTCTACTCCCTTGATTTAGTAAGTAAACTGCGTCCGGCTAAAAGACGTTAAAGACAGCGCTACTTGGGAGGCAACCCAATGTTTTAATTATGTTATTTTAATCTCTGTTTTAGTTATTTTATTTTATCTTGAACAGTCTCACGGTATTGGCCTCTTGTCTTATGTTTTTTTATGGCAGGTGTACTAGGGACTGACTCTGAGTGGAAAATGATCAAAAACGCTGGGAAAGAGCAAAAATCGAGCACAGCGCCGTGGCGCCAAAATGCAGGGCCACGGCGCTGAAACTTCAGAGAGCCCAAAGCTATGCAATTTCAAGAATTTCTTCCCAGACCTCTGTTACGACCGATGTGTTGTGTCAGTAAGTTGTCCCTTAATTTTTAGTCTTCGTGTCAATTAAGTTTGGGGGGATCTTAATTTGTTTTATTTTTAGTTTTTTTTATTATGTTTAGCCTGTTTTATTTATTTTTGAGTCATAATTTTTTTATGGATCATGTATGTTGTAGTTGTTAAAGATATTGAGTGGATCAATTGGGATAATGTAATGAAATTGAAAGTAAAAATATGTGTGCTTAAGTTAGATATGTCAAAAATTCATGACATCTAATTATTTGGGATATTGGTGCTTAGCCTATGTGTGTCAGTTATGGAAAGAAAGGTTGAAAAATATCTAGAAAATATGTTTGCTTGTTATTTGAGGCGAAATAGTTAAGATATACATGTTAAGGGAGATGATTCAGACATTACTTTGATAGCCCTTCTTACCGTTCATTACCTATCTTGACAAAAATTATATCACTAGTCAGCTCCTTTGAGCCTAAATAATATCTTTGTTTGACACCCTATGATTCATTTGTTGTGCCATAAGTAATAACGGAAAAGTATTGGAATGAGAAGTGTTGAAAAAACAATAAAAAGAGAGTGAAATTTGGATGCACCCCAATGAAAAATATACAAAAACCTAAATTTGGGGGTGCTTGTTATTTATAATGTATCTCATTCTCTCAAAAGAAAGAGGGGAGAAAATAGGTATGAAACTAAAAAGAAAATCAGCAAGAAGGAAAAATGAGTTGAATAAAAAATGCTTATGATACGTAATTTGAGCCTAAATGCCTACTTTTATCTACCCCTACCTAAGCCTACATTACAACTCTTGAAAGTCCTGATGATCTTTAATAGGTATGTCTATGAATAGTGGAGAATAGCAAGTAAATAGGTCTATAGAATTTTGGGAAAGATGAAATGAAATTGACATGCATATGTTAGATGTTTGTATTTTCAGTGATTATGATCTAATTAAATTTGCGAAATATCTAACTTGGAATTCTAGATTGCTAAATATTCATGCTATGTATGTTCTAACATATTATCTCAGTTTTCATCCATGATTGTGAAGCAGCACGCTATAGCTACTTGGTCCATTTCATTGAGTCTTTTATTTGAATTTGTTTTTGTTTTTGTTTAATGTTTTACTCGAGGCGAGTAAAGTGTAAGTTTGGGGGTGTTTGTTGAGTGTATTTTATACACTCTTTTGAGTCCTTTTTAGTTAAGTATTTTCTTTTTAGTTAAGTATTTTCCCCATTTCGTTTGTGTTTAGTATAATATTATGGTTGTTTTTCTGTATTTTGAGTCACAACGGTCCTAAAGGAGGAAATACATAATTGAGGATGAAATTGCACAAGAAAAGTCCAAGAAATGAAGCCTCTGAAGTCGGACGAAAATGACAAAAAGCGAAAAATCGGCCCAGATTTCACCGGCCATGGCTGCCAGCGAACGCGGTGCCCAAAGTCTTGCATTATGCGATTTCGTCCACAGAGTTTCAGCGCCGTGGAGCCAGCTGTAGGGCCACGGCCGACGCGGGATTTTTAGTTTCTGGGCCGAATTTTAGAGGGTTAAAAGGATTCGAAGCGCAAGTTTACTCAAGTATAAAACCCTAAAATTCTTCTCATTAAAGGATACCTTATACCATATTCTATATCCTACTTTGGAGAGGAAAATGAGGCAAGACACAAGATTGGAGACAACTTTGTTCAAGTTCTTTTCTTTTCTTTTTTATTTATTTCAGTTTATGTTGGATTGTAAATTAGTTCTTCACATGACAATGTTTAGGAGCTAATTACTTTAGTAGGGTTTTCAGTCGAATCTTCATGAGACTCTCTCATATAGTTAATGCATTAGTTATTGATTTCTTCTTCAACATATTAAGATCTATTCAATATTGTTATGATTGCTTGATAATTAACTAGCCATTAATTGTCATAACTTGTATGATTTCGAATCGAGATCCGAGAGGGAAGATTTGAATATGATGTAGTTATTTAGACATAGGTTAAAATCATGGACGAAAGTAATCCGATACTTGTGTAGTATTTAAGGTTATTGTTCTTAATCCTCCTATGTGGTAAAATCTATCATAAAAATATAGAAGGTTTCTGCACAAGGTTGAGCTCTTGTATGTCCTAACCGGAATATAATGACATATTAGTTAACCTGCTATCTTAATAAGAAGAAGAATCATTAGCATTGCATTGACACGTGAAAGAGTGGATAGTTGAGGAGATTGGAAGTCTTATTTCCTTCATAACTGTTTAAAACCCAAAGTATTGTCAATCTTAGTTTAATTTTTGCACTTAGTTATAATATTTTTAGTTATTACTCTCCAACTTAAGAACGTCAACCAAATAGATACCATAGAATAGATAACCGGTACTTGACAAATCAGTCTCTGTGGACGATAAACTCGGTCTTACAGATCTTTATTACTTGAACGATACGTACACTTGCGTAAGCATCTAAAAATATCGCAACAACCGTATGCCTTATAACGGATATGATTAAGCCTCATATGCAAATTGAGGAGAGGTTAAGTGTATGCAGAAACGATGAGCACATGGTTAACATGATACTGACACATATATCATTTAAAACAAGAGTTTCATATATATGCAGAAAAACATATGCAAGGTCCATATTTAACTTCGCAAAAAGGTGAAAATGCAAGGTGTTTTCTAGACCAACAGAGATTACTCATGCTTTCAGTCAATGATGGAGGAGGTAATACTTAACATTTTCTGAGATTTTCCAAACAAAACACAAGAAGGAGAGGCTAGCCAGGACATCTCAGTATCTTAGCACGCAGCACGGAAGGTAGATTACATATTTAACATGCTTACTACAAGGACAGGATTACAAACTAAAGTAAGAAAATGCAAACAGGGGACATGATTTAATCATGATTCTCTATTGATGCACGCAGAACTACGATTAACCAACTCAACATACATGACCATAGGGCCAGATTTGAAACCCAGGTACGTAAAGCCAGTTACATCGCATTAAACATTAGACATGGACAGTGAACATTAGCCACCTCCCAGATCCTCCACTTACATGGACAATTCCCACATCAAACTATACCATACATATATGCTTACTCCATGATCATGCTTGTATATTGATATAAGAATGCAATTATAGCTTTAACATGGCAAATTAGTCTAATTAAGCACAAAATGCTAACACATGTCCCATTTAACTAACCGACAATGTGAAACATTCAATCAACCAATATTACTATCCTCTTTAAACCGATGCTAAACAACACAACGAACTTTTACATACTCTGAGATAGTATAACAAATTCCTCATAACACGATGTTGGACAAATTGTGCGGCTTACTGTTTTAGACATAGCCTAATCGATATTAACAATCCAAATCTGAATCAGATAAATGAAAACAGGTTTAAACATGTGTAATAATACTAACAAACACGATCAATGCAAATATAACGAGAAACACACAGATTCATATAACGGAAACAAAATTTGAAGGGATTTGATTTTACCTTTTTTGGGTAGCGAACGGAGGCGGCGTTTTGACTCGTCGGACCCACTCGGATGGTTTTGCTACACGATTGAAACGAATGAAGTTTTTGCTTTGAGAATGTTTTACTGATTCTTGACTGATATTGCGAAAAAAAAGGGTTTTTGAATTTGTTCTTCTTTGATCTTGAAGGAAGGGTGATTTTTAGGGGCGATTTTGTTGGGGTGATTTGGAGTACTGATTTCATGCGATTTGGGTATTGATTTGGTGTTGATTTTGGTGCTGATTTTTGGTAAGGTTTGGAATTCATTTTTTGGTAAGCTTTTATTGTAAGGGGTGATTTTGGATGATTTCCTGCGATTTAGTTATGGTAAGATGGGTAAGATTTGGTTAAGGGAATTTTGGTTACGCCGGATTCTCCAACCCGAAAATTCGGCGAAGATCTCGGAGCGATGTAAATGGCTAGGTTTAGGGATTAGGTTATATGAAATGAGAGGGGAATGTGCTGAAAAAAAGGTGGGTTGTTGGATGTTTTGGGCCAAGGGGAATGGGATTGGGCTGATGTTTTAATTGGGACTGAACGAAAAAAAATGCTATATTACGGGCTCAGTTTTAATGTGGGTTATTTATTTTAGTTTAATGGGAAATAGAGATGGGGGTATTAATAACAAATGCGGTTATGATATTTAAGGAGTGCTAATGCGATGCCATTTTGTAATTACTTATTTAAATATGCATATGTTTATATAGGTAGGTATTATTATTATTATTATTAAAATTATTTTGCGGTGTTTAAAAGAATAGTTTAATTTTATAGGTAAATGATTGGAAGAGAGGGTCAAGATTGGGTGTCAACAACCTCAACCATTGAGGATCATTAAAGATTTTGGAAACTTAACCTCTACCCACACAGAGGATATCACTTAATGTCTATCATGGGAATAGCTTTGGATTCATATTTCTTTACAGAAATCATCACCGAAGTGCTTTTTCTTCCACCGAAGCGCTCAATTGAACATTTACGATTTAGTTTTTCCATTGAACCTAATTCCTGGGATCTCCAGTCAGTAAGGTTGAGTTTTCACCATTCGATTCTTAATGATTGTGTTTTAAGCCCATTCCCCTAGACATACAGAACATTTAATCTCTGGGTATGCCCTTTGTCAAAGGGTCTACAAGCCGACAAACTTTCTTCTCTTATCCTGGAACCACATACCCCTCGGGTTGGTCCATATATATTTATTCTTCCAAATCACCATTTAGGAAGATTGTCTTGACGTCCATTTGATGTATCTCAAGATCCCGCAATGTGGCGATCGCAATGAATACTCGTATGGACGTCATTCTAGACACCGGGGAGTACGTGTCAAAGTAATCAAAATCCTATTTTTGTCGATAGCCCTTGACTACCAACCTGGCTTTGTACTTATCTATAGAACCATCTGCTTTATACTTTCATTTGATTATCCATTTACAACCCAACAATTTATTTTTCGGAGGAAGATCAACCAACTCCCAAGTATGATTGTGCAGAATGGAGTCTATCTCACTCTCTATAGCTTCTTTCCAGAGCGGTGCTTCTGGAGTTGACAATGATTTAACAATTGTCTGTGGTTCGTCATGAACCATATAAGCTACAAAGTCCAGACTGAAAGACTTATCTTTCCTGGCCCTTTTTCTACGTCTTGGTTACATCTCTAGTACCTTTAAGTCCTGAGAATCTGGAACACTAGATTTCGGATAATCAGCCACTTCGGAGTCCACTAGATCTGAACTACCTAGAGCCGGGCAGTTAATAACTCCGGGATCCCGAGAGCTTTGTTCATAACTTTGCTTGCGAGAGGTTATGTCTTTTTCCTTTCTATGAAACTTATCCTAAAAGAAATTGGCATTCCTTGATTCCATAATTGTACCCACATGGATGTCTGGTACATCTGACTTATGCACTCAGAAGCGATAAGCACTACTGTTATTTGCATATCTGATGAAAATTCAATCTACAGTCTTAGGCTCAATCTTGACCTGTTTTGTCTTAGGTACTTCAACATTTGCCAAACAACCCCACACCTTCAAGTATTTGTAGGTGGGTTTCTTTCCCTTCTATAACTTGTATGGAGTCTTGTCCTTACCCTTATGTGGGACTCTATTAAGAATCTTATTAGCGGTAAGGAAAGATTATCCCCACATGTTTTGGGAAAGACCGGAATTGATGAGCAAGACATTCATCATTTTTTTAACGTACGATTCTTGCGTTCAGCGACACCTTTTGATTGAGGTGGGTATGGAGCCGCCATTTGATGAACAATGCCTGATTGGGTACAATATTCTTCAAAAGGCACTACATATTCTCCCCCTTTATTGCTATGAATTGATTTAATACATACGCTTAGTTAGTTTTCAACTTCTGCTTTGTAGCGTTTGAATGCTTCAAAGGCTTCATCTTTACTTTTTAATAAGTAAAGGTAACAATACCTTGTGATATCATCTATGAATATCACAACGTACTTGTTCCCCCTCTAGTTTGAGCAAACTTTAAATCACATATATATGTGTGAATAAGTTCTATAGGAGCGGTTTCCATTTCGATGGATCTAAAGGGAATCTTTGTAAGTTTTGCCTCTACGCACACCTCATACTTACGTAGAGGGTTTACGTCGATAGACGACAACAACTCCAACTTTACCAATCCTTGGATAGATTGATAGTTTACATGTCCTAATCTATGATGCCATAAATTAGAGGACTCAAGCAGATAAGAAGAAGACTCAATTTTATTAATAGAAGGCATTACAGACAAGGCGTTAACTTTGAAGAGGCATTCACAGACAAAGCCCCTTCCTACAAAAGTTCCATTCTTAGTGATTATAAATTTATTGGATTCAAACACTATCCTAAAACCATCATTAACCAACAAAGGTCTTGAAATTAAATTTCTTCTAATATCATGGACATGCATCACCTCCTTCAGAGTAAGCTCCTTTCCGAAAGTCATATATTTTAGTTTAAGTAGAAAATATAATATTCATATGAAAATGATTAATTTGGCAATTGATGAAAATATTATGAAAATCAATCACCAATGCCGATGTCGAGATATTAAAATTATTTACTTATATATTAATAAAATATAATATTCAATATTTTAAAATTATGTGGTAATTAGTGAAAAGATTAAAATTACTGATTTTTAGAGAATTTTCAAGACTGGGAAGCATAGTGAAATTAATTGAAGATAAAAGGACGACCTGAACAAATAGTCGGTAAAGATGGGACAAAATTGGGTGTCAACAACTATTTAAATATGTTATTAGTAGAAAAATAGAATTGCTTAAACTAGTACATTCAGACTTGACAGATTTCAAGAACACTGTTAGTAAATGTGAAAAAAGTATTATATTATTATTGTTGATGACTTTTCTAGATACACTAAGGTATATCTTCTTAAGTCTAAAGATGAGGCTGAAAGTATGTTGTAACACCCCATTTTAAACCGGAGTCGAAAACGGGAGTACTACGTATGGTTGATTCCTAAATGTGTTTTTAAGGAGTCGCCACCTAATTATTTTGGGTGAATTAGGACACCTAAATACTAACTGATTAAAGTCAGCATTAACTCCATTTAATGGTCTGTGAAACTAAATAAGATTCTGAGTAAGGGTTCTTTATTATCCTAAAGGGAAGGGATTAGGCACCCTAAAGGATCCACTAACTTGCGGTTGTCCGTTCAAACATGGGTTAATTTATTTGGCTAAGGGATGTATGTTTTAGAAAAGATTATTTAAGTAAAAAAGGGATGTGGCAAAATATCTAAAGAATATCTGTTGATAACTAAAAGGGTCTTATAAGACTCACAAAATATACAAAGTTGATTATGCATTTATAAGACATGTAATTATTTTATTTGACAAAAGCAAGAACATGATAAATTACTCCTATTAGTATATGTAAGGTTAGGACTCTTATATATAAAGTTAGTTATGAAATTATTTTTTATACGTGTATGCGGAAATTACTCCCTATGATATTTATGAAGAGTTTATGAGAAAGTTTATTTCTTAAGAATTAAATATGGAGGAATATATTAACTACACGACTAAAGCATAGCTAGGATTAATTATTGGATTTAGATTTATATGATGGACCTAGAATAAATAAGGGATGAATTTATCTTTTAAACTACCCCTCCAATGTATTCAAAGACTAGTAGAGTTAATTATCCTATTAATTACAAAGTTAACAAATATGACAATAATAAATAAACAAATAAATAAATACATAAATAAGCAAGGGAGGAGTGAGATTGGGAATTTAGAATGGATGACGACGTCATGTATCCCGTTGTTGTTTGGAAGCCCTACGACAGGAGTGTGGCGGCGGTATGGAAATCATGATGAGTCTCGTACCGAGACTCTTGATTATTCTCCCGATGCATGTCATGTAAAAATAAGACAAGAGTATAAAATAGAAAGATTAGTATGCATCCAAGCTTATCAAAAAAATAAGTAACCGTTGACACAGCACCTAAACACATATTAATCACTTATTTTAATAGCGGACCGAAATGCAAGAACAGACAGTTGGTAATCACCAAAATAATGAATTGCGAGCCCACTAATTTTAAAGTTTTGCGGGTTTTCTTTACAGTAAATAATTACAACAGCAATACCAAAAGAGATAGCAGCAGAATAACATCAGTAAACTTATGGATTAATATGTGTATACTTGAGGATTCAGAAACAGTCACAACATAACCAACATACATGATAATTATCTTAATAGACTCCGATGACATTTAACATTCGTTTAACTTGTTTTAAAACCAATGCAGCACCTAAGCAATAACTGAATTGAGATAAGACAATTAACCAACACATAACTTGATCATACAGGCCACACAATGCAGATTAAAGAGACAAAACTTAAAAGGAAATGAGTTTATGGATGGACAATGACAATAGGAACACTAGAGCACATTTTTTCATAAATAAATGCAGCAGCGAAATGGCAAAAACCAGTCCAAACAGGGGGGCTGAAAATCAGTCTAAGCAGGGCTGAAAATCAGACTGACATATGCTAAAAATTGGTCTAAAAAAATAGCCAAAACAGTGGCCCAAAAATGATCAAAATCAGTTCCAACAATCCTACGGGATTACAGCAACATTTCATATTAATCACACGCATGTTGGATGACCTTTGAGAACATCTCATGTTATGAGAACTCCTATAAGATTCAGGAAGACTTCACATGCATTTAACTTAGACTAAAATGCCAACGAGACTACTTGACTAGGCCTAAATCCATACAGATACGACATGATTGCATGTGATATTAGGCTAGCTCACTCAAAAGTACAAACATGGTCGAATATAACATACAGATGGCTACATGGCTATTTATTCTGGGACTGAAATCTGAGTATGATGCATACATGCTTCACATAGACAATTTTAGACACGTATATATGCAGTCAACCAAAGAATATAGGTATAAGACATTCCTATTAACCGTTAAGTATACAATTCTGCTTCACAATGATTTTATTTACAATTCCCACATAACGTAAACTTTAACTACACCCAAAACAATGGAAACAAAGTAAAAATAAATATATTATGATAGGTGTTATACTTGTATAGTTAGCTTAAAGTAAAATACATTACCATTTTTTAAGAGATGAGAACGCGGGGGTTTATTTTACAATTAAAATGTTTGTTACTTTATCGGGATGATAACACGACATTGTAAATCATGTATCCTTGATCTTAGTAACAATTTGATTGGAGGTCGGTCTTGAGTTATTAAAACACTATAGTAATGTTTTTTTAGAAAAAAAAACGAATAAAAGACTCTGATTTTTGAATGTAGTCACACAGATGTATAATCACATAATCACCTTTTCTAAGACATGGTTGTTGTCACATACACATAATCTCTCTTACGATATTTCGGAAATAAGTAAGAGGCTTGAACCTAGGCACATAAATACACATAGACACACATAATCCCGTTAAATTTTGATGTTGTTATCTCCGAGAGCACGTTGACTTAATTTGAAAACTTGGGATTGGACCTCGTAATCCCTTTTACTTCCCGCTAACTATTTGCTAGGAGAAGTATTTATTTATAGAGTGAGTTACGAGAAACAGTTCATACATGATTACTACCTTTCCTGAAGTAATATGCCAAACACCTTGATTTAACTAATCATATAAGGCGATGAAATTTCATACAAATTTGCAGCTATCCATTTTGCACATGTAGTTAGCTTTTAATATAATGAATCAGCTAGTTCCATGCTTTCCCAGATTTATGCATTCAATGGCTTCAATATGATGAACATTCAATATGCGCAAAAACGATTATCATAGTACTAATAATGACCAGAGATGGCAAACATTAGCGACACTACTTAGTCGACCCTATAACCTGGACGATAAACACTACATTCAACCAGACACCAACAACAGTTAGTAAAGCTCATTAGTATCCGCAATCATAAAAGCCAGTAATAGTTCATACTACCTTTTATCTATGGTGAATCTGAGACGACGGCGAGTTTACCTTTGAGTCGTCGAAGAAAAGTTTTCAGTACTTGTTTGAGACTAGTTTGGATTGATTTTCTGATTCAGTCCAGGATGCATGCGTTGGTTTTGTCCTCCCAGCTATGTGTTCTTCCCGATGTTCTGCTGCTCTGACTGAGCCCTGCCTTCTGTGCTCTTCCAATTGCTGGTTTCGGAATTCTTTTAGTGATGCTAAGGATTCTTCCTAAGGTTCCCCGCTGTCCTTCATGTGTAGAAAGCTTAATCCTTTTATAGTCCCAGAATTGGGTTCCATTTGGGGTAAGTTTTTAAGACTGATTTTGGACAATATTCGGTACTGATTTTGGACGATTCTAAGGGCTGATTCGCGGAAGATTTGTAGGGATTTGGAGTGATTTCTTTATGGTAAGATAGGGGTATCGATATGGGAGGTGATTCGCCGGATTCTCCGGCGAGAATCCCGGCATGTGCGATGGGGTGAGGTGCGGCGATTGTGGTTTCTCTATAGTTTTTAGGTTTTTGTTTCTGTTGTTTGCTGGGACGAAGGGGTAAAGTAAAAGGGCAGATGGGTTGTGGGCTGAAAAGGTTTTAGGCTGGGGTTGGGCCAAGGAGCTCTGGGCTTGGGGCGACGGGTTTAATTGACAGGGGGAGAAATAAGGTGAAGAAGGGCTGTAGGGAACTGGGCCTGCGGGTCACGGGTTTGGGCCAGGGTATCTGTTGGGCTGGGTAGTTAGTTATTAATAGGTATTAGCTTTAGGTATTGATGCGCGTAATAGATGCACACACTTTTAAACGCAAGTGCACGTTATCGTATCAAGTAGTATAGTCTTAGATAAGACCGAATATCGTCCTCTGGGATTAGGGTTCAAGTACCAATTGTCTATTTTCTAGTATCTATTTGGTGAATTAATGAGTGATTGGTTGTTTATGACTAAGAATTATAAAAGCTAATTAAATATAAAGATTTAATTCAGATGTGATGAGAATAGGGCTTCTATGTATCCTTACTATCCGCTTATGTTACTTACTAATGCATTACTTATGGTATTCTTCTTTTGGAGAAAGCAGGTTTACGAAATCGTTTTATACTCCCGTTAGGGTTATATAAACACTCAACCCCAGTATTGTTCCTTACCTAACTTTCGCTGATAAGGGTAACTCTATAGGAGGATTAAGCACAAAAACCTAGTTGACCGTCACGCACAATGCAAAATTAGGGTTGTTAAGCCTCTCATCAACGCTTACAAATCTAATTGAGGTATTTTCATCCCCAATTCAAGACCGTCTACCCAACTTACAAAGATATTCACAATCCTCCTTTTCGTAATCAGATTAGAAATCATATAGTGATAACTAGTTGTCAATTAGCTACCAAGAATTCAACTCAATTATTGGATAGATCTCTCAATAAGAATAATAACCATAAGCATGCATTACTTTATAACATAAGGTTCAAGAATTCAACATAGAAAGCCCTATAAGAGAATTAGTTCCTAGCCATGAATATGACAAGAACTAATTCAAAGTTCATCATGCAAAAACTGAATTAAAGAAAAGAAAAAGAAAAGAAATTACTAATGTTTGGGTCTCCAATCTCCTAGGCAAGAAAACCTTGTGTTTGGCAAGAAAGGGAACCCTTGAAAACTGCCTAGGGTTCTCCTTTTATAGGTTTAAAACGTCTCCCCTCTTTTCCCTGCAGGCCTGGCCCAAAAATCCGTCAAAAGACCTAATTTTTCCGCGTCGGCGCCGCGGCCCTGCAGATGGGCGCCGCGGCGCCTAAAGTTCTGCAATACTTCGGGTGTTTTGGCGCCGCGGCGCTGCAACTCCTGTGGCTTCTCGGATGTTTAGGCGTCGCGGCCTGCTTCGGTCTCGAGGCGCGCTGAATCTTCTGCAGCTTCTGAATAATAGCGCGCGCCCGCTTCGATCGCAGCGAGGCGCGCAGTCCGATTTCAGCCTCGTTTGCCACTTTCTCCGTTTTCAGCTCTAGTACCTCCTCTTTTTCCCTCTTTTCGCTCCTTTTCCGCCATTTGGCCACTTTAGCCACTTTGACTCAAAAGAAAGAAAATCTATCCTAATACGACACTTTGTATGTACAAAACGGGACAAAAGACTAACTAGACTGACTCAAAAGGTGTATATAAAATACACCGATCAAATACCCCCAAACTTAACCTTTGCTCGACCTCTAGCAAAGATAAAAAGAAAGAAATAAAATGACAGACTCAATTAATAAGAAAATCAACAAAGAAAATAAACAGACTCGCCATTGATCACTTTTTCTTTGCATGAATGTTAACTAGAAAAACATGAAGGTTAGCGAATAATACGCAGGAACATATAGCATGGAATTTCAACACATTGAGCTAGATATTTCGCAAACTCATACTTATCATGCTTAAATGGAAGTCGGTGTACTCAAGTATGCATATAAATTCAAAAATTCCTATGGCATGCTTACTTGCTATTCTCCACTAATTCGGATATACATAAAGAGATCTTGAGACTTTGGGGGTTGTAATGTAGGCTTAGGTAGGGGTTGGTAAAGATAGGCATTTAGGCTCATTTTTACGTACCATAAGCTCTTTGGCTTTTCAATTTTTCCCTTTTTCTTTTGATTCTTTACTTCACTTCAATTCTATCCTTCCTCTTTTGTTTTGGGAGAATGAAGTATATAATAATGACAAGCACTTTTGGCTGCTTTGCCTATTTCTTATTACTTTTGTATTGGGGTGCAATGAGACTTTATTCATTCTTTTTGTTTTCTTTTAACACAATGTACTCCTACTGTTTCATAATTTCACTTATGGTACACTTTGTGGGAATATAGGGTGTCAAAGAAGAAGTTTCAAATTTTAGGCTCAATGGGGCTAACTAGTGATATTTTTAAAGTGCGGATAGAAAAGAATGGTAAGAATTGGCTATCAAAGAAATGTCGAGTCATCTCCTAACATGCATATCCTAACTATTTCGCCTCAAATAGCAAGATCATAACACATAAGCATTTATCATTTAGCATACATAACTCAAGCAAGAGACTCGATTAGACAGATTACGTGAGTTTTTGGCATCTCTAACCTAAGTGTTTAGATAGTCGCTTCCATTCCTTTACATTATTCCACCTTACTTCACTAGGTGTTTCTAGCAACTACAAAGATACATGATCTTTGTGAGCAATTATGACTCAAGAAAGAAAAAATTTTGGTGACTCAAAATAAACATAAAACAAATAGAAAAATTTAAATAAAACATAACATGACACACAAATAAAAACTAAAACACAAAAACACACCCCCAAACTTAAATCACACATTGTCCCCAATGTGTGTAGACTCAAAGACAGTAAAAGAAAACGACACTTACAAACTTTGGCTAAAATGGTGGTGGTGGCGGTGGATAATGCATCGACCATTGGTTGAACAAGGCACTCAGCTCGTCGATTTGTTGCCTTGTTTCTTGTTGTCCTTGTACTACTGTTTGCAAGGTCTGCATCATCTCCTTCTGGTGTTGGTACAATTGCCCTATTGTGGGCTCTGAAGGTTCTGCTCTAGTGGTTGGCCGGTGGCTGGGTCCTGCCTCATATTGAGCCCCTATTTCAGGCTCATCTTCATCCATGGCGGCCTCTGCTGCTGGTGGTGCTCTCCGTCTGGCTGGGGCGGGTGCAGTTTTGGGCGTTTAAATTTCTGGATTCTCGCCGCGCCACAGCTTTTAGCGCGCGGCTGACATCTGCGCTCGCCGGGACTTTCCGCGGCCACTGCTCGCAGCTGCGGCTGCGCTAAATTCTGCAAACTTTACGGAATTCTACCGCGTGCCTGCTCGCAGGCGCATGGCCTAAATTCTGCGCTGTTCAACTCTTTTGGCGCCAGCCACTGCGCCATGCGCTACCCGCTTTTCTGGAAATCCTGACTTTCTTTCAGTTTCGCCTTGATTCATTCCTCAGTACTATCAATCACGCTCAAACACAAGACCCATGACCGTGAGATTGTTCTAGACAAAATAAAATAAACTAAAGACTGAAATTAAAATAACATAATTGAAAACGTTGGGTTGCCTCCCAACAAGCGCTGTCTTTTACGTCTTTTAGCCGGACGCAATTAACCTTTCTGAGTGCCCATTGGATACTTCTGCGAACTGCTTGCAATCCACAGATTTATTGCTATAGGTCTCAATTTCCCTATAACTATTTGTTCAAACAGGGGCCTTAAACATACAAGTATCCCACAAGTACACAAGAGGAGTTTGTCTTTTAGGCTTTATTTTGTAGGAAACCGTGAAATTCTCTACATCTCTTGACTCTGGGGGTTGCCCTTGATGGTATGCAATTCCTAATTGGGAGTCATTCGTGATAGCTAGTGGTGTTTCTTCTGTGATAGGTGCATGAAAAAGAATTTCCACAGAATCCAAGGTGAATAATTGGATTTCTGCAATCTTTTCCTTCTCTACACCAGCTATCTCACCAAATTCCTCAATAGTTGGGTGTGATTCAGGCTCCTCAATTTGCTGTTCGCTGTTGAATATGATCGCGAGTTCTGCTATTTGCGTTTCCAACTTCTTTATACCCAACCTCATTTCGTCCATGAACCGAGTTTGGGACCTCGTGAGACTGAGTAGAGTTTCTCGTAATTCCTCCCTCTCTTCCTCTATGGTTGGAGCTCGATCATATTGACAGTAGAAATCCATATCTTCAGGATCCCTGAGATGCATCAAAACCAACAAAGAATCACGGCACCCTTGTTTTCACACAATAAATACATAAAATAAACAAAATTAAAAAAAACTATACATAAAACCAAATTAGAAATTAAAAATAGATAAATTTGATATTGAACTATTGCCTAATCCCCGGCAGCGGCGCCAAAAACTTGATGCGCGTAATAGATGCACACACTTTTAAACGCAAGTGCACGTTATCGTATCAAGTAGTATAGTCTTAGATAAGACCGAATATCGTCCTCTGAGATTAGGGTTCAAGTACCAATTGTCTATTTTCTAGTATCTATTTGGTGAATTAATGAGTGATTGGTTGTTTATGACTAAGAATTATAAAAGCTAATTAAATATAAAGATTTAATTCAGATGTGATGAGAATAGGGCTTCTATGTATCCTTACTATCCGCTTATGTTACTTACTAATGCATTACTTATGGTATTCTTCTTTTGGAGAAAGCAGGTTTACGAAATCGTTTTATACTCCCGTTAGGGTTATATAAACACTCAACCCCAGTATTGTTCCTTACCTAACTTTCGATAAGGGTAACTCTATAGGAGGATTAAGCACAAAACCTAGTTGACCGTCGCACAATGCGCAAAATTAGGGTTGTTAAGCCTCTCATCAACGCTACAAATCTAATTGAGGTATTTTCATCCCCAATTCAAGACCGTCTACCCAACTTACAAAGATATTCACAATCCTCCTTTTCGTAATCGATTAGAAATCATATAGTGATAACTAGTTGTCAATTAGCTACCAAGAATTCAACTCAATTATTGGATAGATCTCTCAATGAGAATAATAACCATAAGCATGCATTACTTTATAACATAAGGTTCAAGAATTCAACATAGAAAGCCTATAAGAGAATTAGTTCCTAGCCATGAATATGACAAGAACTAATTCAAAGTTCATCATGCAAAACCGAATTAAAGAAAAGAAAAAGAAAAGAAATTACTAATGTTTGGGTCTCCAATCTCCTAGGCAAGAAAACCTTGTGTTTGGCAAGAAAGGGACCCTTGAAAAGCCTAGGTTCTCCTTTTATAGGTTTAAAACGTCTCCCTCTTTTCCTCGAAGGCTGGCCCAAAAATCCGTCAAAGACCTAATTTTTTCCGCGTCGGCGCGCCTGCGAGATAGGCGCGCGGCTAAAGTTCGCAATACGGGTGTTTTGGCGCGCGCCCGATATCTCTGTTCGGTAGCGCGCAGCCTGCAACTCCGTGGCTTCGGATGTTTAGCGCGCGCTGCTGTTCGTCTTCGAGCGCGCGCGCCGAATCTTCTGCAGCTTCTCGAATAATAGCGCCGCGCTTCGCTTCAGGCGCGGCGCAGGTCTGGATTTCAGCCTCGTTTGCCACTTTCTCCGTTTTCAGCTCTAGTACCTCCTCTTTTTCCCTCTTTTCGCTCCTTTTCCGCCATTTGGCCACTTTAGCCACTTTGACTCAAAAGAAAGAAAATATATCCTAATACGACACTTTGTATGTACAAAATGGGACAAAAGACTAACTAGACTGACTCAAAAGGTGTATATAAAATACACCGATCAGGTATCTAATTAGTTAATTAGTAGTAAATTAAATTAATAAATGACTAGATTATTTTAGGCGCTTTGTTAGTCTAAGTTGAGATTAAAAAATAAAGACGGGTGTGCTATTTAATTAGTGTTTAATGTTTATAATGTGATGTCGTTATTAAGACTTATTAAATAAAAAATAGGACTTCTTAATTCTTTTATGAATGCTATTATTAAAACGCGTGTGTTATATTATTATTTTATGTATTTATTATTTATTATTAAATTGTTTATTTATGCCTGTATTAATGTTTTATTGCTGCATTTTATTATTATAAAATTGTTTTAAAATTAGTGTAATTTTATAGTTAATGACTGGACGGGAGGGTCAAAATTGGGTGTCAACAGTTGTCCCTCTTTGTATGGAGATGATGGAAGAATTTTCGGACAAAGACGTTGACTCATAGCCAATTTTGTCCCGATCCTCAGAATTGCAATGTTGGGCAATTAGGCAAGGCGGACGCGGACTCAAAATTGTCCCAGTGTCGAGTTATGACGACACTGTTTGCCGTGGTCAAAACAAGGCGCGCTAACGCGACTCAAAATTTGTCGGTGTCGAGTTATGGCGACACTGGCCGTGTGTAAAGAATAAAAATAAAATAAACGGGCTTGAACCTGGGGTGTACCGCTATGGCTTATGGTACTGGGTTTTTTTTATGGTGATGTGGAACGAGTGGACCGACGCTTGAGGCCGCTTCTGCCATTCATCGGGAAGGTTGGCCCCCCAACAAATTGCCCCGGTTCGCTGTAAGAGAAAATTCACGTTGTGCTCCTGCTCCTGCATGCTAAGACTTAAGCAAACGGTTAGTGCATAACTGTTAAGGCAAAACAATGTAAGAATGTGAATTTGTGCTGTGGTTGTAGTCAGATTGTATATACTATAAAATGAAATGATGTGATGATACGCTGTCTTGTATAGACGAGATGCAGATGACGTCGTTGTATGGACGAAATGTAGATGTTAAATGCGTTGTATGGACGAAATGCAGATGTTAAATGCGTTGTATGGGCGAATGCGGATGTTAAATCGTTGTATGGGCGAATGCGGATGTTAAATCGTTGTATGGGACGAAATGCGATGTTAAATCGTTATATGGGAAATCAGATGTTAAATGCGTTGTATGGGCGAAATGTAGATGTTAAATGCGTTGTATGGACGAAATGTAGATGTTCGTCGTTGTATGGACGAGATGCAGATGTTCGTCGTTGTATGGACGAGATGCAGATGTTCGTCGTTGTATGGACGAGATGTAGATGTTCGTCGTTGTATGGACGAGATGTAGATGTTCGTCGTTGTATGGACGAGATGTAGATGTTCGTCGTTGTATGGACGAGATGTAGATGTTCGTCGTTGTATGGACGAGATGTAGATGTTAAATGCGTTGTATGGGCGAGATGTAGATGTTCGTCGTTGTATGGGCGAGATGTAGATGTTAAATGGTTGTATGAAGCGAATGTAGATGTTAAATCGTTGTATGGGCGAGATGTAGATGTTAAATCGTTGTATGGGCCTTGATGCAGATGTTAAATCGTTGTATGGACGAGATGTAGATGTTAAATCGTTGTATGGGCGAGATGCAGATGTTAAATCGTTGTATAGACGAGATGCGATGTTAAATCGTTGTATGGGCGAATGCGAGATGTTAAATCGTTGTATAGGCGAGATGTAGATGTTAAATCGTTGTATGGGCGAGATGTAGATGTTAATGTCGTTGTATGGGCCTTGATGCAGATGTTAAATCGTTGTATGGGCGAAATGCAGATGTTAAATGCGTTGTATGAAGCGAAGATGCGAATGTTAAATCGTTGTATGGACGAGATGTAGATGTTCGTTGTATGGGCGAGATGTAGATGTTAAATCGTTGTATGGGCGAGATGTAGATGTTAAATCGTTGTATGGACGAGATGTAGATGTTAAATCGTTGTATGGGCGAGATGTAGATGTTAAATCGTTGTATAGACGAGATGTAGATGTTAAATCGTTGTATGGGCGAAGATGTAGATGTTAAATCGTTGTATGGACTTGATGCAGATGTTAAATCGTTGTATGGGCGAGATGTAGATGTTCGTCGTTGTATGGGCGAATGCGAGATGTTAAATCGTTGTATAGACGAGAATCTGAGATGTTAAATCGTTGTATGGGCCGAGATGCAGATGTTAAATCGTTGTATAGACGAGATGTAGATGTTCGTCGTTGTATGGACAAGATGTAGATGTTAAATCGTTGTATGGGCCTTGCGAGATGTTAAATCGTTGTATGGGACGAAATGCGGATGTTCGTCGTTGTATAGGCGAGATCACGAGATGTTAAATCGTTGTATAGGCGAGATCACGAGATGTTAAATCGTTGTATGGACGAAATGCGATGTTCGCCGTTGAGATGTAGATGTTAAATCGTTGTATGGGCGAAATGTAGATGTTAAATCGTTGTATGGGCGAAATGCGGATGTTAAATCGTTGTATGGGCGAGATGTAGATGTTAAATCGTTGTATGGACGAAATGCAGATGTTGTATTGGAATGTTATTGTCCTCCTTGTTCTCTTGGTGCTCCGCTGCCGTCAGGCTCTCTTTTAAAATTTGTCCCAGTTTATGTCGATCTTTCGAGCATATGGAAT
Organism: Przewalskia tangutica; assembly: GCA_029844215.1. NCBI lineage: Eukaryota > Viridiplantae > Streptophyta > Magnoliopsida > Solanales > Solanaceae > Przewalskia > Przewalskia tangutica. Next base: position 36,168,098 of record CM056735.1, read on the forward strand.
CATATTTGTCGGTGTCCTTTCGTGGCGAAGTCCTTAAAAATTGTCGATTTGGTAATGGCGAGTCGGATATATGTCGTCGCTGGACATAATCGTCGATAACGTCGTTACTGGGCGTGTTGCTGCTGCTCCTGTAGAATAAATGCTCCTGCAAGCTAAGCTTGAGAAAGAGTTAGTGTATAACTGTTAAAACAGAATGATAAATATTTGAGAAAGGCAATTATGTGGGTAGAGATGTCGTCCCTGAGATGTTTCCTTGCAACTGACGAATTGCCAAGATGCCTTTGTTGTGTGCTTTATGCCCGAGCTGATGCGCTAGACTTTGTTGCGGACTTTTGAATTCTGACTGTTGATTGTCGGTGCCCCTCTCTGCTTATGTTGTTTCTTTCTGCTTTTGCTAATATGAAGAACTTTTGTTGTATCTTCTGCTAATATGAAGGACCTGCGCTCAAAGAAAATTTTGTGAGTTTTGGGGGGGTGGTCGATTCGTATTTGACTTCGCCGCCTTGTTCCTTGACATCTGCGTGCCTGGCCTGTTTGGGCTTGCAACCCCTGTCTGGTTTCCTACCTTGTCCCAGTTTTGAAAAGGGTGTTTGGCCTAAGGGGGTCTCAATGGAGTTGCTTGTATGTTATGTGTATTCTTGTTATTTTCAGAATGAAGGGAAAGTTTCCTAATGGTGTGACCGAAGCCGATTTAGGCGCTTCGTATCCTCGTGAGGAATCGGGTCATGGCGTAGTTCATTACAAGCGAATATTGGGTAAAATTCTAAAGGTGGGACCGAGGCCGATGTGGCGCCTACGTATCCATGAGGAATCGGTCGAACGTAGTTCATAATACAAGCAAAAGAGAAATTGGGATTTTTCTAAAAGATGGGACCGAAGCCGATATGGCCGCCTACGTATCCGCCAAGGGAATCAGGTCTAACGTAGTTCCAAATACAAGCAAAAGAGAAATTGGGATTTTCTAAAAGGTGGGACCGAAGCCGATGTGGCCGCCTACGTATCGCTTGAGGAATCGGGTCACACGTAGTTCGATTACAAGCAAAAAGAAATTGGGATTTTCTAAAGGTGGGGCCGAAGCGGTGTGGCGCCTACGTATCCATGAGGAATCAGGTCACACGTAGTTCCAAATACAAGCAAAACAAAGGAAAACATTATTAAAGCTTAAATATGAGTCTTGAATTATTCTGCTAAACTAAATTGTTCTTCCTTATCCGGGCTCTAGGCGGACCAGAACAAGGGTGCAAATCCAACCAATACGCCTTCTTGCTCTGCGTCATGGCTGGTACAGTCTTCGCTATCAATATCTTCTTCTTTTGGCTTATGCGTGGTGCGTGCTCGGATAAATGATTGATTCAGGCGGAATGGGCATAGGCAAGGGAGTGTATTCCTCATCTAAGGTTGTCAGGTGCACATTGACATGGCCGTTGTTTGGCAAGGGATTTGGGGCAGACTCCTTCAGCTGAATTACCCCTTCTTTGATCAACGCCTCGATTATGTCTCTGAGGGAGTAACAATTTTCGATGTCGTGCCCCTCGACACCGGAGTGGTATGCACAATGTTTGGTTTTATCGTGCCCTCGGGAAGTAGGCACAGGGATATTTAGGAATTGGCTGGAGTATTCCTGCGGCTTTCAGCTCCTCATACACTTGGGTTATGGGTTCGGCTAAAGGTGTATAGGTTCTGGTTGGTTTTCTCTTAGCACCTATGTGGGGTTTGAAGGTGTTTAGTGAACGGGCATTTGGCTGTGGCGTATGCACGGATGGGTATCGTAAGGGGTTGTCGTATGCATTGCAAAAGTAGGTTTGTGGTGGCCTTTGGTTTGTGTTTGGCTGGAGCATAATTTGGTTTTGTGTGGGATGTATGGGTGCATTGTATATTGGCTGAATGGGATATGTAGTAAGAGAAGTCTTGGTAGTAATTTGGAGGATTTTATTTGTTTTGGTTATTTGCGATGTGAGTACTTGATGATGTTTACGAGCCTTGATTTCGACTGCAGGTTTGCCATTTGTTGCGGTATTTGGGCGAGGTGTTCTATCGGATCTATGCTGTTTTTCTCTTTTGAGACCCCTGCTTTGCCTATAGGAACCAAGGCGAGTTCAGGCTCGTTCATTCGGATGCCGCTTGAATCGATCATGTCATTTGGATCGTGCCTTTGATCTTGTGAGATATCGATGTTCTGCCATTGCTTAGTCAAATACAAATCGACCTTTGGGGGGAGATGATAAATCCTTTAGACAACATGTAGCAAACTGTGTTAGTGTAAAACACGTGATTTTGCCAAAGTGTAAATAGCATTTAGCAAGTACATGTTGCACATAAATTATCGCATTGCAAGCGAGTCCTAACATGCATGGGGACCCTTTTATGCCAGAGGTAGGCCTAAACGTCACATATGCGAGGTCATGATGGATTTGTCCAAGCCGTCCAACTGTGATGCTTTTGTTGGAAATGGCGACCAAATGACGGTGCACTTTTTCCAATTTCAGCATGACATGATTAGGTTTGGATTCGTCTATCATTGCCACGCTACACATAATATGCTGGTTGGTCGTTGGGTTGAGAAACCCGTCGACAAGTTTGGTGTCCTCCTAATTGTGGTGTCGATGCCAAGGACCGACCCACCTAAGGTAAATGCATCGTGCATGCCACTAAAATAAAGGGTGGTATAGCTCTATCTTAAGTTTCTAAGATTTGGCTTTTACGGATCTGAGTTCGAGCGGACAACTCGAGTGAGAAGGCTCTGCGACCACTGGTTAGGCCAGGACACTCCACGTATGTTACCAACTCTCCTAAATTTGGGTTTTGAAGAAAGAATTTTCTTTGATGCACCAGTAGCACCTCGCATGTAGTGTGTGATTGTGTGAATTTTCAGTGGAAGAAATATGAGCGGAATGCCGGTTTAAGGAAGCGATGGCGGTAGCAATTAAAATAAACAAAATATAGCACACAAAATTAAATGCAAAAAATAATGCCAAATAATAACCCTAGGTTTGTTATGGTTAAGAACCTTAAATCCCCAGTGGAGTCGCCATCTGTAACACCCCATTTTAAGCGAGTCGGCAGAGTACTACGTATGGTTGATTCCTAAATGTGTTTTTAAGGAGTCGCCACCTAATTATTTTGGGTGAATTAGGACACCTAAATACTAACTGATTAAAGTCAGCATTAACTCCATTTAATGGTTTGTGAAACTAAATAAGATTCTGAGTAAGGGTTCTTTATTATCCTAAAGGGAAGGGATTAGGCACCCTAAAGGATCCGCTAACTTGCGGTTGTCCGTTCAAACATGGGTTAATTTATTTGGCTAAGGGATGTATGTTTTAGAAAAGATTATTTAAGTAAAAAAAGGGATGTGGCAAAATATCTAAAGAATATCTGTTGATAACTAAAAGGGTCTTATAAGACTCACAAAATATACAAAGTTGATTATGCATTTATAAGACATGTAATTATTTTATTTGACAAAAGCAAGAACATGATAAATTACTCCTATTAGTATATGTAAGGTTAGGACTCTTATATATAAAGTTAGTTATGAAATTATTTTTTATACGTGTATGCGGAAATTACTCCCTATGATATTTATGAAGAGTTTATGAGAAAGTTTATTTCTTAAGAATTAAATATGGAGGAATATATTAAATAATAGACTAAAGCATAGCTAGGATTAATTATTGGATTTAGATTTATATGATGGACCTAGAATAAATAAGGGATGAATTTATCTTTTAAACTACCCTTCCAATGTATTCAAAGACTAGTAGAGTTAATTATCCTATTAATTACAAAGTTAACAAATATGACAATAATAAATAAACAAATAAATAAATACATAAATAAGCAAGGGAGGAGTGAGATTGGGAATTTAGAATGGATGACGACGTCATGTATCCCGTTGTTGTTTGGAAGCCCTACGACAGGAGTGTGGCGGCGGTATGGAAATCATGATGAGTCTCGTACCGAGACTCTTGATTATTCTCCCGATGCATGTCATGTAAAAATAAGACAAGAGTATAAAATAGAAAGATTAGTATGCATCCAAGCTTATCAAAAAAATAAGTAACCGTTGACACAGCACCTAAACACATATTAATCACTTATTTTTATAGCGGACCGAAATGCAAGAACGAGATAGGTTGGTAATCGGCCAAAATAATGAATTGCGAGCCCACTAGTTTTAAAGTTTTGCGGGTTTTCTTTCTGATAAATAATTACAATGATACCAAAAGAGATAGCAGCAGAATAACATCAGTAAACTTATGGATTAATATGTGTATACTTGAGGATTCAGAAACAGTCACAACATAACCAACATACATGATAATTATCTTAATAGACTCCGATGACATTTAACATTCGTTTAACTTGTTTTAAAACCAGTCGACAGACCTAAGCAATAACTGAATTGAGATAAGACAATTAACCAACACATAACTTGATCATACAGGCCACACAATGCAGATTAAAGAGACAAAACTTAAAAGGAAATGAGTTTATGGATGGACAATGACAATAGGAACACTAGAGCACATTTTTTCATAAATAAATCAGGCGTGAAATAATCCAAAATCAGCGTGAAATGGCAAAAACCAGTCCAAGCAGGGGCTGAAAATCGATCTAAGCGGTGAAAATCAGACTGACATATGCTAAAAATTGGTCTAAAAAAATAGCCAAAACAGTGGCCCAAAAATGATCAAAATCAGTTCCAACAATCCTACGGGATTACAGCAACATTTCATATTAATCACACGCATGTTGGATGACCTTTGAGAACATCTCATGTTATGAGAACTCCTATAAGATTCGGAAGACTTCACGTGCATTTAACTTAGACTAAAATGCCATGAGACTACTTGACTAGGCCTAAATCCATACAGATCTGACATGATTGCATGTGATATTAGGCTAGCTCACTCAAAAGTACAAACATGGTCGAATATAACATACAGATGGCTACATGGCTATTTATTCTGGGACTGAAATCTGAGTATGATGCATACATGCTTCACATAGACAATTTTAGACACGTATATATGCAGTCAACCAAAGAATATAGGTATAAGACATTCCTATTAACCGTTAAGTATACAATTCTGCTTCACAATGATTTTATTTACAATTCCCACATAACGTAAACTTTAACTACACCCAAAACAATGGAAACAAAGTAAAAATAAATATATTATGATAGGTGTTATACTTGTATAGTTAGCTTAAAGTAAAATACATTACCATTTTTAAGAGATGAACGCGGGGGTTTATTTTACAATTAAAATGTTTGTTACTTTATCGGGATGATAACACGACATTGTAAATCATGTATCCTTGATCTTAGTAACAATTTGATTGGAGGTCGGTCTTGAATTATTAAAACACAATAGTAATGTTTTTTTTAGAAAAAAATGAATAAAAGACTACGATTTTTAATGTAGTCACACAGATGTATAATCACATAATCACCTTTTCTAAGACATGGTTGTTGTCACATACACATAATCTCTATTACGATATTTCGGAAATAAGTAAGAGGCTTGAACCTAGGCACATAAATACACATAGACACCTGCGTAATCCGTTAAATTTTGATGTTGTTATCTCAGAAACACGTTGACTTAATTTGAAAACTTGGGATTGGACCTCGTAATCCCTTTTACGTCCGCTAACTATTTGCTGGAAGTATTTATTTATAGAGTGAGTTACGAAGCAGTTCATACATGATTACTACCTTTCACGAAGTAATATGCCAAACACCTTGATTTAACTAATCATATAAAGGCGATGAAATTTCATACAGATTTGCTATCCATTTTGCACATGTAGTTAGCTTTTAATATAATGAATCGGCTAGTTCCATGCTTTCCCAGTTTATGCATTCAATGGCTTGATATGATGAACATTGATATCGTAGCGATTATCATAGTACTAATAATGACCGGAGATGGCAAACATTAGCGACACTACTCGATCGACCCTATAACACGGACGATAAACACTACATTCAACGGACAGCGATTAGTAAAGCTCATTAGTATCACGCAATCATAAAAGCGGTAATAGTTCATACTACCTTTTATCTATGGTGAATGCGAGGCGGCGGCGAGTTTACCTTTGAGTCGTCGAAGAAAAGTTTCGATACTTGTTTGAGACTAGTTTGGATTGATTTTATGATTGATCCGGGATCGTCGTTGGTTTTGTCCTCGGCTATGTGTTCTTCCGATGTTATTGCTCTGTTGAGCCACGCCTTCGTGCTCTTCCGATTCTTTGGTTTGAATTCTTTTAGTGATGCTAAGGATTCTTCCTAAGGTTCCCGCTGTCCTTCGTGTGTAGAAAGCTTAATCCTTTTATAGTCCCGAGTGGGTTCCATTTGGGGTAAGTTTTTAAGGCGATTTTGGACAATATTCGGTACTGATTTTGGACGATTCTAAGGGCTGATTCGCGGAAGATTTGTAGGGATTTGGAGTGATTTCTTTATGGTAAGATAGGGGTATCGATATTGGAGGTGATTCGCCGGATTCTCGGAGAATCGGCGTGTGCGATGGGGTGAGAGTCTGGCGATTGTGGTTTCTCTATAGTTTTTAGGTTTTTGTTTTACATTGTTTCTTTGGGACGAAGGGTAAAGTAAAGGCGGATGGGTTGTGGGCTGAAAAGGTTTTAGGGTGAGGTTGGGCAGGAGCTCTGGGCTTGGGGCGACGGGTTTAATTGTGAGGGAGAAATAAGGTGAAGAAGAATTTGTAGGAGGCGGGCTGCGGGTCACGGGTTTGGGCCAGGGTATCTGTTGGGCTGGGTAGTTAGTTATTAATAGGTATTAGCTTTAGGTATCTAATTAGTTAATTAGTAGTAAATTAAATTAATAAATGACTAGATTATTTTAGGCGCTTTGTTAGTCTAAGTTGAGATTAAAAAATAAAAGGCATTGTGCTATTTAATTAGTGTTTAATGTTTATAATGTGATGTCGTTATTAAGACTTATTAAATAAAAATTAGGACTTCTTAATTCTTTTATGAATGCTATTATTAAAACGCGTGTGTTATATTATTATTTTATGTATTTATTATTTATTATTAAATTATTTATTTATGTCTGTATTAATGTTTTATTGCTGCATTTTATTATTATAAAATTGTTTTAAAATTAGTGTAATTTTATAGTTAATGACTGGACGGGAGGGTCAAAATTGGGTGTCAACATATGTTTTTGAAATTCATTACAGAAGTAGAAAATCAATTAGACAGAAAAATTAAGAGACTCAGATCTGATAGGGGTGGTGAATATACTAATAGTACTAATACTCTAGAGGCCTTTTTGTGAGAAAATAATATAATATGTGAGGTTAGTGCTACCTATACTCTCCAACAAAATAGTGTAGTTGAACGTAAAAATAGAACCCTTAAGAAGATGATGAACTCTATGCTTTTAAGTTCAGGTCTATTTGACAATATGTGGGGGGAGCTATTTTGGATGCATGTTATATTCTTAATAGAGTTCCTCATGAAAAATTAGATAAGACTCCATATGAATCGTAGAAAGGGATTTTTCCTAACTTGAAATTTCTGAAAGTGTGTGGGTGTTTGGCTAAGGTTGTCTACATGATTTCAAACGGGTAAATGTTGGATCTAAGACTTTTGACAATGTCTTTAAAAATAGTGTTGCTTATAGATTTATGTGTTTAAATGATTATTCTATTTTTTAATCTAGAGATGCATAATTTTTTTAGCATGTTTTGTTGTTGAAAAAATGATGTGTCTAGTGATATGCAAAATAATGCTTCTACATTTCTCCCGGTTAATACTCATATTATGCCTTCTTCTAATGTTGTTAATAATGAGCATAAAATTAAAATTAGAATGAGTTAAAGACGTAGAATAGAGACTAACTTTATCCTAATTTTATTACTGCATTTTTACTGAGAGTTATGAGATTGATGTCTTAAATGATGAATTAATGTCTATTTACTTAATGGAAGAAGGCTCTAAGACTTATGATGAAGCAATGAGGTCAATAGATGTTATATTTTGAAAAGATGCCATTAAAAGTGAATTATATTCTATAGTTTCTAATCATACTTGTGACTTGTATGATTTACCTAAAGGTTCTAAACCCATAAGTAGCAAGTAAATATTTAAGAAGAAATTGAGACAGATAGTGCAGTTGATAAATATATGACTAGACTTGTGATTAGAGGTTTTAACAAAAAAAAAGGTATTGATTCTTGTGATACTTATTCTCATGTGACTAAAATAGCGACCATTAGAACTCTTATTGCCTTAGCCCCTATTCATAATTTAGTGATACACCAAATGAATGTTAAAATGACTTTTTTAAATGGTGATTTAGAGGAAGAGATCTATATGATTCAATCTGAGGATTTTGTGGTCCCAGAACACGAAGATAAAGTATGCAAGTTGAGGAAGTCCTTCTATGATTTAAAGCATCCACCTAGCGTTGGTATGAAAAATTTAACAACACATTAGTGGAGATGATTTTGTTGTTAATACTTCAGATACCTATGTTTATTTTAAAATGATAGGATCAAGTTGTGTGATTATATATTTATGTGGATGATATGTTAATCTTTGGTCCTAATGTGAATGTTGTAAATGAGATTAAAGGATTTTTTATCTTCTAAATTTGAAATGAAAGACCTTGGAAAGGTAGATGTGATTTTAGGAATTAAAATCAAAAGAACTGTTAAGGATTTTTCTGTGTCAGTCTCATTACATTGAGAAGATGTTGAAAAAGTTTATTGTTTTGATGTTGCTCCAGTGATAACTCCTTATGATCATAGCATACACTTAAGTAAGAATAAAGAATATGCTAAAATAATTGGGAGTGTAATATTTCTCGTGAACTATACTCGGCCTGATATTGCTTATGATGTTAGTAGATTGAGTAAATATACTCATAGTCCAGTTATGAACATTGGACTGCTCTTCAACGTTTATTAATGTACTTGAGAGATATTATGGATTGGTGTTTGCATTTTAATAAATTTTCTACTATTTTAGAAGGTTTTTGTGATGCAAACTGAGTAACTGACAATGATAAAGTTAGCTCCACAAGTAACTATGTGTTTACTTTGGGCGCGGGTGCTCTTTTGTGGAAGTCTTCCAAACAGACTTGTATAACACGTTTTACTATGGAACCTGAGTTTATTGTTCTTGAGATGATAGAGCAAGAAATTGAGTGATTGAGAAACCTTTTAGTAGATTTGTCATTGTGGGAAAGACAAACTTCTCCAGTATCCTTATACTATGATTCACAGGAGATTGCAAAGAACATTGCAAACAATGATAAAATAAGACATATTCGCATCAGACATGGTGTGGTTAAACAACTGTTGAATCATGGTGTTATTTTCTTGAAATATGTAAGGTCCGAAAGAAATTTAGCGGATCCTTTAACCAAAGATTTATGATCCTTGAAACATCGAGAGGGATGGGGCTGAAGACTATGGATTGAGGTAATATGGTGGATACCCATTTGTGGTCAAACGAAGCCACATAGGCTATCAATATACACTATATTTTCTATCCCCCATGACGTGTGGTAGCGTTAATAAGGTTGATCTTATTTGCTCTTAGTTATTCAATAGCCTTAAGGTGATATATCTTGAGATAGACTTGATGGAATCACCTTCATGAGTGTAAATATGTGGTCGCCTTTTATGAAAAATTTAGGCTGTCTTTCTAGAGCGCTCATTAGACTCAAGATGTGTGTGCATGACGATAAACACATTTTGTTAGTATCACATAATTTGCATAAATTAAAGGATATAGTATGTGTCGTATGGGGTCTCAACTTATGTCTAATTAGTTCAAAAGTACTCCACTTTTTGAATATTTGTTGTTGTCTCATTTCACCATATGATAATTCAAATCGAAAGATATTAACACTTAAGTACATGTTTCCTCATTTTGCCCAGAATTCATTTTCTTTGCATTAGTGGGGGATTGTAAGAGTTATTATCTCATTTCCTATACTAATGTATTCTAAATAATGCAAAGCAAAAGATTCTCTTTTCATTCTCTCTTTCTTGGCTTTTGTGAAATGCACTTTGCACCACATTGATGGTGAAAAGTTCCATCTTTCACTTTATATTGAAATGTGCTTTATTTTTTCAAAAAAGGTGGATCTCCCACTCCAGGAGCCCCGCATCCGGTCAGCGGGTTGTGAAGGAGTTAATCATGGTAACTCAACTGATTGTGAAATGTGCTTTATTGAGCTTGTAAAGAGTTGGAAAAATGGAGTAGCCTCGCGCACATGAGAGTTGGGCTTCATAGGCAAAATGAATCGATTTGCCTCCTGCTCGCGAGGTATACGTAAGGCCTAATTCAATTTTGATTTTGTAAAATATTATTTTGCTATTTTTAATCTTACTCGAAATTATCTAACTTCATGCTTCCGGATTAAAGTTCGGCGTAACTCTCATATCTGGATGTAGCTCTCCTATCTCCGAAGTTAGTTGTTATCGGTCAAGACTTATTCTTTCGGAACCGCAATTATTCCGGTACCGGTCAAAGCTCATTTCTTCAGAATTAATTATTGCAACGCTCATTATTCATAAATACTCTAACTTAATGGTGATCTTTATTTCTCTGAATGTTGGAGACGTTTCAGATCTCATTCATTATTCTCTAAACGTTAGAGACGTTTGATTTCAATATCTACTATACAAACCTTGACATCTACCTATATATAGAGGTTGAAATCTCTATTGTTGATACCTGAAAAATACATCTTCTTAAAATGATCTCCTTCATACATTTACGGACAAAATACTTTGTGCTAAGTCCAAACTTCTAGCCACTAGTGCAAGTGTTGAAGTGTTATGAAAGCAGTGGGAGGCGACCGAGCTAAATGATTTGCATCGGAGTCAGTCCCAAATCGCTTTTAAGACAGTGACTTGCCACGGCACAACTGTCATTCGATAAGTTATTTTTACTATTTATTTGTCCTTAATCAATATTGTTCTTCTATTTTACTAACAGAATCAATTAAGACCTGGATATATACAACGAGTCAATGATAATAATATTTAGAGTTTAACTATTATATAACTATCAAATCACTTAATAGATATCTAGAAATAACCCTCTAAAAAAAGAAGTTATAATCTTGAATATAAGATAAGTTAATTGTTTATTTGTGACAACAAATAAAGGTGATTTGATATTGAATTATTTACATGATATATAAGTTAAATTTTAAGTTATAATAGTTAAAACTGATTAAGGAATGCAAATATACAATTAAGGATGTGATGAGATGGATGAATCCTTAATCACAAGTTTCAAGTTCGAGCTATAAGAATGAAGAATTTGTTCGTAAAGAAGTCATTGCAAAATACTATAAAAAAATTAACAAAACATTCTGAAAAAGTAGTTATTATTTTTCTTTTCAGAATGCTTTGTTATGCTTTTTATGGAGTAGTATTTCACCATGACTTTTTTACTTAGGTTGTTTCTTTTTTTCGAACTGCTTTCATTTGCTTGCCTTGAGTCCATGGGCGAGCCACCTTAGGCGAAAAGTGGTCAGGTGCACAACCTTCGCCGAAATATTATGCGGTATTGATCGGTGTATTTTATATACATTTTTGGAGTCATTTTTAGTTAGTATTTTACTCATTTTGTTTATGTTTAGTATAATATTAGGATCGTTTTCCTTTCTTTTGTGTCACAGCGGTCAGAAATGGAGAAATGGCGAAAAGAAGAGAAAATGAGCTTAATTGAGATGAAATTGCACACTAAAAGGGGCCAATAAATGAAGTCTAAGAAGTCTCGGGAAGTATAGACAAGATCGAGCCAGCTTGGATGGCGGGCGGCAAGCGAAAATCCGCGAGCGCCTCGAGCGCGCGTGTGGATATTCGAAAGTTGATTTACGCGCGAGTTTTTGGCCGTGGTGCCGATCTTGAGAACCCGCAGCCTTGAGATTTACGAGTTTTGGGCTGAATTTGACACGTTTCCAGGATAAAAAAAAGGGATAACTTTTTCTACCTACATAATCCTTAACCACTTTACCTAAAAGGATTCTTGGGCTATGAAGAAATAGAATCTAAGAAGAATTAGGAAAAGGCATAACCAGCCCTTAGGTGAACTCTGCTCCTCTCACGAGAAGAGGGCTAAGTAGAAGTACTCTTCTCGAATTTCATTCCCATTCCATTCTCAGTCCACCATTCAATTCCATCCATGCGTAAATATTCCACAACACAATCCTTGGATGCTAGAAGGCTTGGAGACTTGTTCCTGAGTATTTTTCTTTTCTTTCTTTTGCTTTGTTTATTTCAGTTCATGTATGGAGATTATATTAGTTCTTAGCGTGACTATGGCTAGAAACTAATTACTTTATTAGAATTTCCTTGTGATTCACTTGAAACTCTATTCATGAATTAATATATTAGTTTGGTTTCTTCTTCACTTATTTAAGATTTATTCAATTGTTTTGATTGCTTGATAATTAACTGATCACTAGTTATCATCACTTATATGAGTTCTAATCGAAATCCGAAAGGGGAGATTGTGAATATGCTATAGTTGAATAAACATAGGTTTAAATCGTGGACGAAAGTACCCCGATACTTGTGTAGCTTAATAGGTTATTGCTCTTAATCCTCCTTATAGTCAATCTTGTCACGAAAGGTAGAAGGGTTCTTCATTGGGGTTGAGTGTTTATATTACCTTAACAGGAGTATAAAACGGTCTAGTTAACCTGCTATCTTAACGTAGAAGAAAAAGTTAGTCTAATTGTATTAAGGATTGAATAGAGTGGATATTTGATGATCTTGGAAGCCCTAATTCGCCATCATAACTGTTTTAAATCAAAGTATTTTCATAATTAGTTTATTCCTGCATTATTAGTTTAGAATTCCAACTCAGTGCGTTAACCAAATAGAAACTAAATCATAGATAATCGGTACTTGAAAACCGGTCTACGAGGCGATATTGGTCTTACCTAGATTATTACTTGTAACGATACGTGCACTTGCGTTTAGCGTGTGTATAAATCGCACATCAGGTATACATATGTTAAATGTTAGCTATTATAAATATATATTTAATTTTACACATCCTTTGTCAAATTCCTGGCCCCGTCACTGTTTTAGCCGATGATATATCGGAAACAACATCTCTTGTGACCCACCACCTGTGTACTTTCCATCTCCAGACTCCACTTATGATCTATCGTAAACAACCTCTCTTGTGACTCCATCACCTGTGTACTTTCCATCTCGGACCCCAACATGAGATTATACTAAGCTTGTTATTGTAGTAATCCGTCTTTTTAAAAGCTAAATCTTGAATATTTGCTTTCTTTATTGATGGTTCACATGGACATGATATCTAACTTTCTTCAATCATCTGCTAACTCCTGCTTGTCTTACTTCTCTTTTCGAGGTTAAATATCAGAATCATTTGTAAAAAATAGTCTAAAAGCCCATAACTAAACCAGATGCTGCTCTGTGTTAAATAATTTTCTCTTCTGAAATCTCTAATATCATCCTTCCATTCACCAAATTCTGCCGATAGGTTCTCACAGATGAAAATGTTCAAACAATGTAAACGTTTTTTATGTGTTCATCTGGACTTTACTTTCTGGTGTGGGTAACATGTTACATAGTTTAATACTATATAGTGTTTTTTCCAGTGTCTTCTCTGTAACAGAAACTTATTAGTAAAGGAGTAAAGTTCCTTCAACTTTTAATTGAGCTTTAATGACCATAATCTGCTGTTCTAATTGTGATCATGTTTGTATTTGCTTCATAAATATGTTGAGATAAATCTATAATCCTAATAGAAGATGTTGGTTCTCCGATTCAGGTGAGCAATTACCTCCTGATAAACCTACCGATCAAAGCAGTAAGTCTTCCGTTTTGACAAATGAAGAGCCTAATATGGTTGTCAAATCGGAGGATACCGAGGTTCAGCTACAGGAAAGGCAACGCTACCACAAGTACATTGTCATGGCAATCCTCGTCTTATTACTTTCGACATTTGGATTATACTTTTTGACAAAAGAGCGACATCCTCGACTGGTTGGTGGTTAAATGATAGTACTTGTTGGATTACTTTGTACAGATTCTTTGATTGTTTTTGTGTTCATGTTCTTTTTCTGGTGGCTGTAAATGTTGTTGTGATCTCTTATTTTTTTGTTTTAATTCAAAGCTCAAGATAGAGCCATTTTTAAGCTAGTGTCAGTGGAATGAATTGTAAACTCAAGATAGAACCATTTGTAAAAGAAACTGTTTTAATGGAATGGGTATTGTTGTGGATTGTTCTTGTACTTATTTTGCCTGACTCTAATTTGAAGCACTATTGAGGGCGGAGCCAGGTGGTGCCGACCCTCTTTGGCGAAAAATTACCCTATATATATAAGGTTAACATTATGTTTTATGTATATAGATGTTGAACCCCTTGGCTTTTTGTTTGTTTACTCCTTTATATTTTTGAAATTCATTAGTAAAAATCCTGGCTCCGTCAATGGAGCAAATTTAGTATCGGAGTTTTCACTGCATTGCTTATTGTCGCGTATTGCTACTTTATTCCTTACAAGTGTACATCAACAAATAAACAGTTTGCACCAACACCAATAAGATAAGACTGTTAAGATCAAATAGAGCAGAAAGATTATTTTCTGATCATGATGCAACGATAAAATATCTTTGCCATTTATCTGATGATGCTCCTTAAAATATAATCCAAGACTCTTGCAATATAGTCACTAGCATGATCAATGTACTATGTCTTGTTTTAAATACATGTGCAAGTCCCTACACACAAAATGGAATCCCACCTTCACATTTTATATGACAATCTTCTTTAGTCTTACACCTCTCTCCTGTCATAGCATTTGAAGATCACAATACTCGTTAGTGTATAATCTTGCGCAAATAAATATACTATTTGAAGAGTTTTAGTTACATAACTTGGTACCTAAATTGGTACGTACCTTTATTATCGGTGGAGTATGTCTTGGGTGCTAAACATCGCAAATCCGAGTAACACAAGTTGGCAACCCAGATTCACATTTCATATGACAATCTGCTCTACTCTTGCACGACCCTCCTCTCTGTCCTATTACCTCACCTGAATATTATGATCAAACTCGTTAGTATATATCTTGTATATTGATAAATTTTTAGAGAACTTATATAAATTGAAGGGGCGCCTTGGATTAACTGATAAAGTTGATGTGACTAGAACTGCGCAGAATAGACCTTGTGGTACGGCCCTCGGCTGCCCCTAGTTATATAAATTCGAACATAGAGAGAGACAGAGGGAGGGATATACTAACCACATGAAATGATCAAGAAGGAAGCGTACCAAAAACACAGTCCTTGAAGCCTTGTTCATATTGCCTAAGAGAAAGCCTTTTTCTTTATATAGCTTTAGTGTGCTTCTTTTTCCAATTATCCCTTGAGACCCACCAGTTTAGTGTGCTTCTTATTGCTACATTATATAGTATTTAGTTCATTAAGAACCTGCTAATTTTTCTACTTAATTAAGAGATTTTATTTCATCATGTTATTTCCAATTATTGATTGTTTCTTTCCAAAATTTGAAATTTGGTAAAATGAATTCCAAAATTTGAAAGTTTTTATTTCAAAATATTCACTTAATATAATTTAATTTAATTCCAAAATTAGTCAAATTAATTCCCGAAAAGCAAAACGTGACAACTATTTGTAGACGAAGTTATTACAACATTACCTTATATCGAGATGCTCATTATAAGTATAGTCTAATAATGCTCATTATTCAATCTTAGACATGTTTACATAAACTCATAAAGTAGCATGCTATATTTGTATAAAAACAAAAAGATAAGAATGACCCATTTTATTAACCTCAAGGACATATAAAGATGTTATTGCAGAGAAAACACGAGCTAAAGGTTTTTTTATGGTGCTAAACTTAAATTTTTTTGGCTGAATATTTAGTCATTTATTCAACTCTACTTTGCCAAAATAAATTTTTTTTAAATTAAAGACTTTCAAGCAAAATGATGAGAATATATAAGCTGAATTCTATGTTGAAATTCATATATTAGCCTTCAAAGTTCTCTGATTGAATTGCTCAATCTGTTTTTTTAAAACTTTTTGGGAATTTGTAATTTTATAGGAAGGGTATAAATATAAAGTTAAACTCTGTTTAAGGTCTTTTTGGTATTTTCAGTTTTGATATGATACAATGTACCGTTGGTGCGTGTTGAATTCTTAAAAGATAGTGCACTTTTAAGGATTCAATGATTTGTTGGCCAATGGAAGGGAATGATTTGAGCATCAAAATACATGGTTTGTCGTTTTATACTATCGTCAGACTATCACGAGCATGGTGCTTTATATTAAGGTCTTTCTTATTGTCTTTGGCTACTTGATTCTTCAATGTGGCAAAAGATGTTTTGAGAATAAGAAGACATTTACATTTTTGAACTGCAATCCGCTTTGTTGCATTTGCCTTATTTTCATGACTTGATTCTTGATTAATTTGAGCACGAAATTCATAGTGCAGTCTTATACTTACCTTGGACTTTACGAGCATGGTTCTACATTAAGTTTTTCTTATTTGTCTATTGTAAGCTTGATGTTAAAGATTAATTAGAAAGATTAATTAGAAGGTGTGTAAGGGTGCAAATATTTTGTTTAGTAAAGGGGTAGAGTGGTCTTTTACTATAAGGGGCAGAATGGTCTTTTACTATTAATATGTAGTATGGGATATTTATATACCCAGTTGTACTATTCCGCCCGAGCTGTGAAAAACCACACGAAGGTAACTTTTCCGCCGGGCTGGCGAAAAATCGTCATTAAACCTGATTTTTCCGCGTCGGCGCCGCGGCCCTGCTATCGGCGCTGCGGCCCTTCTATCGGCGCCGCGGCGCCAGAAGTTCTGCGATACTTCGGATGATTTACCGCCGCGACCCTGCTCTGCATGCAGGGCGCGCGTACTGCAACTCTGCGACGCTTCTAGATATTGGCGTCGCGGCCACTCTGTTGGCGTGGTCGCGGCGGCGTCATCATTGCCTCGTTCGCCACTTTCTCGTCTTTTAAGCTATGGAACCTCTACTTTTGCCCTCTTTTAGCTTCTTTTCCGTCATTGGACCATTTTAACCACTTTGACTCAAAATAAAGAAAATTTATCCTAATACGATACGTATTTGTACAAAAAGGGACAAAAGATTAACTAAAAAATGACTCGAAAAGTGTATATAAAATACACCGATCAAATACCCCCAAACTTAACCTTTGCTAAGCCCTCGAGCAAAGATAAAAAGAAAGAAATAAAGACTCGAGGAAAGCGAAAATAAAGACTAGTGACATTGATCACTTTCTTTGCATTGGTATTACTTAGAAAAACATGAAGGTTAGCGAGAATAATATGCAAGAACATATAGCACGAAATTTGACATTCTAAATACATTAAGCTAGATATTTCGCAAACTCATTTTTATCATGCTTAATGGAAGTCAAATACTGAATCATGCATGTTAATTTCAAAATTCCTATGGCATGTTTACTTGCTATTCTCCACTAATCATGGCTATGCATCTAAGAGATCTTCAGGACTTTTAAGGGTTGTAATGTAGGCTTAGGTATGGGTAGGTAAAAATAGGCATTTAGGCTCATTTTTGTGTACCATAAGCTCTTTAGCTTTTCGTGTTTCCACTTTTCTTTTGATTCTTTTCTTCAAATCTATCTTTCCCCTCTTTTGTTTTGGGAGAGTGAAGTGTATTATAATATGGCACCCAACTTAGGCTTTTGCCTATTTCTCATTACTTTTTTATTGGGGTGCATCACTTTTGTTCACTCTTTTTGTCTCTTTTTTAACACAATTTATTCCAACTATTTTACATGTTTACTTATGGCACAAGTATGGGAATATAGGGTGTCAAAGAAAAAGTTCAATTTTTAGGCTCGATAGGTGACTAGGGATCTTTTAATGTCGGGGATAGAAAAGAGTGGTAAGAATTGACTAACAAAGAAGCTTTGAGTCGTCTCCTAACGTATATCGTAACTATTTAGCCTCAAATAGCAAGCAATCATAACACGTAGGTTTAAATCATTTAGCATGCCTGATTCAAGCGAAACTCGAATAGGCAGTTTTGTGAGTTTTTGGCATATCTAACCTAAGTGTTTAGATAGTTGTTTTTAATTAGTTACATTATTCCACCTTACTTCACTAGGTGTTTCTAGTAACTTCTGACATCGTGATCTTTTGATAGACAATTATGAATCAAAAAAAATTGTGACTCAAAAATACACAAAACAACAAAAGACTTAAACATACTCTACGATAAAACACGGATAAAACACCCCCGAACTTAAATCACGCATTGTCCCCGATGTGTGTAGATTGAAGACAATAAAAGAAAACAAGACAACTACGGACTTGGTTAAAATGGTGGTGGTGGCGGTGGCGTTGGATAGTGCGTTGACGGCTGGTTGAGCAGGAACTCATCTCGTTAATTTCTTTGCCTCGTTTCTTGTTGTCCTTGTATCACCGTGTCCAAACTCTGCATCATCCTCATCGATTAGATGCTTGCTCCATCGTAGGCCTTGAAGGTTCGATTACGTGGTTGGTGGTGGCTGCTCTGCCGCGTATTGAGCCTCTGTTCGGGCTCGTCTTAGTTCGTGCGGCCTCTGCTGCTTTGGTGGTGGTGGTCTTTGCTCTTAACTTCTTCTTTGGGGGCTTGGAGTGCAGGAAAGAGTGCACTATCCCGTATGTCACGCAGTTGGTTTCTCTCATTAGTGTCGGTGGGTAGGATTGGGACCCGTTCGTGTGGCATAAATTAGTGATAAGTGAGCCGTGTCCCGATCCGCTGTTGTTACCAACTGCTGATTTCTTGATACTCTGCGCTATCTCTTTCCCACGTCAATCGTCTTCCCGTCATGATTCCATATATCGATTTAATCTATCTTACGGCACTCTGGTGAAGTGCGTTGATGGGATCGGGCGAACGGCGAAATCTGACAACCGCCATTTGCTTTGTTGGCCGACACTGCTTTCGATCCTCTTGCCCGTTACGGCAATATCAAATGCGGCCCAGGCGACTGCGTATCTGCGACGGCATTCGATCGATGTTGGAGGTTCTTACGGACCGTGTTCTAAAGTAACTCCAATCATCTCTCTTTCAGACATATGTTGTTTTTAGAGACATATTTATAAACCTGTAGTCACGGGCATATATCTTCCTCATGAAGCATTTGTTGTCCACCCTCTCGGAAAGTTAGCATAAATTCACGCACCATTTGTGTTCATTGGTGCTATCTTGTCGGGTTTACAAATCTCTTCCACCCGTCGTCTCGTCATTGCGAATGGGCTCATGACGTCCTCTCCCCTGAGCGAATCCCTCTGGTAGTCCGTTCCCTTTCGAGGATTAAAGGCCTAATACTAAGCTTTTTGTATCTTGTATAAGCTTGGTGGCTAACGAACCTAGTATCATCGTATTGCGGAGTGAGGTGGATGTGGAGGCTCTTCTCTTTACGGTGACATGGTTAAATCACTTTTGCGACTTACAAACTTAGTATCACAAATGTTTCCCAACCACGATCACCTGACTAGCATTCTGACACTACGCTGAACTCGACTCATGTACTACTGATACCCGCGCCATCTTGTATACTCATCATAAATTTCCTGACAAATTTTCAACACCCAGCGACTTGATGCAACTCCTCCAAACTATTACCTCGTTGACTCTTTGAAAAACTTTCAAGAAAAGATGAAGATTACCTTTTTGTGGTGTTCTTGAGGTTTTCTTGCTTAATGGTGATTTGAGACACTTTGATGAAGTTTTGTTGGTTGAAATAGTTAAGGGTTTAGGGACTTTAGGAGTTTTTGGTTGTGGTTGGGTTTGATTTATGGAAGATTTGTGGGTGAGGGATGAATTTTCGTGGGTTTTGTGGAGAAGAAAGGTTAGGTTTTGGTTTGAAATTGGGGAAAATCGAATTTTTAGGCGTTTTATTACTTTACGGATTTCAGCCTTGTGCGACCCTGCGTTTAGCGCGCGGCTGATTCTGCACTTGCCGGGAATTTACGTGTGCGGCCACGATGCGAGTGCCGTGGCTAGACAGCAATTTTACGGGTTTTTGTGGCGGCCATCTGGCGCGCGGCGCAATCTTCAACAACTACGCTCTTTTGGCGCGACCCTGCTCACAGGCGTAGCCGGCTACCAGTTTTTAAAATCCTGCTGTTCTTCATTTTTCGCCGCTTGATTTATTGGCCTATACTGTCGATCCAACATAAACACTACCTCAGTGAGGCAGTTCTTAATAAAAACTACTATATTAACGTAAAATAAATCAAAATACCTTGGGTTGCCTCCCGAGTATTTGTCTTTAACGTCTTTTAGCGGACGCATGTTCGCCTTTCGATAAGTGTGGGGTGGATTAACCCGCGACGATCCATTTTCTCCACATTTTTCGTTTTCGGTTTCTTATTCTTCTCTTAGAATTATCTTGAGGAGATTAGGAACACATACTGCTTTTGTGGAGGTTGGCGTCACATACTTGCTTTTGTGGGCTCGTCTCCTTGGTTTGACTTATCTTGACTCACGGGGTTTGATGGTCTTGATTGCAAAGCACTGCTCATGGTTGGTGGCTCGATGATGTGTTTAAATACTTTAAACACTATTTCTTCCTTCTCGCCTCGATGTCGACTCTCATCTTTCTACATTCGATCGATGCTCTCCGTATGCGGGAATGGTCTCCCGATATGATAGGAATTCTGCGTCCTCTTCCGTATCGAGAATAAGGAAGTCTGCGGGGAAAAAGAATTTTCCTACTTTAACAATCACGTCCTCAATCTTCCTCTTGGATGAACCAGCATCTGTCGGCCGGTGCGGGCTCGTAGTGGTTGGTTTGGCCTCGCTGACTCAATAGTTTAAATGCAGATAAAGGCGTCAGATTTATACTTGCCACAAATCGCCTGAGCTACATTGCGTGTCACCACTTGTTGTGCGAGGTAGTGTAAAGCTCGTGGGTCTTTTAGTTTGAGGCAACAACCTGCAAGATAGCCTTGCACTCATAGTTAGTGCTACCATCTCATATTGCGGTTCTTCTTCTTCCCAGATCTCCTTCATGAATTTGAAATAGGAAGGCATCTGCTCAGCGCCTCTATAAAAGGTATGTTGATATGCGAACTTCGAATGTCTCCAAAAATTTGGAGAATTGTTTATCAAGCGCCATTGCAATCTCTGTGGGAATGGAATCTTCTTTGTATACTCCTTCTCGGAGTTTACTCTACTCTCTTGGCGAGCTTGACCACCTTTTCTTTCTCCATATCTGCCGTTGTTCAACTCTCTTGGTGAGGTATTCTTCTCATTGTTTACCAACTTCTGTTATCTTGCTGGCATTGTTCTCTCGGATTCACCTCTGTGTTGCTTGGCAGTGTACCTTGTGGCCTGCTGTTTGCTTGCTTTGCTAGCTGACCCATTTGTGTTTCAAGTTCTGAGCGAGGATCTAGCTTCATCCTGGCTGGAGTGCAGGCGTTGGTGAGTGCAATAAGTGCTCTCGGCTCGTCAGCTTTACAGGGACGGTGTATTAAATTGTTGAGAAGGTGAGGCCTGAGTAAAGGGCTGCTGATTTTGGTCTGCTGGTTTTGGTACTGACCCCTATATTGATTCTGCTACCCCTGGTCTCCTCTCCATGAGAAATTTGGGTGATTCCTCCACCCTGGATTATATGTGTTGGAGTATGGGTTGTTCTGTGGCCTCTGATAATTACCCGGCGACACTCTGCTGCTCGATTGGCACATTATTAGGATCGGTGAAGGACACCTATCGAATGTATGTGGGCCGCATATTTCCACGACTCTTAGGCATCTGCGCTGCATTTCACGATCTTGTGTGTTCTTTGCGGCTATTTCGTCAAAAGGGCCACTTGGGCATTCAAGGAAGCAATGGCATCTATTTCGTGGACTCCCACTTTTCTCCTCCCATTTCGTTGGTCTATCTTACGTGACATGGTTGTTGGTGGTCATATCTTAATAATTCGTGAGCTTCGTGGGTTGTTTTCCTCATGAATGTCCCACTTCTTTGCATCTATAATGGATTACGGTTGTTCCGCTCGGCCCGTTATAGAAGATGTGGACCAAGTTCCTGACTTCAATCTGATGGTGTGGGCACTTTCTCTGCAAATCTTTGAACCTCTCCCAAGCCGTATAGTGACTCTCCATCTGCTTGGTAGAAGTTATTGACTCACTCTCGATTTCTTTGATTTGCATGGGAAAGAATTTGGCTAGAAATTTTTGTGCATTTCTTTGTCATGTAAAAATCGAATCGGTGACAGAATTTAACCATACTTTTGCTCACATCCACGGTGAGAAGGAAAGAGCCTTAATCTGACGGCATCATCGATGGCAGTTATATCGAAAGTTGCACATAGCTCGAAATTAGCTATGTGCGTATGTGAATCCTCGATGGCGATCCTCCAAATTGCATGTTTTGCACCGTACCGAGAATCGCGGTTTATCTCAAAGTTGTTTGCTCTGTGCGGGGAGCCTAATACATGTCGTGCTCAGTTCACCCTCGGTATGCGTAGTCTCAAGCTTAACTGCACGGACTTGCACTCTCTCCTCGGCGTCCGTTGACACTCTGCGAGGCATTCACAGGTTAGGTTGATTTTCACCTAACCGCCTGCCATCATATTATTGTTTTGAACAGTTAAATCTCTGTCAGTGAAATTATTTGGTTTTCTATTACATTTCTGAGTTTTCTCAATCTACGGATTGAAGGGAACAAGAGTGTCTGCGCCCTCTTCTCCTTCATAAAGCGATTTCTGAAGCAGATCAAAAGCAGACAACAGATCACGGCACACGATTTTCTGAAATAAATAGAAAAAAAAACGTAAAAATAAAATAAAAATTAAAAACCAAATTAGAAATTAAAAATAGATAAAATTGATATTGAACTATGCCTAATCCCCGACAACGGCGCCAAAAACTTTATTTGTTCGGTGTATTTTATATACACTTTTCGAGTCATTTTTTAGTTAGTCTTTTGTCCCTTTTTGTACAAATACGTATCGTATTAGGATAAATTTTCTTTCTTTTGAGTCAAAGTGGTTAAAATGGTCGATGGCGGAAAAGAAGCTAAAGAGGGCAAAAGTAGAGTTCGAGCTTAAAAAGGCGAGAAAGTGGCGAAGCGAGCGAGAACGGGCGGCGCGCGCCTAAATGCAACGAGGCGGTCGCGGCGCCCGATATCGAAGGCGCGAAGTTGCAGCGCCCAGACAGCGAAGGCGAGCGGCGCAAATCATCAGTATCGCGAGAACTTGGCGCGATAGCGAGCGCGCGCCGGCGAAAAATCAAGTTTAATGGCGATTTTACGGGCGGGCACGAAGGAAAAGTTAGAGGCGGTTTTGAGCCTATAAAAGGAGAACCCTAGGCAATTTTTAAGGGTTCCCTTTCTTGCACAACACAAGGCTTCTTGGATTGAAGATTGGAGACCATAATTTAGTAACTTTCTTGTCGTCGGTCTCTGTATCAAGAGGGGGGTGTTAAAGATTAATTAGAAAGATTAATTAGAAAGATTAATTAGAAGGTGAGGGGGATTGGTAATGAGGAGAATGGTTTGTATACACTCTCTCTGGATGTACAGAATAAAGGAGGAGAGTTGAGGAGATGCATGTCAGCAGCAAAAGTTGATGCAGTGACTTGGCATCAGAGACTTTGCCATGTGCCCATGACAGTCCTGAAGAAAATTGATTTTTTTAGAAAGAATGATCAATTTGTCATTAATAACTGTGAAATTTGTCCTTTAGCAAGACAAACTAGGGTCCCTTTTAATACCAGTCACAATAGAGCTACTAAAGCATTTCAACTACTACGTGGATGTATGGGGTCCTACAAAGTTGAAACTATCGATTGGAATGAAATACTTTCTAACCATTGTGGATGATTACTCTAGATGGACACTGGATTTACTTAATAAGATTAAAGTCGATGTATTCTCGACAATCGAGGATTTTTATTAAAATCGACCACGATTGAAACCAAAGTTCAAAAGTTAGGTATGATAATGGGCTTGAATTCTTTAATCACAATTGTAATAACCTTTTTCACAGTTTGGTGTTGTTCATGAAAGTTCTTGTCCCTATCACCACAACAAAATGGTATAGTTGAAAGGAAACATAGACACGTCAAAGCAGCTAGGGCCGTTAAAATACAAGGAGGTTCTAGATAGGTTTTGGGGATTACGTGTGAAAATGTTGTTTACATACTTAACAGAATACCTTCTTTGCCGTAAAAACGAGTCCCTTTTGAGATGCTATATAATAGGACACCCTGACTTGATCACCTTAGGGTATTAGGATGTTTGTGCTTTGCCCATGCCTGCTAAATATGACAACTTTAGCCACAGAGTGTGAGGTCCATACTTGTTGATTCTGATTCCACTCAAAGGGATACAAATTGTATAATATGGAAAACAATGTTTTTGTTAGCGAGGATGTGCGATTTATGGGCGATGTTTTTTCCATTCAAAGCAACCTTGTTGAGAGATTAATCACATTCATCCACGAGAAGATGTTATGTTATGAAGACTTGGCTTCTCAGCGTCAAACTATTTTGCATGATGGTGTCGGCCACATACAGCCATGATCGTCTGTGAGAACCACGGGGCATGACCTACATTACCAGCGGTTCACGAGGTACAAGAAATCGGCAAGGACCAGCGGACCCACATATGGCACAGGACTACATTACTAAACATAGTTCCTGCCTTTTATACCCAATTTCGACAATGTTTCTTATTCTAATTTGTCAGCGGGATATCGAACTTTGTTGCCAAAGTCTCTTGACCGCAGAACCAACCAACTATTGGTGGCGGCCAAAGACCCGAGATGGGTTGAAGCGATGGCGAAATCAAGGCTTGAAAGATGACACTTGGCAATTGGTGCCATTACTGCGAGGAAAGAGGGCCGTAGGGTGTAGATGGGTGTCTGAGATAAAGTACAAAGCGGTGAAGTGGAAAGGTTTAAGGCGGTAGTAGCAAAGGTTACAACGAGAAGGAGGATGGATTACGAGACATTCTGCGATGGTGAAGATGTCGTTATGAAGCTGTGATCTCTCTTGCATCGGCAAGACAATGGACAATCCGTGGATGGATGTCTATAATGCTTTTTGCAGGAGATCTCTTTGAAGAAGTATATATGCAAATCCCAAATGGCTTTGATCACGATGTCTGAGACGGGAAGAGGCGGTGTGCGGTGCGAGAAATCTCTTTATGGCTTAGGCGAGCATCGAGACAATGGAACATAAAATTAACCACAACTCTTGTCTCCTACGGTTTCAAGCGAGTATCGAGATTACTCTATTCACTAAGCGACAAAATGGTAGCATTGTGATAATCTTGGTTTATGTGGATGATATGTTAATTACGGGAATGATTAGATGATTCAAGACACAAAGAAACAACTGAAGTCGCTTTCAAGATCAAAGATGCAGGTGAGTTGAGATTTTTCTCGGTATTGAGTTTGCGAAACTCACGAGGTATTCTAAATGCGTCGGAGGAAGTATGCCTTAGAGCTTATTTACGACATGGGCGCTGCGGTGCAAAACACGCACATTCCCCGTGGATATGAATCGAAGTTTACAACACTTGAGTTTGATGAGCATATGACATCGGCCAGATTTAACAAGACCTCGACCGGCCGGTGGTGATGATGCATTGAGGATCCGGTATTTTCGGGAGGCTAATTGGTGACTCGCATATTTGACAACCACTAGACCGGACATCACATTTGCGATTACCTTTCGCCCAATTATAAATGCGCCTAAAATGTCACATATGGAGGTGGTTTGCGAGTTGTCAAGTATGTGGCGAGAACGAGCAAGGAATTTTACTATCGATTCGATTCACTTTCGGCTCGAGTATTATGTGATCTTGGCGGGGTTCTTGCGTGAACATTGAAGGTCGATCCTTTGATTGCGTGGTTATGCATGACTCACGCTATCTCGTGAAATCAAAAAAACAAGACCTTTGTTTCCGAAGCTCATGACGAGAATATAGGCTATGGCGGCCGATGGCGAAGTGGTGTGGCTCACAGGACTATTTCAGGATCTTGGTGTTGAGATTGGACACGATTTGGTGTACCACGAGGCAATGATCCGCTATTGATTCTTTGCAAATCCAGTCTTCCATGAGAGGACTAAACACATCGACATAGATTGTCATTTCATTCGGGAAAAGATACGCACTGGCCTCATCAACATAGTGTACATACCTTTTGAACAGCAACCTGCTGACTTGCTTACCAAACCTCTTGGTCGACAACAACATGCGATTCTGGTTTCCAAGCTAGGAATGAAAAATATTTTCATAACTCACAGCTTGAAGTGTTAAATATTAATTAGAAAGATTAATTAGAAGGTGTGTAAAGTGCGAGATATTTTGTATAGTAAAGGGTAGAGTGGTCTTTTACTATAAGGAAGAATGGTCTTTTACTATTAATATGTAGTATGGGATATTTATATACCCAGTTGTACTATTCGATCATTAATTCATTTTGAATAAGAATCCGAGCGTTCACTTGTCTTCTCACTTTCTCTCTCGGCGAACCTTTGTCTCTCTCATACGTGCGCCCGTGCTTACGTCAGAGGAGGGACCTTCATTACCTTATTCTTGTCGTCGGTCTCTGTCTCAACACTTGACTTGTCATTTTGGTGATGGCTAACGATGTTTTGAGAATAACAACTACATAAGTTGCATTTTCTTGACTATATAAGCGTTCCTCATTCATGGAGTTTTTAATTACCAATATTGTTAGACCGGTTGAATGATGAATTGATAGTTCAATCGTATGGTTGTACTCTTACATTTTAGATGCAAATTTGAGGATGTATAGGACATGCTTGCAGTGCGATCTTGATAGTCGAAAAATTTCATATTTTTATAATTTCTTTATAAAAATAAAAAGAATATCAAATAGAAATTTGAAGAGATAGTGCTTGTGGTGGTGTGGAGGTAGGGGTGAGGTAAGAATTTTTATATTTTAATATTTTTTTATAAAATAAAAAAAATATAAAATATATTTTTTATTTTGGGGTGAGAGGGGGTGTAGGGGTAGATGAGGGAGATCTTGGTAGGGGTGTAGTGGAGTAGGCAAGACATATGAGGTAATTCGGTGTATGAGTGGGGTTTGGTGTAGGGGTAGGGTGGTTGAAATGTGTGGTGGTTGATTATTGTGCGATGATGTATTTTTATTGTTACGATATAATAAAGAATTTTTAAATAATTATTTATGAACAAATCTTTTAATCTAGAGTGAATTTGGATTGCTGATTTATGATAAACTACTAACTCAAATTAACCCATCATCAAAATTATTTTTGCCCAACTCATAAAATTTTGGACGAGTTGACGGATTATTTGTGTTTGGTTTAATTTTACCACCCCTAAACAGCATGATTCATGTATCTTTATCTTGAAAAGAATCAAGTAATACCAATTTTGCAATACATCTCCTAATTAACCATTAAATCATAGTCGCGTAAAGATAAGAATTGAATGAATCAAAGTAAAAATTCTTAATAGGAATAACCGAACCACGTCTACAAAATGCCAGTACCATGCAGCTGCTCGTAACAAAGATTTAAAGTAGAAATGAAGCAATTTTATTTTTTGCTAAGAACTTATTAATTTTGTTGCCATTTATATTATCATGTAAACAAAGTTATGTAAACAAAGTTTTATATTATGACACTCTTTAAAACTTAAATCTTCCTCGAGGCACCATATTACACTAGTCTTGTCACCACATTCAAAGATCCAAAGTTGTTGGTGTGTCATGTACATACATATATTTTTGGAAGAGCTAGTAATATATTACGGTTATTGTAAGGTAGAAGTTATGTTTGCATGTTGTGTCTATTAAATTAAGTGATCTTGTAAGAGGGACATAGAGAGCATTGTGAAGTTATAATACAAAAACAAAAACATAAAAAAGAGAGATAAACTAATCACTTGAATTTATAACATAAGAGAAAGCTTTTATCAATTTAAATTTAGAGCTCGCCTTATGTCAACATTATATAAGAACCTGAATGCTGATCCTTCAAAAAATAAAATAAAAATTCATTACACTTAATTTTAAATGAGGCCTAGAGGCCACCACCGCGGCCCAGTCCAAAGACTGTTCACGGAATTTCCATATAATTTGTATATTTTCCATATTAGGTTTGTATCTCAATTAGGATTGTAATATTATCCTAATTATATAATTAGTTTCCTTATAAAATAGAGATTTAGATGTAAAGTAGGAATATGATTCTCCTATTATAACTTGTATATATATGTCTTTCATCAATAATAAATTAATAATAAATCAAGGGATTAATTCTTTCACGGTATCAAAAGTCTAGGTTCTTTTTCTTGCTTCCGCTTCTCACTTTTGTTCTTGACAAAACCGTGACACTATCCCTCTCCCCATAAGAATTCCTCAAATTCGAGCCTCTCTTCTTCAAAACAAATTTCCTTCTCTGAATCTTTGTGTTCTATTCACCGTGGTGATAAAACACGTTTAATCCACACCTCGCGATTTCTAACATCAGGCGTTCTTCCTTATTGTTCTTGATCTAGAAGCGTCGATATGAGGCGTGGGCGAATTATTCAAGATTCATACCATGACACATCAAGTTCTTCACCACATCGTCCCTCCATTTCGTCCTACGAGAGGGTTATCGTGAACTACAGCGGTTGTGCCCGCTGGCGATCGATCGAACTTATGGGTCATGCTTGATGCAAAGGTTCTCGGTGGATTTATGTCACTATCTCCTTGGACCTTTTACGGATGATTATGGAACCCAACTCCACAAATATGGCGGCGTGGAATCGATTGTGTGATATCTTCCAAGATATGATCGTTCTCGCATTGTTATCCTTGGCGAAATTTTCTCAAGTTCTTATGGCGAATTTTCCTAACGCTTTTTTTATTGCAAGCGCCTCGAGACTTGGCGGATCAACCATAGCGTGGGTGCTCACATTACTAATACTCGTCGTTCTTGAGATAGTTTCGGTATGTCAGAGACCTATCTGAGGGTTGCTTTGGTTATTCGTCAAAGTAACCCCTGTCGGAGTTCTATCAAGCGCAACCGTACTCGACTTTGGAAGAAAGCGGGTTTGGCTAAAAGGCGTCTATCGGGCTAGCCCGTCGTCATGATGACTGCTTCAAAATTTCCCCCTTCCAATCAAGCCAACGGGACCCAAAATCACAACAACGGAGGTTGTCAGAAGTGCCAAAAACGGAAAAATAAAGACAAAAATATCGGCGGCAAACAGAAAATTGTCGGTGGCGGGTCAGCCCCCGCGGGCAGTCAGCAACAACAATTTTGGGCCCACAGTGGCCCCCTAGAAAGTGGAAGTGGGTCCCTCGATCTGGCGCGCGGCGCGTAGTCTCGGCCCGTACGGTAGCCGCGACCGGCTCTTCCGGTCGGGCTCTTGGTTTCGAACCGAACATGGGTCGAGCGTGATCCCGGAATACTCGGGCTTAGGCCCGCCGAGCCCGTCATGCAGCGGGACCCGCGCAAATCGATATTGAAGTCGCAATGCACCGCGACTTGACTCAGCGGACCACTGGTGGTACGTGGACACGGGCGCCACAATCCACGTGACATCGGCGAAGGTGCTTGATGCGCGAAAGATGCACATGGCTTTAGCGCGAAGTGCATTATCGTGACAAGTAATATAGTCTTGGTAAGACCGAATATCGTCCACAAGGATTAGGGTTCAAGTACCAACTATCTATCTTTTGGTATCTATTTGGTAATTGATATTTGATTTTGTGGTTTATAACTAATAATTATAAAAGCTAATTAGCGTAGATTTACTTGATTGTGATGGGAATAGGGCTTCCATGTCTCTCGACTATCCGCTTATGTTATTTATCAATGCAATGAATTATGGTATTCTTCTCTCGGAGCTACCAGGTTTACGAAATCGTTTTATATTCCCGTTAAGGATGGCCTTGGTGGTCTCATATTATTTTTAATAGTTTAGAAAGCTATTCACTCAAACACGCGTGCGCCACCCTTTCTTTCTTTTTCTCTATACAATTATTGGATCCATTACTTGTACTAAACTAATCTATTTGCATTCAAAAGCAACTCGCTTGACTATAAGGAAAGAGAGCGCGAGCCATAAGTCGATCTTTTAGTAAGCGTATATAAGCGACTCTTTAGTGTATAAGCAATTCTTTGGTAGTGCCCAGAAATGCGGTGGAGGTTGGTTGAGACTTGTGATTCATTCAATTGAACCCACGCTCGAAGGAGGACCTGGCTCGGGGCTCGGCGAAGCGAAAGTTTCGACATGATGAAAAGGGGTAAGGGTATATCCTAGCGTGGCGATTATTGCGTAGATAAGCTGGACATAGCGTTCTTTACGGCCAGAATCATATAGTTTTATGATTTAAATCGACTAAAAAGGTTATCAAATGAATTGTAATATAAACACTCAGCCAGATGTTGCACCTTACCTACCTTTGGTGATAAGGATAACTCTATAGGAGGATTAAGAACAAAAACCTAGTTAGCAGTCACGCACCGTGCGTAAAATTAGGGTTGTTAAGCCTCTGCGTTAACGCTACGTAAATAAATGAGGTATTTTCATCCCCAACCCAAATATGTCTACCCAACTTACATATTCACAACCTCCTCCTTTGAAGTTTGATTAGAAATCATATAGTGATAATTAGTTGTCAATTAATTACGAGCATTAAGCGATTATTGGATAAATCTCTCGAAGAAGAATAATAACCATAGGCGTGCGTTAATTCATAACATAAGTTTCTAGTGAATCAACATGGAAAGCCTATAAAAGAATTAGTTCTAGCCATTGAAATGGCAGAACTAATTCAAAGTTCATCATCAAAGCGAAATAAAAGAAAGAAAAGAAAAGAAATTACTAAGTTTAGGGTCTCGATCTTGATCGAAAACCCTGTGTTGTGCAAGAAAGGGAACTCTTAAAATCTGCCTAGGGTTCTCCTTTTATAGGCTGAAAACCGCCTCTAACTTTTCCCTGCAGGCCTGGCCCAGAAAATCATCTAAAACCTGATTTTTCCCGCGTCGGCGCCGCGACCACCTTCAGCGCGCGGCCCGGAACCTGCGATGCCGGGTGATTTGTGCGCGCGGCCAGTCTGCTTGTTTGTGGCGCCGCGTGCTGGGACCTCTGCGGCCTCTCGATGATTAGCGCGCGACTGCTTCATTGCGGAGGCGCGTGGCTGGTCGAGTTTTACCTCGTTCGCCACTTCTACATGTTTTAGCTCTGGAACCTCATCTTTTGCCCTCTTTTGTCTCCTTTTACGCCATTTGGCCATTTTAACCACTTTGACTCAAAGAAAGAAAAACTATCCTAATCGACACTTATTTGTACAAAAATGGACAAAGATTAACTAAAGCCGACTCGAAAAGTGTATATAAAATACCGATCAAATACCCCCAAACTTAACCTTTGCTGCCTCGAGCAAAGATAAAAAGAAAGAAATAAAGACTCAAAGAAACGAAAATAAAAGACTCACTGACATTGATCACTTTTGCTGCTTTAGTGTTATCTAGAAAAACATGAAGATTAGCAGAATAATATGCAGGAACATATAGCATGAAATTTTTAGCACACTAAACACATTAAACTAGATATTTCGCAAACTCATTTTCATCATGCTTAATGGAAGTCAACTTACTGAATCATGCATATAAATTCAAAAATCCTATGGCATTTTTACTTGCTATTCTCCACTAATCTTGGATATGCATAAAAGAGATCTTCAGGACTTTAAGGGTTGTAATGTAGGCTTAGGTATAGGTAGGTAAAAATAGGCATTTTAGGCTCATTCTGTGTACCATAAGCTCTTTAGCTTTTCCATTTTCCCTTTTCTTTTGGTTCTTTTCTTCACTTCAATTCTATCTTTTCCCTCTTTTGTTTTGGGAGAGTGAAGAGTATTATAATAACTGGCACCTGAACTTAGGCTTTTGCCTATTTCTTATTACTTTTTATTGGGGTGCAACAAGCATTTCACTCTTTTTGTCTCTTTTTACACAATTTATTCCACTATTTCATATTTTTACTTATGGCACAATTTGTGGGAATATAGGGTGTCGAGGAAGAAGTTTCAATTTTAGGCTCGATAGAGTGACTAGGGATACTTTTAAAGTCAGGGATAGAAAAGAGTGGTAAATTGGCTATCAAAGAATTACACAGTCATCTCCTAACATGCATATCTAACTATTTAGCCTCGAATAGCAAGCAATCATAACACATAGGTTTTCATCATTTAGCATCGTAATTTAAGCGAAACTCGAATAGGCAGTTGTTTTGAGTTTTGGCATATCTAACCTAGGTGTTTAGATAGTTGCTTCAATTCCATTACATTATTCCACCTTACTTCACTAGGTGTTTCTAGCGACTCATCATACATGATCTTTGTGACGATTATGACTCAAAAAAGAAAAATTTTGTGACTCAAAATAAACACAAAACAATTAAAAAGACTTAAATAAAACAGCAAAAAGACACAAATAAAACACCCCCAAACTTAAATCACACATTGTCCCCAATGTGTGTAGACTCAAAGACAATAAAATAAATAAGACACTTACATACTTTGGCTAAAATGGTGGTGGTGGCGGTGGCATGGGATAGTGCATGGACCACTGACTGAACAAGGAACTCATCTCGTTGATTTGTTGCCTCGTTTCTTGCTGTCCTTGTATCACTGTGTCCAAACTCTGCATCATCCTCATCTGATTCTGAAGCAATTGCTCCATCATGGGCACTGAAGGTTCTGTTTCTGTGGTAGGCTGGTGGCTAGGTCCTGCCGAATATTGAGCCCCTATTTCAGGCTCATCTTCGTCCATGGCGGCCTCTGCTGCTGCTGCTGCTGCTGGTGGTTGTACTCTTTTTCTTCTTCTTTGGGGGCTTGGAGTGCAGGAAAGAGTGCACTATCCCATGGGACACGAGCGGTTGGTTTCTTTCATTCGTGTCGATTGGGTAGGATTGGGACCCGTTCATGTTGCCTGTTGGTGATAAGCGAGTCATGTCCCGATCCACTGTTGTCACCAACTGCTGATTTCCTCGATGCTCTGCACTATTTCTTTCCCACGTCAATCGTCATCCTCGTAATTCCATATATCGGTTTGATCATATCTTACGGCACTCTGGTGAAGTCATGGATGGAATCATGCGGTGGCGAAATATAGCCAACCGCCAGCTCTTTGTTGGCGGCACTGCCAGTGCTCTTGACCCGTTCCTTGCAATATCAAATGCGGCCCGGGGTAGCTTGCGAGTCTGACGGCATTCCAGATTGATGTTGTTGGTGATCTGAACCGTATTCTAAAATGGTTCGATCACTACTTTCTTGACATCAGCCGTCTTGATTGTGTATTTATATCTTATAACATCACGGACCATAATTTCCCCACAAGCATCCGCGCCACCTCTCGGAAAGTTAGCATAGAATTCACGCACCATTGTTGTGTTCATTGGTGCTATCTTCTCCGGATTTACAAATCTCCTCCACCCGCTTTCGATCATTGCGAATGGGCTCATAAACATCCTCTTCCCCAAACGACTCCTCGATAGTCCATTCCTTTCAGGATTAAGTCACAATCTTAAGTTTTTGTATCTTTGAAAGGCCGTGGCTCATGAACCTAGTATCATCGTAATGTGGGGTGGGGTGGATGTGGAGTCTCTTCTTTTACGCGGACATGGTTCAATTACTTTGTGCGACTTACGATTATTAGCAAGTGTTCCCAATCTGATCAGCAATCTGGCGGTAAAACAAACTGGCTTGACTCTACTGCCCAATACCCAGCCTCGTACTCCTTCTCCAAACTTCGCAATCAATTTTTGGCGCAGGCTACTTCACAATGCAACACTTCTCCAGCTACTACCTCGTTTGACTACTAACAACTTTGAGAAAAGGTGAAGATTACTTTTTAATGGTGTTCTCCACGATGTTCTTGCTTCTAATGGTGATTTGAGGCTATGGAATGGAGCTTTGTTGTTTGAGATAGCTAAGGGTTTTAGGAATTTAAGAGTTTTGGTTGTGGTTGGGTTTGATTTGTGGAGGATTTATGGGTAACTTGTGGATTTCGTGGGTTTTGTGGAGAGGAATGGTTAGGTTTTAGTTTTGAAATTAGGGCAAATCAGTTTAGGCGTTTTTAAGTTTGGATTTCCGTTTGGCGTAGCGGCCTGCTTTTAGCGGCGGCTGATGTCTACTCGCCCGGGATTTTCTGCGCGCGACCACATTCTGGCGCGCGCTAAACTTGGCGATTTTATGGATTTTAGCGCGCGCCCTGCTCCTGGCGCGCGGCCGCGCTTCAGCGCCTCTTGATTCTTTTAGCGCGACCACTCTGGCGTATGGCTACCCGTTTCTAAATCACGGCTTTTCTTGATTTTCGCCCGATTTATTGGCATGTACACATCCTGGCACAAACACTACCTCCGTGAGACCGTTCTTAATAAAAACTACTATATTAAAGTAAAATAAATCAAAATAATTTGGGTTGCCTCCCAGTAGCGTTATCTTTAACGTCTTTTAGCGGACCTTGAAGTTCAGTTTAATAGCAGTAGGGTGGATCAACCCCCCAACTAATCCATTTTCTCCACATTTTGCGTTTTCTTTTTCTTCTTCTCCTCTTAGCATTATCATTAAGGGGGAGTTCAGGAACACATACCTGTATTTATGGAGGTTTGGAAAATCATGCCTGCTTTCTTGAGCTCATCTCCCTTTGGTTGACTTGTATGGGCTCACAGGGGGGTTTGATGGTGCTGATTGCAAAGCACCTACTCATTGTTGGTGGCTCAATGATGTGTTTAAAAACTTTAAACACCATTTCTTCCTTCTCCGCCCAGTGTCGACTCTCATCTTTCTACGTCAATCAAAGCTCTCCACTGTTGCTAGGAATGGTCTCCCGATATGATAGGGATTTCCGCGTCTTCTTCCGTGTCGAGAATGAGGAAGTCTGCGGGAAAGAAGAATTTCCCTACTTTGACAATCACGTCTCGATTTTTCCTCTTGGATGAACCAGCATCTGTCGGCTAGTTGCGGACTCACGATGGTTGGTTTGGCCTCTCCCGACTCGATCATTTAAATGCGATAAGGCGTCAGGTTATACTTGCCCTAAATCACAGCGAGCCTGTTGCATGTCACCTGCCGGTGCAAGGTAGTGTAAAGCTCACGGATCCGCTTAGTTTTGGTGGCAACTTCTTGCAAGATAGCACTACACTCTTGTCGGTGCTCTTTATTTCGTACTCTGCCGAACCTTGCTTCTTTCCTAAGATCTCCTTGTGAACTTAAAATAGGAGGCATCTGTTCCAAGCCTCTATAAAAAGTATGTTGATGTGCGACTTCACGAATATCTCGAATTTGGAGAATTGTTTATCAACCGCCATTTGTAATCTCTGGGAAAGGGATCTTTTGTATACTCATTCTCTGGAGTTTTCTCTGTCTTGGGCTAGGTTCAGCTTTCTCTTTTCTATCTCGCCGCCCGGCTCAACTCTTTTGAAGAGGCTGCTTCCAGCTTTTGTCACTTCTCATTGTCTTGCTTTGCTGCTCCGCCGGATTTACCTCTGTGTTGCTTGGCGGTGTACCTGTGGCTTTCTTGTTTACTGCTTTGCTGGTGACCAGCTTGTGTTTCTAAGTTCTGAGCGAGGATCTAGCTGTCATGAAGGCGAGTGCAGGCGTTAGTAAGCGCCCAAACAACTACTTCGGCTCGCCGGCTTTTCTT
The DNA here is from genome assembly GCA_029844215.1 of Przewalskia tangutica. Lineage (NCBI taxonomy): Eukaryota > Viridiplantae > Streptophyta > Magnoliopsida > Solanales > Solanaceae > Przewalskia > Przewalskia tangutica. Next base: position 36,203,807 of record CM056735.1, read on the forward strand.
CTTTGACCGGTGCATTGAGCTGTGAGGATCACGGGGCTGAGTAAAGGGTTGCTGATTTTGGTTCTGCTGGATTTGATCGGCCCTATATTGGTTCTGCTGCCCCTGGTCTCCTCTCTATGAGAAATTTGGGTGATTTCTCCACCCTGGATTATAAGTGTTGGAGTATGGATTGTTTTGTGGCCTTTGATAATTACCCACGGCCTGACACTCTGCCTGCTCCATTGGTATATTATTAGGATCATTTGAAGGACACTGTCGAATGTATGTGGGCCACATATTTCTAACTTTAGGCATCTGCACGCGTTCATCGACCTTGTATGTTGCTGCAACTGTTTCGCTAAAAAGGGCCACAGGCGTTCAGGCAGCAATGGCATCTATTTCGTGGACTCCCGTTTCTCCTCCCACATGCGACCTCTCTTACGTGACATAGTTGTTGGTGGCCATATCTTACAGTAACTCGTGGCGTCGTAGGTTGTTTTCCTCATGAATGCCCCTTTCTGCTGCATCTATAATGGTTACGGTTGTCTTTGCTCGGCCGTTATAGAAGATGTGGACCAAGTTCCACAACTCAATGCAATGGTGTGGGCATTTTCTCTGCAAATCTTTGAACCTTTCCCAAGCTTCATATAAGGACTCTCCATGCTTGGTAGAAGTTGTTCAACTCCTCTCAATTTCTTTGCTTTGCATGGGAAAAAACTTGGCTAGGAATTTCTATGCGACTCTTGCCGTGTAAAAATCGAATCGTGCGGAAATTCAACCATACTTTTGCTCACATCCACTGGTGAGAAGGAAAGAGCCTCAATCTGACGGCATCATCGATGCCGTTATATCGAAAGTTGCACATAGCTCCAAGAAATTAGCTATGTGCGTATGTGAATCCTCAGATGGCGACCTCCAAATTACAGCATGTGTTGTACCGTGCTCGGAATGCGGTTTATCTCAAAGTTGTTCGCTCTATGGCGGGAGCCTAATACGTGTCTGTGCTCCATTCACTCTAGCGTGCATAGTCTCCCAAGCTCCTTTCTGCTGGACTTGAACTCTTTCCTCGGCGTCCATGGGTACTTGCGAGGTATTCACGGATTAGGTTGATTTTCACTAACCGCCTGCATCGTGTTGTTGTTACGAGCAGATCCATCTCTATCAAGATTGCAATCCGATTCTTTACGATTGCACACAAGTTTTCTCAATCTCTGGATTGAAGGGAACAAGAGTGTCTGCCCCTCTTCTCCTTCGCATAAACTGATTTCCTGAAATAGATAAAAAACAGACAACAAATCACGGCACCCTGATTTTTACCAAAATAAAGAAAAAACGTAAAAATTAAAAACCAAATTAAAAACCAAATTAAAAACCAAATTAGAAATTAAAAATACATAAATTTGATATTGAACTATGCCTAATCCGACATGGCGCTAAAACTTGATGCGCGAAAGATGCGCTGCTTTAACGCAAGTGCGATATCGTGACAAGTAATATAGTCTTGGTAAGGCCAGAATATAGATCACAAGGATTAGGGTTCAAGTACGACTATATCTATCTTTTGGAATCTATTTGGTAATTGATATTTGATTTTGTGGTTTATAACTAATAATTATAAAAGCTAATTAACTATAGATTTACTTGGTTGTGATGGGAATAGGGCTTCGTGTCTCGCCGACTATCCACATGTTATTTATCAATGCAATGAATTATGGTATTCTTCTCTCGAATTTGGCGGGTTCTGAAATCGTTTTATATTCCGTTAAGGATATATAAACACTCAACCCAGATTGCACCTTACCTACCTTTCGGTGATATGGATAACTCATGGGAGGATTAAGAACAAAACCTAGTTAAGCAATCACGCACTGCGTAAAATTAGGGTTGTTAAGCCTCTGCGTGTAACGCTTACATAAATAATTGAGGTATTTTCATCCTAACCCAAATATGTCTACCCAACTTACGGCATATTCACAACCTCCTCCTTTCAAGTTTGATTAGAAATCATATAGTGATAATTAGTTGTCAATTAATTACAAGCATTCAAAGCAATTATTGGATAAATCTCTCAATGAAGAATAATAACCATAGACATGCAGTAATTCATAACATAAGTTTCTAGCGAATCAACATGGAAAGCCCGATAAAAGAATTAGTTCCTAGCCATGGACATGGCAAGAACTAATTCAAAGTTCATTACACAAAATGAAATAAAAGAAAGAAAAGAAAAGAAATTACTAAGTTTAGGGTCTCCAATCTTCAATCTATGAAAACCTTGTGTTGTGCAAGAAAGGGAACTCTAAAAATCTGCCTAGGGTTCTCCTTTTATAGGCTGAAAACCGCCTCTAACTTTTCCCTGCAGTTGGCCTGTAAAATCGTCTATAACTTTGATTTTCCCAGCGGCGTCGCGTACTTGCCGGCCTTAAAACTTGGAGCCGGGTGATTTGGCGCCGCGACCCTGATCTCTGCTGTTTGTGGGCGCCGCGGCGCTGGGACCTCTGCAGCCTCTCTGATGATTAGGCGCGGCCTGCTTCGAGCTGCGAGGAGCGCGCGTGCTGGTCCAGGTTTTTGCCTCGTTCGCCACTTTCTATGTTTTTAGCTCTGGAACCTCCTCTTTTGCCCTCTTTTGTCTCCTTTTCTGCCATTTGGCCATTTTAACCACTTTGACTCAAAAGAAAGAAAAACTATCCTAATACGACACTTATTTGTACAAAAATGGACAAAAGATTAACTAAAACTGACTCAAAAAGTGTATATAAAATACTGCCGTCGATTACTCTCGTGTTATTCCAATTTGGCGATGTCGTGGTATAATTGTTGGTAATGACAATTCAATTCCAATTAAGGGTTATGGTCATAAAACTTTGTCATTTCTCATCCACAACTTGTCTTGAAAAATACCTTCATGCCCTAAAACTAATTAAACTTTGGTGTATGTCGTAAATTCACCACTAATAATTGAGTTTCTATTGATTTGATCCGTTTGGGTTTTTACGTGAAGGATTTCAAGGCGAGTCCTCGTGAGGTGTGGCGGTATGAGAGATCTTTATCGATCACGCACCAAGTCTCGACCTCTCGCGTCGAGCCATGACATCCATTTTGCGACTCTTGCTCGCCGTTTGTGGCATGCTCGTCTAGGTCATCCGGGGTAGTCTATGTTATCTACTTTAGATAGACATAAGTTTATTTCCTGTAAGGGTACGCGTAGTACTCCAAATTGTCAATCCTGTTCTTTAAGAAAAATTATTAAGTTACCGTTTGTAGCTTCAAATTCTCATACTTCAATGCCATTTGATATTATTCATAACGATTTATGGACTTCTCCAGTTCTCAGTTCTATGGGTCATCGATATTATATTTTATTCTTGGATGATTATTCTAAATTTTTATGGACATTTCCAATTGCGAAAAAATCACAAGTTATTTTCAACTTCGTAAAATTTAGAGCTTTCATAAGAACTCAATTTGAATGAGAAATAAAGAACATTCAATGTGATAATGACAAAGAGTATGAAAATGGGAAGTTTAGGGAATTTTGTGCTCAAAATAGGATAAATTTCCGTTTTTCTTATCCGTATACGTCTTCACAAAATGGGAAAGCTGAACGAAAATTTTGTACCATTAATAACATTATCCACACCTTATTGGTTCATTCTTCCATCCCCCCGATTTTGGCAGCATGCGCTACAAATGGCTCTGAATCTACTTAATATTCTTCCGTAAAGGTTTAACATATTCATCCCTCTTGAAGTATTATACAACAAGACTCTTACGATTCTCATCTTAGGGTCTTTGAATGCTTATGTTATCCAGCGTTTTCATCCACCGCTATCAACAAACTTGAGCATGTTCTACCCTTTATGTGTTTTTGGGTTATCCAGTCAAATCATCGTGGTTATAAATGCTTTGATTTGTTTTCTAAGCAGAATCATCGTTAGTCGTCATGTTATATTTGATGAGTCTCAATTCCCTTTTTCTAAAGTAGAAAAACTTGTGCCTAGTTCGTATGAGTTTTTGGATGATGATATCTCCTCTATATTCTCTGTCATATTTGGATCTGTCCCCAGTTTGTCTCTGCACGCGGCCGCCAGGGAGCGCGCGCACGCCGACGATAACCAAATTCGGTACCTCGTCCTCAGCCGCGACCGCCGGGGGCGCGCGGCGTAAACTTCGGTGACTAACCTATTTTTATCGTCTTGATTGCCACGGCGTCAAACTTCGATAGTCGGCTGGAGCGAAGGCGTCGCGACCTGAACACGGCCACGGCGCCTCACGTTCGACCACAAATGCCTGGAAAATTCCCAAAATTCACCTAATCACGCCCGAGTCATGGTCGGTCACCGATCAAATGGGTATTTTTAAACCAAAAAAAACATTTTAATTTAAATTCTAATGTTCTTAAATCACCCTTATCCCGTAATCACGTTTCTGCCTTAAATGACCCTAATTGAAAATCGCCATGACCGATGAATATACTGCTCTTATTGATAATAAGACGTGAGTTGATACCAATCCATCTGGTGTTAATATTATTCGGTCTATGTGGATATGTGCTCATAAGGAAAATTCTGACGATTTATTTGCAAGGCATAAGGCTCGGCTTGTAGGTGATGGTTGATGCGCGTAATATGCACACACTTTTAAACGCAAGTGCACGTTATCGTATCAAGTAGTATAGTCTTAGATAAGACCGAATATCGTCCTCTAGGATTAGGGTTCAAGTACCAACTATCTATTTTCTAGTACCTATTTGGTGAATTAATGATTGATTGTTTGGTTTATAACTAAGAATTATTAAAGATAAGTAAATATAAAGAATTACTTGGATGTGATGAAAATAGGGCTTACATGTATCCTCACTATCCGCATGCTACTTACTAATGCATTACTTATGGTATTCTTCTTTGGAGAAAGCGGGTTTCTGAAATCGTTTTATACTCCGTTAGGGTTATATAAACACTCGACCCGGTATTGTTCCTTACTAACTTTGATAAGGGTAACTCATAGGAGGATTAAGAACAAAAACCTAGTTGGCCGTCACGCACAATGCGCAAAATTAGGGTTGTTAAGCCTCTCATCAACGCTACAAAACTAATTGAGGTATTTTCATCCCCAATTCAAGCGTCTACCCAACTTACGTATTCACAATCCCCTTTTGATCGATTAGAAATCATATAGTGATAACTAGTTGTCAATTAGTTACCAAGAATTCAACTCAATTATTGGATAGATCTCTCAATAAGAAAAATAACCATAAGCATGCATTAAATTATAACATAAGTTTCAAGAAATTCAACATAGAAAGCCCTATAAGAGAATTAGTTCCTAGCCATGAATATGACAAGAATTAATTCAAAGTTCATCATGCAAAAACTGAATTAAAGAAAAGAAAAAGAAAAGAAAATTACTAAGAACGAGACTTCAAGCCAAGCATCCAAGGGTTGTGTTGTGGAATATTTACAAGATGGATTGGTGGGTGGATGGATGTAGAATGGTGAATGGTCGAATGGAGAATGAATTCTTCTAAGGGTGTAGAGACTATTTATAGGGCAAGAATCCTTTAGGTGAAGGGTTAAGGATTTGTGTAGGTAGGAAAAGTTATTAGAATCCTTTTAGGTAAGGGTTTTTAGGTAGGAAAATGTTTCTCTTTAGGTAGGAAAAGTTATCCTTTAGGTAGGAAAAGTAATCCCTTTAGGATTACGAAACATGTCAAATTCGGACTTCTTAAATTCAGCGTGGCCATGACGCAGATCAGATAGGCTGAATTCAACAACTCTCGGGACTTTCAGCACTTTGGTATGCTGCTGGCCGCCAGCGCCTTGCGCTCGTGATATTTTTCGCGATTTTGTCTCGTTGCCCTTTTTCGTGCGGACTTCGTGAACTCCTCTATAATTCCCGGAACTTCTTAGACTTTATTTCTTGGCCTTTTTTGTGCGCAATTCCATCTCTTTTATGCTCATTTCATCTCCTTTTCGTCATTTCTCCATTTTTGACCGCTGTGACACAAAAGAAAGGAAAACGACCCTAATACTGTACTAAACATAAATGAACTGAGTAAAATACTAACTAAAAATGACTCAAAAAGTGTATATAAAATACAGATCAAATACTGAACTTAACCTTTGCTCGCCTCTAGCAAAGATAGAAAAGAAAGAAATAAAAGACTCAAGAAACGAAAAATAAAAGACTCACTGACATTGATCACTTTTGCTGCATTTAGTGTTATCTAGAAAAACATGAAGGTTAGCAGAATAATATGCAGGAACATGTAGCATGAAATATTTCAGCACACTAAACACATTGAGCTAGATATTTCGCAAACTCATATTTATCATGCTTTAATGGAAGTCAATATACTAAATCATGCATATAAATTCAAGAATTCCTATGGCATGCTTACTTGCTATTCTCCACTAATCTTGGATATGCATAAAAGAGATCTCCAGGACTTTAAGGGTTGTAATGTAGGCTTAGGTAGGGGTTGGTAAAAATAGGCATTTTAGGCTCATTTCGTGTACCATAAGCTCCTTAGCTTTTTCAATATTTCCCTTTATCTTTTTGTTCTTTTCTTCATTTAGATTCTATCTTTCCCCTCTTTTGTTTTGGGAGAATGAAGAGTATTATAATAACAAGCACCCCCAAACTTAGGCTTTTGCCTCTTTCTTATTACTTTTTTTTTTTATTATTGGGGTGCAACAAGCTCATTCACTCTTTTTGTCTCTTTTTTAACACAATTGATTCCACTACTTCACATTTTCACTTATGGTACAATTTGTGGGAACATAGGGTGTCAAAGAAGAAGTTTCAATTTTAGGCTCAATGGGGCTGACTAGGGATATTTTTAAAGTACGGGATATCAAGGAATGGTAAGAATTGGCTATCAAAGAAATGCCTGAGTCATCTCCCTAACATGCATATCCTAACTATTTCGCCTCAAATAGCAAGCAATCATAACACATAGGTTTTCATTATTTAGCATGCATAATTTAAGCAAGAAACTCCAAACAGATTTTGTGAGTTTTTGGCATATCTAACCTAGGTGTTTAGATAGTTGCTTCTAATTCCATTACATTATTCCACCTTCCTTCACTAGGTGTTTCTAGCAACTACAGCATACATGATCTTTGACAGGCAATTATGACTCAAAAAGAGAAAAATAAATTTGTGACTCAAAAATAAACACAAAACAAATAAAACAAGACTTAACTGAAACATAACAAGACACAAATAAAACACCCTGGTCTTAAATCACACATCATTCCCCAATGTGCAATACTTAAAAATGAAATGGATAACTTCTCGACACAACACAATGTCAAAATGGAGGTCTAGGAGAAAAATTCGAATTTGCACGGAAATATGGTCTCAAGTTCGGCGCCGCGACTGAGATTCAAGCCGGCGCGCTAGTACTGTGGGCTCTTCTGGTTACGGCCATCAGCTACCCCGACGATCGCTTTTCCTTTTTTTCAAAGGCTTGTTGCTCCTTTTTCCTTGCTTTCACTTTTCACCACTGCCATCCAACAACACAAAACAAGAACCCAAGACTGTGAGATCGTTTCAAGACAAAATAAAATAAAATAAAGATGTAAATTGAAATAACATAATTAAAAACATTGCTCTCCCAACAAGCCGTTTTTAACGCTTTTTAGCCGACGCAATTAACCTTTCCGAGTGCCCATCGATCCTTCGCGAACTGCTTGCAATCCGCAGAGTTATTGCTGCAGTCTCACTTCAACTACAACAATTGCTTCAAACAAGTGGCCTCAAATATACGATTATCCCCAAGTATACAAGACATGCTTGTTCTTTAGGTTCTTCTAATGTAGGGATCGTGAGATTCCCTACATCTTTCAACTCTGTGGGTTCCTCGATGGTATTGACTTCCGTTTGGGAGTCAACTTTGATACCGTGGTGTTTCTTCCGCACAGTACAAGAAAAAGATTTTCCAAGGAATCCAAGAAGGTGAATAATCGATCTCTCGACTTTCTCCTTCTCTACACCAACCGCCTCGCCGCATTCTCAATAGTCAGTGATTCGTGCTCCTCAATTTGTTGTTCGGCTGAATATGATCGCGAAGTTCTCGCTATTCAAGCTTTCCAACTTCTTTATACCCAACCTCATTTCGTCCATGAACCGAGCTGGGACCTCGTGAGACCGAGTAGAGTTTCTCGTAATTCCTCCTCTCGCCCTCTATGGTCGAGCTCGATCATATTGACGTGAGAAATCCATGTCTTAAGGATCCTCGAGATAAATCAAAACCAACAACGAATAACGGCACTGATTTTTTTTTTTTTAATTAACGAAAACGTAAAAATAAAATTAAAACCAAATTAGAAATTAAAATAGATAATTTGATATCAACTATTCCTAATCCCCTAACGGCGCTAAAAACTTGATGCGCGTAATATGCACACACTTTTAAACGCAAGTGCACGTTATCGTATCAAGAGTATAGTCTTAGATAAGACCAATATCGCCCTTCAGATTAGGGTTCAAGTACCAACCATCTATTTTCTAGTATCTATTTGGTGAATTAATGATTGATTGTTTGGTTTATAACTAAGAATTATTAAAGATAAGTAAATATAAAGAATTACTTGCATGTGATGAAAATAGGGCTTCATGTATCCTCACTATCCGCTTATGCTACTTACTAATGCATTACTTATGGTATTCTTCTTTCGAGAAAGCAGGTTTACTAAATCGCTTTATACTCCCGTTAGGTTATATAAACACTCAACCCCAGATTGTTCCTTACCTAACTTTCACGATAAGGGTAACTCATAGGAGGATTAAGAACAAAACCTAGTCGACCGTCACGCACAACGCGCAAAATTGTGGTTGTTAAGCCTCTCATCAACGCTACAAAACTAATTGAGGTATTTTCATCCCCAACTCAAGCCCTGTCTACCCAACTTACAAAGATATTCACAATCCCCCCTTTTCAGAATCTGATTAGAAATCATATAGTGATAACTAGTTGTCAATTAGTTACCAAGAATTCAACTCAATTATTGGATAGATCTCTCAATAAGAAAAATAACCATAAGCATGCATTAAATTATAACATAAGTTTCAAGAAATTCAACATAGAAAGCCCTATAAGAGAATTAGTTCCTAGCCATGAATATGACAAGAATTAATTCAAAGTTCATCATGCAAAAACTGAATTAAAGAAAAGAAAAAGAAAAGAAAATTACTAAGAACGAGACTTCAAGCCAAGCATCCAAGGGTTGTGTTGTGGAATATTTACAAGATGGATCAGCGGTGGACGGATGTAGAACGGTGAATGGTCGAACGGAGAATGAATTCTTCTACGTGTAGAGACTATTTATGTGTTAATCCTTTAGGTGAAGGGTTAAGGATTTGTGTAGGTAGGAAAAGTTATTAGAATCCTTTTAGGTAAGGGTTTTTAGGTAGGAAAATGTTTCTCTTTAGGTAGGAAAAGTTATCCCTTTAGGTAGGAAAAGTAATCCCTTTAGGATTCTGAAACATGTCACCCGCCTGCATTTCTTAAATTCAGCGCCATGCTGCAGATCAGCCATGCAACAAATTCAAAGAACTCTGACTTTCAAGATTTTGCGCCATGCGGCCGCCAGCGCCATGCGTCGGTGATATTTTTCTGGCAGATTTTTTCTCGTTCTTTTTCGTCAGACTTCGTCAACTCCTCTATAATTCCTTAACTTAGACTTTATTTCTTGGCCTTTTTTGTGCGCAATTCCATCTCTTTTATGCTCATTTCATCTCCTTTTCGTCATTTCTCCATTTTTGACCGCTGTGACACAAAAGAAAGGAAAACGACCCTAATACTGTACTAAACATAAATGAACTGAGTAAAATACTAACTAAAAATGACTCAAAAAGTGTATATAAAATACACCGATCAATGGTAAGGCCATGTAAGTCCACTTCTACTCTGTTGCGATATTTCTGTGCTTAAGTGTACGTTTCGCTTAAGTAATAAAGTCTGTAAGATCGAGTTATCGTCCTCAGAGACTGGTTTATCAATTACCGTTTATCTAAGCTTTGGTCTCTATTTGGTTAACGTTCGTGTGTTTGGGTTTTTAACTAAGAATTAAAACTGAACAAAGTGCAGGAAATAACTAATGATGATACTTTGAGTTTTAGACAATTATGAAGGGAATTAGGGTTTCTAATCTCCTCAACTATCCACTCATTCACTTGTTAATGCAAGACTAATGATTCTTCTTCTTATTAAGATAGCAGGTTAATGAAGATGTTCTATATTCTGATTAGGACATATAGAACTCAACCTTATGCAGAAATCTTATATATTTCTATGATAGATTTTACCACACAGGAGGATTAAGAACAATAACCTTAAACACTACACAAGTATCAGAGTACTTTCGTCCGCGATTTTAACTTATGTCTAAACAACTATAGCATATTCAAATCTCCCTTTTCAGATTTTGATTTGAAATCATATAAGTTATGAGAATTAGTGATCAGTTAATTATAATACAATCAATACAAGTTGAATAGATCTTAACATATGAAGAAGAAATCACTAAATATGTATTAAGTCATTAAAGAGTTTCAAGCGATTCAATGGAAAACCCTAATAAAGAAATTAGCTCATGTATACGCTAAGAACTAATCAACAAATCCAACATAAACCGAATTAAAATAAAGCAAGAAAAAAAGAACTTGAATAGTAAGTCTCTAATCTTGTTCTCGCCTCCGCTTCTAGCCTCCAAAGTATGATCTCCGATGCTTTCGCTTCCTGTGGTTTATAAATCATAACAACTGCTTTGGACCATTTTACCCTTGTGGAATTTCGGTTTTCGCTTTTGACGTCCGTCGGCTTAATTCCCGATGTTATCGCCAATTGCGCCTCGACGCTGAAAGGCGACTTCTTCACTCCAAGAGTCACGACTTTAACTCAAAGAGCGACTCTTCACCCGCTGACAAAGTAATTTTTGTTTAAATTGCTTTCGAGCTTTTCGTGGCTTCTTTGACTTATCTTCAGACATATATGCATTTTTGTCCTCAATAACCGTGATATTTCTTTGAATTCGCCTAACCTTATGAATTGCTTAAATCTCGAAACACATCATAACACGCATAATAATCGCTCAAAATAACTAAAAACACATAAAAGACTCTAAAATACACTCTAAAACAAGATTAAAAATAGAATCAACATACTCCGCTGATCCTAAATCCAAGTCAGCGCCGCACTGACTCTCCTTACGAGGATCCGACCCGCCATCGTAGTCTTCCGTGCGCCTTCAAGATCTTACGCTCACGCCGCCAGACATCGCATACGCCGCCCAAAGTGTGTTTGTTTACGATTATCCTGTAGTTGAACATACGAACGCGCCAAACGCATTCTTAGGTACAATCGTGAATACTGAGTATGGCTTGCATTTGTATCCTTCGCCGACGCTTCACACTGTCTCCTATACGATGCCGATCGGGTGGTTGTCCCGACACCGCATTTGCCTACGATTTAACTATTGTATCTTTTAGTTAATAACTTGCTCTCATGATCCGCCAAGTGTCAATCCACACTTTCACGCTCAAGTAAAGTATGTGTAGGGTCTCAACTTATGTCTAATTAGTTCAAGTACTCCACTTTTTGAATATTTGTCATTGTCTCATTTCACCACATGTTAATTCAAATCGAAAGATATTAACACTTAAGTACATGTTTCTTCATTTTGCCCGAATTCATTTTCTTTGCATTAGTGGGATTGTAAGAGTTATTATCTCATCTCCTATACTAATGTATTCTAAATAATGCAAAGCAAAAGATTCTCTTTTCATTCTCTCTTTCGACTTTTTGTGAAATGCACTACGCACTACATCATGGTGAAAAGTCCCCTATTTCACTTATTATCGAACGTGCTTTATTTTTTCAAAAAGGTGGATCTCCCACCTGCGAGCCCCCACACCCGATCCGACATGTCAAATGAGTTAATCATGGTAACTCAACCGATTGTGAAATGTGCTTTATCGAGCTTGTAAAGAGTTGAAAATGGAGTAGCCTCGCGCATACGAGAGTTGAGCTTCATAGGCAAAATGAGTCGATTTGCCTCCTTCTCGCGAGGTATACGTAAGTGCCTAATTCAATTTTGATTTTGTAAAATATTATTTTGCTATTTTTAAGCTTACTCAAAATTATCTAAATTCATGCTTCCGATTAAAGTTCTACAGAACTCATATTTCGACGTAGCTCTCCTACCAAGTTAGTTGTTATCGATCAAGACTTATTCTTTCGGAACCGCAATTGTTCCGGTACAGATCAAAGCTCATTACTTCAGAATTAATTATTGCAACACTCATTATCCATAAATACTCTAACTTAATGGTGATCTTTATTTCTCTTAATGTTTGATAATTTTCATATCTCATTCATTATTCTCTAAACGCTAGAGACGTTTAAGATTTCAATATATACTATACGCACTTGACATCTTCTTAAAAAATGATTTCTTTCCTTCTGTTTTTGGACAAAATACTTTGTGCTAAGTCCAAACTTCTAGCCACTAGTGCAAGTGTTCAGAAGTGCTATGAAACCGTGGGGAGAGACCGAGCTAAATGATTTGCATCGGAGTCGCCCAATCGCTTTTAAGATGTTGACTTGCCACTTTGACAACCGCTATTCGATAAGTTATTTTTACTATTTATTTGTCCTTAATCAATATTGTTCTTTTATTTTACTAACAAAATCAATTAAGACCTGGATATATAGTCAATGATAATAATATTTAGAGTTTAACTATTATATAACTATCAAATCACTTAATAGATATCTAGAAATAACCTCTAAAAGAGAAGTTATAATCTTGAATATAAGATAAGTTAATTGTTTATTTGTGACAACAAATAAAGGTGATTTGATATTGAATTATTTACATGATATATCAATTAAATTTATGGCGCTCATTTCATCTAATATTCTTTCTCATTGTCACGACGTGATATGTCATTGGTTGGTTCAATGTTGTGGTCCCACGTTAGTACACTTTAACCACCAACCCATGAGCCAAATATTTAATTCAGGTTGACCCTTTAGTCCCTCTAGATCACATAATTCTTTGCCACTTTCTAAATTAACTGTATTCAAGTTGTATGAAAATGGAAAGCTATTGAATGGGAGCAAATATTATCTTCATGGTGTGAGCAATTCACTCTGAACCACATAAGGATTTTTTCCCACAAAATGTATGTTGTGAATTCTTGTTTTGTTTATTTTCTTGAAATATTGAAGCTTTATTGGTCCTTTTAAGGCAATTTGAAGTAGTTGATGAAAGTTATGTTTGGCTTAATTTTTCATAGTTTGGAGAAGTGTTTTGAGTTATTTTCATTTTGATACTGCTTTGAATTTCTTATACTTTTTTATGTACTTACTTTTGTATAATTATACTTGTTTGGTGGATATAAAGGTTTCTTGTTTAGTGTTTGTACATAATTTCTTGTGGAAAAGCCTTGAACTTTCACTAAAACAACAGATGGGCACTTCAATTTCTGTTTTTTGAGCATTGAGGAAGTTGATTTATGTCATCTCTTAACATTTACATGCTGCCAAGTCTTACTCTGAGGCTATAAGTACTTAAGTTCCATAATTCTATTTTAGGTTTCATGTGATATAGATGAAGTTACTACAAGGTGCAGCAAACTAAAAGAACTCGTGTTGACAGTTTGTATGGTTTTTGGTTGAATAGATAGATGGAACAGAAGTTATGTGGTCGAATTCTCAACAAACATAAGCGATTTGATGTCTATAATACTTGGTCACAACTTTAACATAGTGTAGAAATTTGTAACCAAGAATGAGCATTGAGAAATAACCAATTAGATATAAGGGAGTAAGGATAAACTCCTTCGACAATCCTAAACTATATTAGGTAGTTAGTGGCTTCTTGCTCTAGTTCTTAATTTGAAATATTGAACTTTCTTGATGGTTATTGAGCTTTTCGGCATTTTCTCAAATAGCACAGAGCTGACAGATTGTCGCACTTTGTTCTCGTTCAATATCCATTTGTAACAGTGCTTTGTTTATTTGTGAGGAAAAGGTTAGAAGATGGTGTTACGGAAAGAAAACAACTGAACAATTAGGAAGTTTTAACCAAGTCATGAAGGTATGGTTGAAGCATGGGTGAAGAACTCAGATTGATTATCCGTAACAAATTGACTGATTAGTTCCTTTGCTTGGATAAAAGGTGTTATGGGGTTAGATAATACCGTATTGTTAGACAAATTTGAGGGCTCAGAATTGTTATGTTTGTTATTTCTCTTAGAAATCAGAAATGCTTCAATATTTGGAGATACCATTTTTGCTGTAAAAAAGGCTCGTAGTGTAAAATTTCAAGCATTGTACATCCGTGTAAGCATGGGATGATCTCTGCGAGTTTTTATGTCTAGATTACCTTACTATCAAAAGTTGACTTGTGTATACTATAACATACTACTATTATAAAAGAAAGGTGGTTTCTGTTATATTAGTCAAAACCATCTATAGCAGACCAATTGCCTTGGCACCTATTAGAGTACAAGACATATACAGATGTCAAATAAAGAATATAAGTTTATTAACACCTTGAATTTGCTATATATTCCTTCAAGCTCTCTTTTGCTTAGCGTCGTACTTATTCATTTGATCTGTTCACTTTGAAATCAACATGTGCATTCATTTTCATGTCATGATGCTTCCATTCCCATTTGCAGCTGCCCTATCAGAACGGCTGATCAATGGCACTTGAAGAATTGGCTGTAAGTGTAGGGATTTGTTGGGTGTAAAACATACAAGTAAGGCACAATGAAGTTTAAAATTTTGAGTAAACTTACTTGCTCCAACAAACGCTTTCGTATGATTATGCGATAATTCAAATCAAAGACATAAAAGAAAAACTTACGCTTATGCTTTTAGTACGCTTTACTAAAAGGTGCGCACGCGATTGTCAATCCGGTTGCAAGTCTTGCTTCGGTATATTCCTTTGCCCAAGAAAGCTAGGAAATCTTGGCAGAGGTTTGAGAGAATTTATTTCCTGAACTCTAAGTTCAGAAAGTGAAAAAATGAGTTCAAATTATGGGTTAAGTGCCAAAATATATAGTGAGGAAACCCTAAACCCAATCAGATTTGGATCAGCCAAGACCACCTAAATTCAATTGCAGCGCCAATAACCGCCCATCACATGCAGCCTCCTTTATTTATTTTCTGCACGTTTTAGTTCTAATTAAATCCAAGACTTAATTTTAACTTAATTAATTAATTTTCATCAAATGAAAATTATCCCATAATTTATTATAAAATAAAATATCTTGATTCAAAATCCGATATTTTACATTCTCTCAATATACCCTTAGACCGAAAAGACAATCGACTTAGTGTGACCCTTTGTGCCTTCACACATCAAGACTTGATCAAATCAAGGTTCACACTGAACTCCTAGACGGCCACTGATGCACTCCAATATGTGAAGACGCTTACAAGACTCAAGTAAACAAACCTCTATGTGAGATGATAAATTCCTTTCATTCGCGACACACTCGATCAAGCTTAAGATTTGCCGTGTCTATCCAAATGGCTTGATCACTTTATCTCATCTACGTTAGTCGACAACCAGACCATATCCTAGATATATCTCTGCATCGCCAATGACTGGGTCGACCTAACATCTCTCGGTGGTCAGTGTTCTCTCAAACTCCAATCGAGGAACGAATCCTATTCTCGCTCAACTACCACCTTCAATCCACTTCAGAATGCACCCAATACAAGCCACGCCTCAACCTATAAGACATTTGAGCTAGGACAGATCAAAGTGCATTGCTCCATAAACAAGGCGATATTGACCTCAAGTCTAAGACCTCTATCTCCCACACGATAATACTCTGCATGTATAACAAATAGTTTATCGCCAGGTACGCCAATACTCCTCAAGAGTATCCACGTGTCCATCACTAGCAACTATTGCTAGCAGCAGTGAGATATACTACATTCTCTAAGAATGTGATGCAGACCACATGTCGACTTATAACATATCATTGATATCCCATTATCAATGATCATTAGTCTAGGCTATTTTAAGAACTACACTCTATCATTAATATCTCACACTATTAATGACAATGTAAGTTCAAGGGATGCATATTAATGAATAATATAAACAATCAAATAATAATTCAATAATTGCAAATGCCAAGTATATATTAATCTTATTAATAATATGAATGTGTTCAAGTACACGTGTCTAAAATGATTGTTTCTAGGACATATATACTTTCAATCTCCCACTTGGCCTAGAGCCAATCACTAACGTATCCAATGCCCATGTTTTTCAAAATGACCATTATGCTTGACTAAGCTTAATGATCTATGTTGACACCCAATTTTGACCCTCCCGTCCAGTCATTAGCTATAAAATTAGACTAATTTTGTAAAATAATTTTTATGATTTTTTATAATAAAATGCAGCGATAAAACATTAAATACAGACATAAATAAGCAATTTAATAATGGCACCGCGTCTTACGTAGAGTATTAAGCACTTAGAGTCCCGCGCCCGCATTAATTAATTTTAAGCCCTGTCATGATTCTTAGTTAATAATAAATACATAAAATAAATAATTTAGCAATGACGTCGTGTCAAGTAGCATAGTCGCATTTATTAATACGCAAAGCAATTTCATAACTCATTTTTAATAATAATGCACAATAATAAGATTTTAAATAATAGCGTCGCATTCTAAAATATTAAGCACTAATTAAATAGCACGCCCACATTTAAGCAATTAGATTAATAAAGCACCTAGATAATTTAATCACAACTTATTAACTTACCACTAATTAACTAATTAAGCACCTAAAATTAAATACCTAACTAATACCTAATTCTACCCAAGCCCAGAACCCCTTACCCGAAGGCCCAACCCGCAAGCCCTTCCAGTTACCAGCAGCCCACAAAGAATTATACTTCAGCCCCTAGCCCTTCCCCCATCGTCCCTAGCAGCACAAAAGAAAACAAAAGAACAGAGGAACACCCTAAACCTAAAGAAAGAACCGCCGCACACACCCCTCCCCTTCACCCGCGATCTCGCCGATTCTCAGGGTGGAAAATCCGGCGACTTTCCTTTCCCTACCAGTATTATTCGAATCACACAAAATCACCCCTTTTATGGTAAGAACCTTTAACGAAATCGCAAAGAATCGGAGGGGATCAAGCACGAATCAACACCAAATATTAGCCAAAATCACATCTTGATACTTACCAAACTTAGAACCCAAACCACGGCTATATAAAACACATGCACAGGCTGACGGGAGCCGAGTGAAGTATTAATAGCTTTACACACGCAAGGCAGGCACGTAGGTAGGGCTCAGCTGAGGTAGCAATCGCTTTTATACACGCGAGCAGAGCAAGAGGACATCACGACGTAACATCGGCGGTGGAGAACCTAGTACCTTTCTCAACCCGTAAAGAGGCGCTTTGAAAACCAGCAATTAGGAAAACCAAATAAAAGGAAGCATTCAAAAATTTTAGCACTTAGAACAACAATCAAGATCGACATCCAAGAACACCAGAGCTTTTTTATCACAATACACCTTCGAACAAATACCAAGTAAGCCTAGAATCAATTCTCTAAAAGAAAAATCACAAACATCGCCCTCAAATCGCATCGCAACTCCTAGTGGATCGGCGACTTGATACGCGCTTCTGTTCGCTGTCCTAGAAGGTAAACCCAAATTCCTCTCGCTTTATTCTCAGATATCAGGTCTCTGTGTTAATTATGTTAGTTATAGTTGTTAATATTGTTACATATGCTAGAAAGTTATCTATTCTAGGTTTTATTCAAGAAACTATATATTAGGTTCACATTTGGTAGGTTGTCTACATATTGCTATAATGTGAAATGGCGACATATACACCGCTTAATCATTTGTCGAGATTACGTTAAACCAACATTATGTGATAGATGTTATCATTCAAAGTGTTGTTTGGTGATTTGCTTATCGATTGGATTTAATGAAGATTTAGATAAATAAATCAAATTCATCGGTGATAAATGGTTGTTCTTCCGTAAGAATAAATCCATTAGTTATTAATTGGTTTGGACAAGTTTTCTTTCAATCGTTAAATGTGATATTAATCTTACGAGTTGATGATATGCCGAAAATCAGATGTAGCTAAAAGGTTCTTGGGATATTCAACGAAATACCTTATATTAATATGCCATGTTCGAGTCGAGCGATCCAAGTATGGTTTCAAATCGCCTATTGACAAGCATGACTAGTTTTGATCCTTCCAAAGCACGCCAAACCCACATTTCTTTCCTCAATATGAAATATACTCTACATCGCTTAGCATCTTGTCCTATGCTTATTTTCGTCTCTGTTGTCACATGGTACACTATAGATGCTTAATTGATCAACCCTTCTGTTTCAAAAATTCGAGAATTGCATGTTAGGCCGAATTTTAAATCTAAAAATGGTTGATGGATCCGCCTATTCGTCCGGTTCACATCGCTGAGCGAGAATTTCAACTATGTGTTTTGTTTAAATTTACATAGCTATTTGCATGATTAATATGATTTGGGTTGATATTAATCCTTATCTTTTCTTATATTTTTACATGAAATGCATCGGAGTTTAAATGAAGAGTCTCATGGCAGACTCATTACAACCTATAACAAATGAAGACCGCATCTTACGTGCTTCATCCTCTCCGCATCATAAACTCCAAACCATAGGCTAATGACTTCGCCATTTCTTCGAGTCCTTGTTAATTCATATCCTCACCCCATTTATTGTTGTAATTATTTGACTAACGCTACTCTAATTAGTAGACACCTAGAATAGCTAAACCTTGAATCAATAATTGTAAGATAATCGTATTAGAAATTTGGCCTTCCCCTAGTTGCTATTTAGGATTGTCATGCATATCGGATTTTTTTTTTTTATCATTGCAAAGAGTAATTAAAACCTAAACTATATTTCTGCATAATTAACAAAGCAAATCCATAAATAACTATCTTTCCCTTTATTTTCCATTGCCAAAAAGAGTATTTTATAAACAACATGAATGCATATTTTTGAACTTTATACTATGTTTTATAAATTATGTCATGCCTATTTACCTAGATACATTTTGTCAAAGAAACTGATTCCGACATTATTACCTTTGCACTATACTATGCAATATATATATTTTATCTAATATAGCAAATTTATATGTTCTTTAAGTATCTTATGAACGTATATTTTCATCCAAAAATTAATTCTACTTTATAAAATCATAAACCTTTTATGTCGTCAAAGAACACATTTTTTTCTTACTTTATATAAAACACTTGCAACATTCTTTTACTTCAAATATTCTTTCTTAAACATGTCTTTCTTAGCATAAATAATTAACCCTAGGTTTGAACGGACAACCGCGAGTTAGCGGATCCTTTAGGGTGCCTAACCCCTTCCCTTTAGGATAATAAAGAACCCTTACCCAGAATCTCATTAAGTTTAGCAGACCATTAAATGGAGTTAATGTTTACTTTAAACTAGTTAACATTTAGGTGTCCTAATTCACCCAAATAATTAGGTGGCGACTCCGCGAACCCTTTTTAAACATTTTAACATTTTAACATTCCTTTAAACTATTAGCATTTTTGTTATTTATTTTCTAACATTTTTATTTAAGCAGGGTTCGCTAGAATAATGTCGCTACGAAAAAGGGCGCGATGTAACGGCGACTACTGGGATTTTAGGTTCTTAACCACAATGCACCTAGGGTTATTATTTGGCATTATTTTGCATTCGTTGTGCTATATTTTGTTTTATTTATTTTAATTGCTACCGCTTTATCGCTTCCTTAAACCGCATTCCGCTCACATTTCTTCCACTGAAAATTCACACAATCACACACTACATGCGAGGTGCGCTTGGTGCATCAAAGAAAATTCTTTCTTCAAAACCCAAATTTAGGAGAGTTGGTAACATACGGAGTGTCCTGCCTAACCGGTGGTCACGTAGCCTTCTTACTGAGTTGTCCGCCTGAACTCAAGGCCTAGAAAAGCCAAATCTTAGAAACTTAAGATAGAGCTATACCACCCTTTATTTTAGGGCATGCATGCATTTACCTTAGGTGGGTCGGTCCCTGGCATCGACACCACAATTAGGAAAACACCAAACTTATCGACGGGTTCCTCAACCCAACGACCAACCAACATATTATGTGTAGCGTGGCAATGATAGACAAATCCAAGCCTAATCATGACATGCTGAAATTGGAAAAAGTGCACCGTCATTTGGTCGCCATTTCCAACAAAAAGCATTACAGTTGGACGACTTGGACAAATCCGTCATAATCTCGCATAAGTGACGTTTAGGCTTACCTCTGGCATAAAGAGGTCCCAAACATGTTAGAACACGCACTTGATTTGCAATTTGCTTATTAGTATATATTGCCTGCAACTTTTGCATATTATACTAACTTGGTTTGCTTCATTTGTTAAAGGTTTATTTTTGCCTAGCTTATCCCCAAAGGGTTGATTCGCGTTGACTGGTAGTAGCACAATCATCCAATAAATGACTAATCCAGAGGCACCGGAACGAAAAAACTTAGGACTCGCCCCTGCCTCGCAGGAAGTAGAGGCGTTAGAAAGGAGAAACACCAATGATCAACACCTCGCCAAACTATTGCAGCAAATGGAAGTCATGCAAGCCGAAATAGAAAGGCTCCGAAATATCACAAACCCGCTCATTAGCTTCGAATGCACCACTCCTGCAGCAAGGGACAAATGCAATCGTGTTACAAGCCCTCGAGCCTCCACTTCCCAAAAGCTCGCAGAGGCCGCAACCTACCACCACACCAAATGTCACTCGCCTACCAATTTGCAAGCCGAATTTCAAAATGATCCGCATCGCATACATATCTCAACCTCCACCTACTTATATCTCCCCACTCAGCCCAAATTGCCAAGTCACCCAATACGAGCAGAGGACACGCATCACTAGTCCCAACAAACAATATGAGGGATTAGCACATCTGACCGAAAGCCAACCATTTATTATGCATGCATCCTCTCAAGAAACAGATCAAGACAGTGGATGCGCAGACTCGAGCCAGAGTGAAAATACGGCAAAAGAAACTGTAGCTTAAAAGAGGCATTCAAAAGCATTCAAACGAACAAAGGGAGGAAGGTTTAGAATATGAAACTTATGACGCACTCGACGTTGAATTACCCGGGGGTACAAGGTGCCCAAATTTGACATGCTCGATGGAAAAGTGGAATCCTCGAGCTCATCCGAGGTCATATTGCGATAAATTGATCGAGTTGGTAAAAATCAAGCAATCATCATGAAGCTATTCATCGTGAGTCTAACTGGCGAGGCGCTGGATCGTACACATGCCAAGACCCTAAATGGGACGGTTTGAATGCCATGGCACAAGATTTCATGGATAGATTCATATTCAACTCTGACACTGTCCCTGATAGATTTTATCTTATGAAACTTGAAAAGAAATCCACAGAAACTTTCAGGGAATACGCCCTGAGGTGGCGTCGAGGCAAGAAAGGTCCAACCTCCAACGGCAGAGAGCGAATGACCACTTTGTTCGTGCAATGTTAAAAGACGCGACGATTATGAAAGGATGATCAGTGTAATTGGCAAGTTTTGCGAAGTCGTAGAACGGGCGACTTCGTGGAAGAAGGCATTAAGACAGCAGATTACAAACCCGACAAATTTCTACAAGAAACTAGCAGAGCAAAGGCAACAAATTCCATCGAGGTACCTCCGTAGGAGAAGAGATGATCACCCTCTATCACGGTCATTCGTGAGCATAGCTGTAGCCTTCCAAACAGATCAAAGCCCACCGCTTCTTACCATAACCAAAACACTCAAAATCCACAGCCATATTATCAGCACTGCGCCACCCCATATCCTGTTTACCATACCCAACCAGCATACCCAAAATACTCACCACAATCACGAAACCGCACACCAAACGGACCCAAACCCCGCATAGATGCCGAAAGAAAACCAACAAAACCTATACACCTTTAGCCGAACCCATAGCCCAAGTGTATGAGAAGCTGAAAGCCGCAGGAATACTCCATCCACCTCGTAAATACCCCTGTGCCTACCTCCCGAGGCACGATAAAACTAAACGTCAGGCATACCACACCGGCAAGTGCAGGACACGACATCGAAAATTGTTATACACTCAAGGACATAATAGAGGAATTAATCGCAGGAGTCATTCACCGAAAGATGCTCCTCTCAATGCAAACAATAACCTTCTTCCGGTTATGAAGATGCCCATGTGAACATGATAGCCGAAAATGAAAAAGATACCGAAGCGGACTATTACGCCACTAAAAGGAAAGAAAGTCGAGTCGCCAACCAACCGCCGAGAAAAGGAGGTGCTCACGAGATTGTTTAACCATTGAATAAGTCATTCGCCTACAGGTGTCGCAAGAGACGATCCCGCCAAGACTCCACCAAGACACAAAGCAAGAAGAAATGGACTCATGCCCCTGCCTCGGCCCGCCGAGTCCCGAAATAGTTAGTTTAATGCATTTTGCCCTTTATATGTAATAATTGGAACTACGTTTGACCTGATTCCTCATGATACGTAGCGGTCGCTTTCGCCGGTCCCACCTTTAGAAATTTTAATTTCACCCAAAAATTCGCTTGTAATGAACTACGCCATGACCGATTCTCGCTGGATACGTAGGCGGCCTAAATCGGCTTCGGTCACACCATTAGGAAACCTTCCCTTATTTTGTAAACAACGAGAATACACATAACATACAAGCAACTCCATTGAGACCCACTTTACGGCCAAACGCCCTTTGCATATTCAAAACTGGAACAAGGTAGGAAACCAGGCAGGGGTTATGAGTCCAAACAAGGCAGACGTCCGAGCATCAAGAGTCAAAACTACGAAGTCAATGCGAATCAATCGCTTCGACGGCAGTATTTTATATACACTTTTTGAGTCATTTTTAGTTAGTATTTTACTCATTTTATTTATGTTTAGTACAAGATAGGGTCGCTTTCTTTCTTTGTGTCACAATGGTCAAAAATGGAGAAATGACGAAAAGGAGATGAAATGAGCATAAAAGAGATGAAATTGCACACAAAAGGGCCAAGAAACGAAGTCTAAGAAGTTCCGAATTATAGAGAAAATCGACGTCCGACGAGAAAAGACGATTTAAACGGAAATTCGCCAGAAAATGTCATCGGCCACGGCCGTGGAAGCGCCGCGCCCAAAGTGCTGAAAGTCCCAAGAGTTGCTGAATGCGGGGCCACGCGCCTGGTCAGGCGCTGCGCCGACGCGAATCATTGTCGGGCCGAATTTGACATGTTTCGTAATCCTAAAGGGATAACTTTTCCTTCAAAAGGGATAATTTTTCATACCTAAAGAAAAACCTTTTCCTACCTAAAAACCCTTACCTAAAAGGATTCTAATAACTTTTCCTTTCCTACATAAATCCTTAACCCTTCACCTAAAGGATTCTTTGGCTATAAATACTCTACATCATTGTAAGAATTAACCATTCTCCATTCTACCATTCACCATTCTACATCCATCCATCCACCATTCCACCTTGTAAATATTCCACAACACAACCCTCGATGCTTGGCTCGAGACTCATTCTTAGTAATTTTCTTTTCTTTCTTTACTTTAATTCGCCAGATGATGAATACGGAATTAGTTCTCACATATTTATGGCTAGGAACTAATTCTCTTATAGGCTTTCTATGTTGAATTTCTTGAACCTTATGTTATAAATTAATGCACGCTTATGGTAATTATTCTTATTGAGAGATCTATCCAATAATCGAGTTGAATTCTAGCTAATCGACAACTAGTTATCACTATATGATTTCTAATCGATTCAAAAGGGGATTGTGAATATGCTCGTAAGTTGGATAGACCTTGAATTGGGGATGAAAATACCTCAATTAGATTTGTAGCGTTGATGAGAGGCTTAACAACCCTAATTTTGCGCATCAGGCGCGATCGCCAACTAGGTTTTGTGCTTAATCCTCCTATGCTACCCTTATCAAAGTTAGGTAAGGAACAATACTGGGTTGAGTGTTTATATAACTTAACGGAGTATAAAACGATTTCGTAAACCCGCTTTCTCCAAAAGAAGAATACCATAAGTAATGCATTAGTAAGTAACATGTTTGATAGTAAGGATACATGTAAGCCCTATTCTCATCACATCCAATTAAATCTTTATATTTAATTAGCTTTCATAACTCTTAGTTACAAACCAAACAATCAATCATTAATTCGCCAAATAGATACTAGAAAATAGATAATCGATACTTGGACCCTAATCCTAGAGGACGATATTCTGGCCTTATCTAAGACTATACTACTGATACGATAACGCACACTGCGCTTAAAAGCAGCATATTACGCGCATCAAGTTTTTGGCGCCGCTGTCGGATTAGGCAATAGTTCAATATCAAATTATCTATTTTTAATTTCTAATTTGGTTTTAATTTTTTATTTTTACGCTTTTCGTTATTAAAAAAAAAAAAAAAAAAAAAAAAAAATCGAGCCGTGATTCGTTGTTGGTTTTGATTTATCTCGTGATCCTTAAGACATGGATTTCTACCGTCAATATGATCGAGCTCCAACCATAGAGGAAGAGAGGAGGAATTACGAGAAACTCTACTCGGGCTCACGAGGTCCCAAACTCTGCTCACGGACGAAATGAGGTCAGTATAAAGAAGTTGGAAACGCAAATAGCGTAACTCGCGATCATATTCAACAATAACAGCAAATTGAGGAGCCCGAATCACAACCAACTATTGAGGAACTGCAAGACAATGGTGTAGGAAGGAGAAGAGTGCAGAGATCCAATTATTCACCTTCGATTCCTTGGAAAATCTTTTTCTCAGTAGCTATTGCGTAAGAAACACCACCAATACAAAGTTGACTCCCAAACAGAAGTCAAAACCATCAAGGGCACCCCTAGAGTTGAAAGATGTAGGAATCTCACCGATCCCTACATTAGAGAGAACCTAAAAGACAAGCACGCCTTGTATACTGGGGATAATCGTATATTCGAGGCCCTTGTTTGAAGCAATTGTCAGTTGAAGTGAGACTGCAACAATAACTCGCGGATTGCAAGTAGTTCGCAGTATGATCCAACGGGCACTCTGAAAGGTTAATTGCGTCCGCTAAAAGACGTTAAAGACAACATTGGGAGGCAACCCAATGTTTTTAATTATGTTATTTTAATTTCTCTTTATTTTATTTTATTTTGTCTTCAATACCTCACGGCCTTGGGTTCTTGTTTTGTGTTGTTGGATGACAGTGGACTCAAAGTCAAACCGAGGAAAAGGAGCAACAAACGCCAAAAAAGCGATCGTCGCTGCACGCGCGCAGAATCGGGCCGCGCGAACCTGCAGGTCACAAGATTAGCAGTGGCCGCGCCGACCCTCGTGTCATGGCGCGAACTCAGAGAGCCATATTTCCGCAAATTCCGAATTTTTCATCCTGCACTCCGCATGACCGGCGTGTTGTGTCGAAGTTGTCATTTTTCTTTTATTTTCTTTGAGTCTTGCACACATTGGGGACAATGTGTGATTTAAGTTTGGGGGTGTTTTATTTGTGTCTTGTTATGTTTCAATTAAGTCTTTTTTTTTTATTGTTTTGTGTTTATTTTTGAGTCACAAATTTTTTTTTCTTTTTTTTTCTTTCTTTTTTCATAATTACCTATCAAAGATCATGTATGCTGTAGTTGCTAGAAACACCTAGTGAAGGAAGGTGGAATAATGTAATGGAATTAGAAGCAACTATCTAAACACCTAGGTTAGATATGCCAAAAACTCACAAAAATCTGTCTATTGGAGTTTCTTGCTTAAAATTGTGCATGCTAAATTATGAAAACCTATGTGTTATGATTGCTTGCTATTTGAGGCGAAATAGTTAGGATATGCATGATAGGGAGATGACTCAGGCATTTCTTTGATAGTCAATTTTTACCACTCTTTTCTACCCCGAACTTTAAAAGTATCCCTAGTCAGCCCCATTGAGCCTAAAAATTGAAACTTCTTCTTTGACACCCTATATTCCCACAGATTGTGCCATAAGTAAAAATGTGAAGTAGTGGAATCAATTGTGTTAAAAAAGAGACAAAAAGAGTGAATGAGTTTGTTGCACCCCAATAAAAAAGTAATAAGAAAGAGGCAAAAGCCTAAGTTTGGGGGTGTTTGTTATTATAATACTCTTCATTCTCCCAAAACAAAAGAGGGAAAAAGATAGAATTGAAGTGAAGAAAAGAACAAAAAGAAAAGGGAAATACTGAAAAGCTAAAGAGCTTATGGTACACAAAAATGAGCCTAAATGCCTATTTTTACCAACCCCTACCTAAGCCTACATTACAACTCTTAAAGTCCTGAAGATCTCTTTTATGCATATTCAGGATTAGTGGAGAATAGCAAGTAAGCATGCCATAGGATTTTTGAATTTATATGCATGATTTAGTATATTGACTTCCATTAAAGCATGATAAATATGAGTTTGCGAAATATCTAGCTCAATGTGTTTAGTGTCAAAAATTTCATGTTACATGTTCCTCGCATATTATTCTCGCTAACCTTCATGTTTTTCTAGATAACACTAAATGCAAAGAAAAGTGATCAATGTCACTGAGTCTTTATTTTTCGCTTTTGAGTCTTTTATTTCTTTCTTTTCTATCTTTGCTCGAGGCGAGCAAAGGTTAAGTTGGGGTATTTGATCTGTATTTTATATACACTTTTGAGTCATTTTTAGTTAGTATTTTACTCATTTTATTTATGTTTAGTACAAAGATTAGGTCGCTTTCCTTTCTTTTGTGTCACAATGTCAAAAATGGAGAAATGACGAAAAGGAGATGAAATGAGCATAAAAGAGATGAAATTGCACACAAAAGGGCCAAGAAATGAAGTCTAAGAAGTTCCGAATTATAGAGAAAATCGATTAAGTCCGACGAGAAAAGACGATTTAAACGGAAATTCGCCGTAATGTCACCGGGCCGCATACGGAAGCAGCCGCGCCCAAAGTGAAAGTCCCAAGAGTTGTTGACTTCAGCCATGGCGCCAGTCATGGTCGCGCCGACGCTGGAATCAGGAAGTGGCCGAATTTGACATGTTCGTAATCCTAAAGGGATAACTTTTCCTTCAAAAAGGGATAATTTTTCATACCTAAAGAAAAACCTTTTCCTACCTAAAAACCCTTACCTAAAAGGATTCTAATAACTTTTCCTTTCCTACATAAATCCTTAACCCTTCACCTAAAGGATTCTTTGGCTATAAATACTCTACATCATTAGAAGAATTAACCATTCTCCATTCTACCATTCACCATTCTACATCCATCCATCCACCATTCCACCTTGTAAATATTCCACAACACAACCCTTGGATGCTTGGCTTGGAGACTCATTCTTAGTAATTTTCTTTTCTTTCTTTACTTTAATTCAGTTTTTGTATGATGAACATGGAATTAGTTCTTGTCATATTTATGGCTAGGAATTAATTCTCTTATAGGGCTTTCTATGTTGAATTTCTTGAACCTTATGTTATAAATTAATGCATGCTTATGGTAATTATTCTTATTGAGAGATCTATCCAATAATTGAGTTGAATTCTTGGTAGCTAATTGACAACTAGTTATCACTATATGATTTCTAATCGATTCAAAAGGGGATTGTGAATATGCTGTAAGTTGGATAGATATTTGAATTGGGGATGAAAATACCTCAATTAGATTTGTAGCGTTGATGAGAGGCTTAACAACCCTAATTTTGGCGCATCGCGCGACGGCCAACTAGGTTTTTGTGCTTAATCCTCCTATAGCTACCCTTATCACAAAGTTAGGTAAGGAACACACTGGTTGAGTGTTTATATAACCTAACGGAGTATAAAACGATTTCAGAAACCCGCTTTCTCCAAAAGAAGAATACCATAAGTAATGCATTAGTAAGTAACATGCGGATAGTAAGGATACATAAGCCCTATTCTCATCACATCTGAATTAAATCTTTATATTTAATTAGCTTTCATAACTCTTAGTTACAAACCAAACAATCAATCATTAATTCGCCAAATAGATACTAGAAAATAGATAACTGATACTTGGACCCTAATCCTAGAGGACGATATTCGGTCTTATCTAAGACTATACTACTTGATACGATAACGCACTTCAAGGCTTAAAAGTGTGCATATTACGCGATCACCCCCAAACTCACAAAATTTTCTTTGAGCGCAGGTCCTTCATATTAGCAGAAGATACAACAAAAGTTCTTCATATTAGCGAAATGTAAAATACAAAGAAAAGCGTAAAGAAACAACATAAGCAGAGAGGCACCGACAATCAACAATCGAATTCAAAAGTCCGCAACAAAGTCTAGCGATCACCTGCATAAAGCACACAACAAAGGCATCATGGCAATTCGTCACTGCAACGTTTAGCATGTCCGCAAGGACAATATCTCAAGATTCATCCGCTGCATCGTGACGACATCTCTACCTACATAATTGCCTTTCTCATATATTTATCATTCTGCTTTAACAGCTTATACACTAACGCTTTCTCGCTTAGCTTGCAGGAGCATTTATTCTACGAGCAGAAGAACACGCCCAGTGCAACGACGCGACAAGACAACAAGTCCAAAAACTACGCCAAGTCCGAAAACGATGCCAACAACAATACGTCTAGGCAACGACGTCATCAACAACACGTCCAGGCAACGACGTTATCAGCACAACAAGTCGAAAACGACGCCAAGTCCGAAAATGACGCCAAGTCCGAAAACGACGCTAAGTCCGAAAACGACGCCAACAGCAATACGTCCAGGCAACGACATCATCAGCATATCACATCTACACAAGGACGATTTTCTCTGTTCTCAAAATTGCATTTTTTTTCGTTCATGCTTTATTATTCTGTCTTAGCAGTTATGCACTAACTCTTTCTTGAGCTTTAGTCTACAGGAGCAGCAGCAACAAGTCCGAAAACGACGCCAAGTCCGAAAACGACGCCAAGTCCGAAAACTACGCCAAGTCCGAAAACGACGCCAAGTCCGAAAACGACGCCAAGTCCGAAAACGACGCCAAGTCCGAAAACAACGACAAGTCCGAAAACGACGACAAGTCCGAAAACAATGCCAAAACGACGCCAAGTCCGAAAACGACGCCATCATCAACATATCACATCTACGCAGGGATGATTTTCTCTGTTCTCAAAATTGCATTTTTTCTCATTCATGCTTTATTATTCTGTCTTAACAGTTATGCACTAACTCTTTCTTGAGCTTTAGTCTACAGGAGCAGCAGCAACAAGTCCGAAAACGACGCCAAGTCCGAAAACGACGCCAAGTCCGAAAACGACGACAAGTCCGAAAACAACGCCAAAACGACGCCAAGTCCGAAAACGACGCCAAGTCCGAAAACGACGCCATCATCAACATATCACATCTACGCAGAGATGATTTTCTCTGTTCTCAAAATTGCATTTTTTCTCATTCATGCTTTATTATTATGTCTTAACAGTTATGCACTAACTCTTTCTTGAGCTTTAGTCTACAGGGGCAGCAGCAACACGTCCAGGCAACGACATCATCAGCATTGCGTCTACGCAACGACGCCAAGAAGAATACATCCGTGCAACAACGCTATCAACACAAAGAAGTCCGAACGACGCCAAAGAAGAACACGCCCGTATAACGACGTGATCAGCATTGCATCTACGCAACGACGCCGACGACAATACGTCCAGGCAACGACGTCATCAGCACAACAAGTCCGAAAATGACTCCAGCAGCAACACGTCCAGACAACGACGTGATCAACATTGCGTCTACGCAACGACGCCAGCGGCAATACGTCCAGGCAACGACGTTATCAACATTGTGTCCAGGCAACGACATCACCAACATTGCGTCTACGCAACGACGCCAGCAGCAATACGTCCAAGCAACGACGTTATCAGCATTATGTCCAGGCAACGACATCATCAGCATTACGTCTACGCAACGACGCCAGCAGCAATACGTCCAGGCAACGACGTTATCAACACAACAAGTCCGAAAACGACGCCATGACGCAAGTCCGAAAGCGACGCTATCATCGGCATATCACATCTACGCAAGGACAATTTCTATACTCTCAAACTGCATTTCTTATTCATGCTTTATTGTTCTGTCTTAGCAGTTATGCACTAACTCTCCCTTGAGCTTTAGCCTCTGAGGGCGATTGCGATAAGGACGACATATCCGCATTCACTATCGCGAACACGCCTGCGTGCGACGAAAGCCCACGGATTTGCGATCGCATCAACACAACAGGCATCGCATTTTTGCAGGATAACATTTTCTACTCACAGTCACATTGCTTTTAAAATTATGCATCATCATTTTGCTTTAACAGTTATGCACTAACTGTTTGTTTAAGTCTTAGCATGCAGGAGCAGGAGCACAACGTGGATTTTCTCTTACAGCGAACTGGGGCAATTTGTTGGGGGGCCAACCTTCCCAATGAATGGCAGAAGCGGCCTCAAGCGTCGGTCCACTCGTTCCACATCACCATAAAACCCAGCACCATAAGCCATAGCGGTACACCCCAGGTTCAAGCCAGTTACTTCTATTTTTTATTTTTAGCAGGCCAGTGTTGTCGCCATAACTCGACATCGACAAGCTGAGTCGCGTTAGCCCGCCTTGGTGTTTTGA
Source organism: Przewalskia tangutica (assembly GCA_029844215.1). Lineage (NCBI taxonomy): Eukaryota > Viridiplantae > Streptophyta > Magnoliopsida > Solanales > Solanaceae > Przewalskia > Przewalskia tangutica. Next base: position 36,234,491 of record CM056735.1, read on the forward strand.
CCACGGTAGCCCGGTGTCGCCATAACTCGACCGGGACAAGCTTTGAGTCGCGTTAGCCCGCTTGTTGTTTTGACCATGGTAGCCCGGTGTCGCCATAACTCGGACGAGACAAGCTTTGAGTCGCGTTAGCCCGCCAGTGTTTTGACCATGGTAGCCCGGTGTCGCCATAACTCGACCTTTGGGGCGGATTTGGAGTCTGCGTCAGCCTTGTCTTAATTGCCCAACATTTTTGCAATTCTGAGGATCGAGACAAAATTGGCTATGAGTCAACGTCTTTGTCTGAAGATTCTTCCATCATCTCCATACAAAGAGGGACAAGTTGTTGACACCCAATTTTGACCCTTCCGTCCAGTCATTAGCTATAAAATTAGACTAATTTTGTAAAATAATTTTTATGATTTTTTATAATAAAATGCAGCGATAAAACATTAAATACAGACATAAATAAGCAATTTAATAATGGCACCGCGTCTTACGTAGAGTATTAAGCACTTAGAGTCCCGCACCCGCATTAATTAATTTTAAGCCCTGTCATGATTCTTAGTTAATAATAAATACATAAAATAAATAATTTAGCAATGACGTCGTGTCAAGTAGCATAGTCGCATTTATTAATACGCAAAGCAATTTCATAACTCATTTTTAATAATAATGCACAATAATAAGATTTTAAATAATAGCGCCGCATTCTAAAATATTAAGCACTAATTAAATAGCACGCCCGCATTTAAGCAATTAGATTAATAAAGCACCTAGATAATTTAATCACAACTTATTAACTTACCACTAATTAACTAATTAAGCACCTAAAATTAAATACCTAACTAATACCTAATTCTACCCAAGCCCAGAAACCCTTACCCGAAGGCCCAAGCCCTTCCAGCTACTAAAGAAATTCACAAAGAATTATACTTCAACCCCTAGCCCTTCCCCCATCGTCCCTAGCAGCACAAAAGAAAACAAAAGAACAGAGGAACACCCTAAACCTAAAGAAAGAACCGCCGCACACACCCCTCCCCTTCACCCGCGAATCTCGCCGGATTTTCAGGGTGGAAAATCCGGCGACTTTCCTTTCCCTACCAGTATTATTCGAATCACACAAAATCACCCCTTTTATGGTAAGAACCTTTAACGAAATCGCAAAGAATCGGAGGGGATCAAGCACGAATCAACACCAAATATTAGCCAAAATCACATCTTGATTACTTACCAAACTTAGAACCCAAACCATGGCTATATAAAACACATGCAATAGGGCACAGACGGGGGGAGCTGAGTGAAGTATTAATAGCTTTACACATGCAAGCAGGGCAGGGCACGGTAGGGTAGGGCTCAGTGAGGTAGCAATCGTTTTTATACATGCGAGCAGAGCAGTAGGACATCACGACAGAACATCGGCGAGGGTGGAGAACCTAGTACCTTTCTGAACCCAGAAAGAGGCGTTTCGGAAAACCAGCAGTCTAGGGAAAACCAAATAAAAGGAAGCATTCGGAAAATTTTAGCAGCCTAGGAACAACAATCAGCATCGACATCCAAGAACAGTCCAGAGCTTTTTTTTACTGTCAATACACTTTCGAACAACAGTCAAGTAAGCCTAGGAATCAATTCTCTAAAAGAAAAAATCACAAACATCAGTCCCTCAAATCGCATCGCAATTCCTAGTGGATCGGCGACTTGATACGCTGCCTCGGTTCGCTGTCCGGAGAAGGTAAACCCAAATTCCTCTCAGTTTTATTCTGTATTATTGTGTGTCTTGTGTTAATTATGTGTTAGTTATAGTTGTTAATATTGTTACATCTGCTAGCAGGTTATCTATTCTAGGTTTTATTCAGTAAACTATATATTAGGTTCACATTTGGTAGGGTTGTCTACATATTGCTATAATGTGAAATGGCGACATATACACTGGTTTAATCATTTGTCGAGATTGGCTAAGAAACTGAACATTATGTGATAGATGTTATTGTCCAGTGTGTTGTTTGGTGATTTGCTTACTGATTGGATTTAATGAAGATTTAGATAAATAAATCAAATTCACTGTGTGATAAATGGTTGTTCTTCCAGAAGAATAAATCCATTAGTTATTAATTGGTTTGGACAAGTTTTCTTTCAATTGGTTAAATGTGATATTAATCTTACGAGTTGATGTATATGCTGGAAAACTGTATGTAGCTAAAAGGTTCTTGGGATATTCAACTGAAATACCTTATATTAATATGCCATGTTCAGAGTTGAGTGATCCAAGTATGGTTTCAAATCTGCCTATTGACAAGCATGACTAGTTTTGATCCTTCCAGCATGTCAAACCCACATTTCTTTTCCTCAATATGAAATATACTCTACATCGTTTAGCATCTTGTCCTATGCTTATTTTCGTCTCTGTTGTCACATGGTACACTATAGATGCTTAATTGATCAACCCTTCTGTTTCAAAAATTCGAGAATTGCATGTTAGGCCGAATTTTAAATCTAAAAATGGTTGATGGATCTGCCTATTTGGTCTGGTTCGTTACTGTTGAGTGAGAATTTCAACTATGTGTTTTGTTTAAATTTACATAGCTATTTGCATGATTAATATGATTTGGGTTGATATTAATCCTTATCTTTTCTTATATTTTTTACATGAAATGCATCGGAGCGAAATGAAGAGTCTCATGGCGAGACTCATTACAACCTATAACAAATGAAGACCCGCATCTTATGTGCTTCATCCTCTCCGCATCATAAACTCCAAACCATAGGCGGAATGACTTCGCCATTTCTTCGAGTCCTTGTTAATTCATATCCTCACCCCATTTATTGTTGTAATTATTTGACTAACGCTACTCTAATTAGTAGGACACCTAGAATAGCTAAACCTTGAATCAATAATTAGAAGATAATTGGGTATTAGAAATTTGGCCTTCCCCTAGTTGCTATTTAGGATTGTCATGCATATCGGATTTTTTTTTTATCATTGCAAAGAGTAATTAAAACCTAAACTATATTTCTGCATAATTAACAAAGCAAATCCATAAATAACTATCTTTCCCTTTATTTTCCATTGCCAAAAAGAGTATTTTATAAACAACATGAATGCATATTTTTGAACTTTATACTATGTTTTATAAATTATGTCATGCCTATTTACCTAGATACATTTTGTCAAAGAAACTGATTCCGACATTATTACCTTTGCACTATACTATGCAATATATATATTTTATCTAATATAGCAAATTTATATGTTCTTTAAGTATCTTATGAACGTATATTTTCATCCAAAAATTAATTCTACTTTATAAAATCATAAACCTTTTATGTCGTCAAAGAACACATTTTTTCTTACTTTATATAAAACACTTGCAACATTCTTTTACTTCAAATATTCTTTCTTAAACATGTCTTTCTTAGCATAAATAATTAACCCTAGGTTTGAACGGACAACCGCGAGTTAGCGGATCCTTTAGGGTGCCTAACCCCTTCCCTTTAGGATAATAAAGAACCCTTACCCAGAATCTCATTAAGTTTAGCAGACCATTAAATGGAGTTAATGTTTACTTTAAACTAGTTAACATTTAGGTGTCCTAATTCACCCAAATAATTAGGTGGCGACTCCGCGAACCCTTTTTAAACATTTTAACATTTTAACATTCCTTTAAACTATTAGCATTTTTGTTATTTATTTTCTAACATTTTTATTTAAGCAGGGTTCGCTAGAATAATGTCGCGGTCGAAAAAGGGCGCGACAATCTAGTAAATGGGTCTGCTAGATTTTCATCTGTGGGAATGTAGTCTATCTTTATTTCTTCAGTCTCTACCACCCCTCTAAGTATGTGGTATTCCTTGGTACATGCTTGTTTCTGTTTGTTGATCTTGGTTCATTAGCTTGCGCAATCGCACCAGTGTTGTCACAATAAATCGTTATTGCACATATCTGGCACTTGGAACAACCCTTAGTTCCTGCCGCAATCGCACCAGTGTTGTCACAATAAATCGTTATTGCACATATCTGACACTTGGAACAACCCTTAGTTCCTTTTAAGAACTCAGATATCGTAATGCGACCTTTATAAGCTTTCGATTAAGCAATGTACTCGATTTCTGTTGTCGAATCGGCAGTTGTAGCTTGCTTGGAACTCTTCCAACTAACTACTCCACCATTTAAAATGAAGGCATAACCAGACTGAGATTTGAAGTCATCAAGATCTGTCCGGAAGCTAGCATCAGCGTACCCAGTAGCTACTAGCTCTTCTTGTCCGCCATAGACTAAGAAGTATTCTTTAGTTCGTCTAAGATACTTAAGAATACTCTTGACTGCTTTCCAGTGTTCCTCCCCAGGATTTTGCTGGAATTTACAAGTCATGCTAAGTGCATAGGCCACATCTGGCCTTGTACAGGTCATGGCATACATGATTGATCCTATAACTGAAGCATATGAGATTTTATTCATGCGTTCAAGTTCTGCAACTGTGGAAAGACTATCTTTCTTTGATAACTTGATGCCTTGATCTATAGGAAGATCTCCCTTCTTGGATTTCTCCATAGAGAGATGTCTTAGCACTTTGTATATGTATACAGTTTGTAGACCCAATCTACTAAGTCTATCTCTTGTAGATCCTAATTCCAAGAATTTAGCAGGCTTCACTTAAGTCCTTCATCATGAAGGTACTGGATAACCATTCTTTGACTGATTGCATGAGAGCTTTATTGTCTCCCATTATCAATATGTCATCTACATATATAACAATGAAGACAATGCTCTCATTTGTGCGTTTACTATAAACGCACGGATCTTCCTTGCTTCTAACAAAGTCACACGATTTGATTGCTTTGTCAAAACAAATGTTTCAACTCCTTGAGGCTTGCTTAAGTCCATAAATGGACTTTTGTAGTTTGCATACTGCTTTGGGTTGAGTCTTAGATGTAAAACCCTCTGGCTGTATCATATACACCTCCTCAATTAGATTACCATTGAGGAAGGCAGTTTTAACATCCATTTGCCAAATATGATAATCATAGTATGCAGCTATAGCAAGAAAAATCCGAATGGACTTAATCTTTGCAACAGGCGAAAAAGTTTCATCATAATCGACCCCAGGCCGTTGGTTATAACCTTTAGCCACCAATATTGCTTTATAAGTCTGTATTTTTCCATATGCATCAATCTTCTTCTTGAAGACCCATTTGCATCCTATGGGTCTAACCCCTGTTGGCAAGTCAACCAAGTTCCATACTTGGTTTATGTACATAGACTCCATTTCGGATTTCATGGCTTCTTGCCATCTCTGTGAATCAATGTCTAACATTGCTTCGTTGTAGGTAGTAGGCTCATCATCATCAGGAATATCTATCTCATTATGTGTTTGAACAGGGAGATTAAGTCTTTCAGGTGCACGATGAGTCCTAGTGGTCCTACGGAGTTGAACATTCTGCGTTTGATGTTTCTTTGTATTTTGATTTTGAGAAGATGTTTGTGTGTTGGACAATCCACCACCTTGAGAACTTTCAGGAATATCATTTTGAATAGGATGATGCACAACTATTGTGTCATCTATCATTGGTTGTGCATGAGGGTCTTGCATTTCTGCAGTATCCCTCACAACACTCCCACTGGCTGAAGGGCGTACTCTAAGTACCCAATCATTATCAAATACTCCAACTGAATCCTTGTCTAGGTTATCTGACAAGGGGTCATTCTCTACATTATTTTGTACTTCTTGAATTTCTTCAAGTTCTATCTTGTTGCAACTCTGTTCCTTGTAGACATAGTCTTCTTCAAGGAAAATTGCATTTCTGGAAACAATTACTTTATGTTCCTCAGGAAGATAGAAGTAGTACCCTCTTGTTTCCTTAGGATACATTACAAAATAATACTTCTCACTTTTAGATTCCAATTTGTCAGTGAACAACTTCTTTACATATGTAGGGCACCCCCAGGGTCGTATGTGTTTAAGTGCTGGCTTCTTGCCATTCCATATCTCATATGGAGTTTTCTCAACTGACTTTGATGGAACTCTATTCAAAATGTAGATTGAGCTTTGCAATGCATATCCCCATAGGTATGTTGGTAGAGCTGAGAAGCTCATCATGGATCTAACCATATCTAATAAGGTACGATTTCTCCTCTCAGCAACACCATTCATTTGTGGCGTTAGGAGGTGTCCATTCGAATGGACTCCGTGAAGCTTCAAGTAATCTAGAAATTTTTACTTAAGTACTCACCTCGCCGATCGATCGAAGATTTTTAATACTTGTTTCAAGTTGCTTCTCTACTTGACTTGTACTCATGAATTTCTCAAAAGCTTCAGACTTATGTTTCATAAGATACACATGCCCAAACCTTGAGAAATCGTCTGTAAAAGTGATGAAATAAAGAAAGCCTCCCTTAGCTTGAGTTGGAAAAGGCCCACATACATCGGTATGGACTAACTCAAGCACCTCTTTGGCACGTACTCCTTTCCCAGAAAGTGATTGGTTGTCATCTTTCCTCTTAAGCAAGATTCGCAATCACCATATGACTCTAAGTCAAATGGTTCTAAGTAATCTAATTTCCTCAATCTTGCTATCCTTGATTCATTGATGTGACCAAGTCTGCAATGTCATAAGTAGGTGGGATTTCTTTGATTACTTATTTTAGCTCTTTTATTTTGTATATTGAAAATTTCATGGCTATAGTTTAGAACATACAATCTATCCACAAACGAAGCATTTCCACAAATAAAACCAATAAAAGACAGTACATAACTGTCATTGGCAATGAATGAAGAAAACCCCTCAATGTCTAACATTTGGATAGAGATAATATTCCTCGTTAACGAGGTAACAAAATAACAATTATTAAGTTCTAAACAAAAGCCAAAGGGTAAATCCAGTCTATAAATTTCCACGCATTTAGCATCCACTCGTGCTCCATTTCCAATGCGCAGATCAACCTCCCACGGTCCAACCTTTCGGCTGTCAGTTAGACCCTTCTCATTATTACAAATGTGAGAGCCACAGACGGTATCTAATACCCAGCAGTGAGAGTTAGTTACAGACATATTTATTTCAATGACAAACATACCTTGTCCAGCAGGTCCAAAAGCACCTAGTGCCTTGTGTCTTATTGGATCGTTGCAATCCCCTTCATAAACCTTCAGCATGTTGTGAAGTTCTGGAAGATTCACCTTGGTTCCATTCATGTTGAAGTTCACAATGAAATTCTCAAATGGACCATGAAATGAATTTAGGATTAGGTTGACAGAGACATTTATAGGCAGCTTCGTTCCAATCGAAGTCAACCTCTCTATTAACCCAATCATCTTCAGAACACTCGCTGACACTGGACCCCCTTCGTTCAGCTTACACTTAAAGAGATCTCTCAACAGTTCATACACCATTGTCTGAGACTGTGATTCATAAAGACTCTTCAAATGTTCTAGCATCTCGTTGGGATCCATGTTTTCATGTTGCCTCTGTAACTCTACAGTCATGACAACATTATACATTGTGCCAAGGGAGCATTGTCTAGATGCTTCTGATAAGCCATCTTGTCAAACAAGGCACTGTTGGGAATATTGTGTCTAACACATACTCAATTCTTTCTAGTTTTCACACTAATCGCAGATTTCTTTAACCAGTCAGGAAAGTTTGCTCCAGTCAACTTGTTTGTTTCAACCAATATTTTAAGTAACAGATTCAACATTTTATACTGAAGAAAGGATAGACTTGAAATTAATACTCTAATATAATTTCTATTGAACACATTCATTAACTAACTAACATGGTCTTTAGTTTAATTAGCTCCCACTATTTTAGCATACTCTTTCACCCCATAAAGAATACAGACTCATATCAAATACGGTCATAATGGGCCAAGATCCAAACTCATGTTGTCTCCGCGTTTGCTGAGGCTGATAACTTCAACAACACGATCTGGTAGGTCTCTAAACCAATTGCAAACAATTTGCAACTCTTGGTTGACCGAATGTTCTAAACAATTCGATCTGCGTCCCTCGGTTGTCCGACACTGGGGTGCCAAGACAGCCTAGCAAGTCAACCCCGTTATGCGACTGCAATTATGTATCTAAGTGGGCTTAGCCTTCATCAAGCAAACACTGGGGTGTAAATACTCACGAAGGTTTATCACCTACTACAATATTTATATGCATCTATGAAAGTGCGAGTCTCGTAGACTTAGAGCAAATCTTTGGGCATAAATACTCATCTCGTAGAAAGGATTTTGCACCACAATCAATTATGACGGACGACGCGTTCATTTTAAATGAGACTTGTATTAAATTTGGGGAACATTTTAATTCAGGGTTATGACCAAGATCAACTATTATATCATACATCATATGAAATCCTATCATGCAATTTCTAAACACATTTAGATGGGAAACCATCAAACCCAATAGGCATGATATAAGATGGTTTTAATCATATACTGGGCGCCGTCTACCCAGACAATTATAGCGGTCATTGAAAGTAAACAATTACTGGGCGCCGCCTACCCAGACAATAATTGCGGACTCTATTCTAATTATTTAAATGACAATCAATTAAACAATTAGGAGAAACAATTAATTTGTGCACACATTATCAAATAATATGCTAAATAACAATAATTGTGGGTTAATTAATTTTGTTTCAATTTAGAAAATATTTAAATTCAAAATTTAAACTCAATTTTCAATTTTCGGAATTTTCTGCTCATCCAAACAGTCCCTTAACAATTCAGAAATTAAAATTTAATTTTCAGGGGTATTTCTGCAATTTTCAGAACCTTAAAATATTCTGATTTACCAGGACCAAATCTGCTTTTACAAATTTCTGATTGACCAGGGACTGAATCTGCTGATTTTAAAACTTTTAAAATTTCAGAAAATATCTCAGGGACTAATTTGTAATTTTCAGAACTTAAAATATTTTCAGATTTGTTAAAGGACCAATCTACAATTTAAAACCCTAATTTTAATTTGCAAAAAGGTCCTTACACTATTTCAAATTTTCAAAACCAATTCTAACTCCAAATCAAATTTGGGATTCGAATTTCGGGGCGAAATTGACGGAATTAAAACACACCAAGGGATGACACACGTCGGGACGAACTCACCGGTGGTTTTCACCACCGATTTGGTGGCCCACGGTGGCCGGAATCTGGGACGCCGCCGGCGGGTTCTAAAACCGTCGGTGGTGCTCCTTTTCCGGTCATCGTTGCCGTGTAATACTACCACCATTAGATTCCTCTCGTCGAGACGAACACGATGCTATTATTACTTTCTGATTTCGTCGCCCGTGGTGGCCGGAAACCGTCCCGCCGTCGACGGTTTCCGGCGACCTAAAAAAAACAAAATTTGAAATCCATCGCCATTTGCGAATGATGTCGCCGACATTCACGCCGGAGCGATTCGATTCTTATTCATCGTTCCAATTTTTTTTTAATGCGCCATCGTTCACGCCGGAGCGATGGCCGCGACATCTTGTTCACGTCGGAGCGATGGCGCTGATCGTGAGCGATGAAGGTGCTGATACGGAATTTTTTTTTTTTAAAATTCCGAAAATCAGTTCTAAATCAAAACAATTAATTATTCCACATATTCTTTATTAAAGATTACCGTATAATCATTAAACCAGCCTGTGCTCTGATACCACTGTAGGGATTTGTTAGGTGTAAAACATACAAGTAAGGCACAACGGAAGTTTAAAATTTTGAGTAAACTTACTTGCTCCAACAAACGTTTCTGGTATGATTATGCGATAATTCAAATCTGCAAAGACATAAAAGAAAAACTTACAGTTTATGCTTTTAATACAGTCTTTACTAAAAGGTGCGCACGCGATTGTCAATCCGGTTGCAAGCCTTGCTTCAGTATATTCCTTTGCCCAAGAAAGCTAGGAAATCTTGGCAGAGGTTTGAGAGAATTTATTTCCTGAACTCTAAGTTCAGAAAGTGGAAAAATGAGTTCTACTGAAATTATGGGTTAAGTGCCAAAATATATAGTGAGGAAACCCTAAACCCAATCAGATTTGGATCAGGCTTCAAGACCTGACCCAAATCCAAATTGCAGTGGGCCAGTCGAACTGGGCCCACTGTTATGCGGCTCCTTTATTTATTTTCTGCACGTTTTAGTTCTAATTAAATCCAAGACTTAATTTTAACTTAATTAATTAATTTTCATCAAATGAAAATTATCCCATAATTTATTATAAAATAAAATATCTTGATTCAAAATCCGATATTTTACATTCTCTCAATATACCCTTAGACCGAAAAGACAATCGACTTAGTGTGACCGCTAGACGCTTCACACATCGGCACTTGATCAAATCAAGGTTCACACGGAACTCCTAGACGGCGCCGGTGACGGACCCAATATGTGAAGTACGTTTACAAGACTCAAGTAAACAAACCTCTATGTGAGATGATAAATTCCTTTCATTCGCGACACACTCGATCAAGCTTAAGATTTGCCAAGTGTCTATCCAAATGGCTTGATCACTTTATCTCATCTATGTTAGTCGACAACTAGACCATATCCTAGATATATCTCTTGCATTGGCCAATGACTTGGTCGACCTAACATCTCTGAGAAGCTGAGTGTTCTCTCGAAACTCCAATCGAGGAATGAATCCTATTCTTGGCTCAACTACCACCTTCAATCCACTTCGTAATGCACCCAATACAAGCCACGTCTCAACCTATAAGGCATTTGAGCTTAGGACAGGATCAAAGTGCATTGCTCCATAAACAAGGCGATATTGACCTCAAGTCGAAGGACCTCTATCTCCCACATGCTGATAATACTCTAGACATGTATAACAAATAGTTTATCAGCAGGGTATGCCAATACTCCTCTAAGAGTATCCATGTGTCCATCACTAGCAACTATTGCTAGCAGTAAGTGAGATATACTACATTCTCTAAGAATGTGATGCAGACCACATGTCGACTTATAACATATCATTGATATCTCATTCTCAATGATCATTAGTCTAGGCTATTTTAAGAACTACACTCTATCATTAATATCTCACACTATTAATGACAATGTAAGTTCAAGGGATGCATATTAATGAATAATATAAACAATCAAATAATAATTCAATAATTGCAAATGCCAAGTATATATTAATCTTATTAATAATATGAATGTGTTCAAGTACATGTGCTCCTAAAATGATTGTTTCTAGGACATATATACTTTCAGTAAGTACTACTGATATTATCGATCCACAAGCAATGAAAACCTTGTTAATTGAAAATCACTCGACTGAAGCCAAGGACATGGAAGAGATGAGGAGTTCCATGGAAATCTTGAGTAGAGTAGATTTTGACCTTGCGTATTCTGATGAGAAATTGACGAATCTTGACAATCTTTTGATGCGTGTCTTGGCCTGCGAAAATGAAGTTGAAGCAATTTCTTTCGAGAATGACGAGATTTCTCCCGACTCAATCGAGAGAAATCGACGTTGGATCACTTATCTTCCATTTTAAAATTCGAGATAAGACAACTAGACAATTTCATAGGCACTCTTCAAGACCTAATCATTGAAGCAAGGCAAAAGATATCTACATGCAGAGAATTTAGTTAATTGCATATGATAATGGAGAATAAATTTCATGATACTGAAGAGTCATTGAGACAATCAAAGGAGCGTGTCCTAGAAATGAAGATGCAGCTTGCCAAGTTGCAGATGACCTCATTAGCTTTCGACCAAAATGAATGTAAGCGATGGAACTTATTAACATTTAAGAGCACATTTTTTCTTTCTTTACTAACATGTCAAAGACATTGAATCATTTTCTGGTGCATATATTAACAGGAGACATAGGATGAGTTTGGATTTATCAGAAAGTAATAATGTTTCAGCAAGAGAGTTGAAGCCGCACGTGCAGACAGTTGAGCAAAGACGTATATTAAGAATGTTGGAAAAGTCCCTTGAAAGAGAGCTGGATCTCGAGAAGAAGTTCACTCTACTTAAACAAAATGAAGATGATCTAAAATAGAAGCTCCGGTTAACGGAGCAAGTAGCTCTGTGCATGGAAGAGGGTGCAGAGGTTATATGGGGTAGGTTTTTAGAATCAGAAAATGCAGCAGATGTACTTATGGGAATTTCCAGATAAATGGTGGGCGACTACAGATCGCTAACTTCAATCTGAGCGGTTCACTTCAACGAGAAAGATTTCAACTTGAAGATTGATAATTGTATAGGACAGATAAATGCCAAAGATATTACCATACAAAACCTTAATAGCTGCAACGAACAACTTGCTGCTGAAAATACTGAAGTGTCCTCTTTAAGAGACAGGCTAAAACTTTTAGAAGATAAGCTGAAAGAATCTGAGTCTAAATTGCTGAAAGCAAAGCGAACTGAATGAACTAAGCGAAGAGCGGCTTAAAGAACTGGAATGTATCGTAGAATCTCAGAAGGAAGACATTGATATTGCAGAACATAAGGCTGAAAGTGCAGAGGAAAAGGTTGCGCATTTGACGGAAACAAACTTAGAACTGCACGAAGAGTTGGATTTTCTCAAGAGTAGTAATGAAAGTAACGCCAAAAGGTCAGCATTCTCGAGAAGCAGGTCAGGGAATTGGAACTTCAGCTACAAAATGCTAAGGCATCATCCGAAGCAGGTCAAGAACAACAGAATATGTTGTATTCTGCCATTTGGGATATGGAAACTTTAATTGATGAACTAAAACAGAAGGTCTTAAAAGCTGAAAGCAAGACTGAGCATGCAGAGGAACAGTGCCTTATTTTGTCTGAAGCTAATTTAGATCTTACCAAAGAAGTAGAGTTTCTTAGATCAAGAGTTGAATTGTTGGAGACTTCTTTGAATCAAGCTACTGTTGAGAAACTTGCAAGTGCAAAAGACATTAACATCAAAACCAGTTTCATCATGGATTTGGTCATGCAGCTAGCTATAGAAAGGGAGCGAGTGCAAAAACAGGTGCTTTAGTTTTCCTTTTCTGTTGCTTTTCTTATGGAAATTCAAAGTTAGAAGCGACCGTAAGTACTGAGTTCTTTTTCCTTTTTTTCCGGGGCAGATATTTTGTTTGGCCAAGGAAAACAAGTCATTGATCAGGAAGTTGGAGTCGATGAAGCAGCAACCGTCCATAAATGGACTTGAGAACGGAGGTGGTGATACTGGGCTGTCATCTTCTAAAGTTGCCTCAACAATCGCTACAGCTACAGACAGTTCTCATGAACTGCATACAGAATCCTTACGGAAAAACTCCCAGGTATTTATTTTCTTTTAGTCATTCAGCATTTCCTAAGTATGTTATGTTCCAACTTATGCCACTTACTATCCTACTTTACTGTAGAAAAAGTAAGACACTGTGGGATGCTGTTTACTATTGTGATCATAGAATTACCTCTGCAGTTCAGACTAAATTATTGGATCTCTGTATATCTAATGTATATGAATGTTTCTTCTTTCAATGACACTATTGGTTTGTTTATTTAGTTTTACTATTTGACAACATTCTAGTCCTATTTGAAGTAAATATTTATCCAGACTGAAATATGATGTATTTATTCACATGTTTCATTCATTTATTTTTCATGAACAGAATCGGCACATTATTTGTGAAGTCTAAAGACATTAACCTGATATTCTTGTTAGTCTTAGCCTCAGAATCGAGGTCTTATGACTATGCTTCTGCAGAGGCACACTGAATTCTGAGCTTATATAGGTTGAGTCTTCCAGAAGATATCTTTTTGTTTTCATTTATAAGCTTCTTCCAGATGACATTTACCATCCACTCTGATACAAACTTTCCTTCTCAACATATCAACTACCAAACTCAAACAAAAAGTTTCCTTTTTTATGCATAAACCACTGATAGAAAGTAGTCTAAAGATAGCCCCATGGCTTTGGTCTAGTGGTAAGAATGCAGCTTGTGATGTGTGGATTAGGCGCACGTCACAAGTTCGAATCTTGCTGCAGACAAAAGCTTAGTATTTAAGTGGAGAAGGGTAGAGGGGAGGACCCATTGTCCACCGAGTTTCGAACTGTGCGCCACTGGCCCTCGGGGATTTCTTGGTTCTGAAAAATAGTCTAAAAATGCTCATTATGCCTGACCTCTTCAAACCTCAGAAACTAGCACCACTTGATAGATTAAGGTTCTTAGGATTAATGATCTTAGTCTATGTCATCTAATCCGTAAAAGCTAAATCTTGAATATTTGCTTTCTTTATTGATGGTTCACATGGACATGATATCTAACTTTCTTCAATCATCTGCTAACTCCTGCTGGTCTTACTTCTCTTTTCGAGGTTAAAGATCAGAATCATTTGTAAAAAATAGTCTAAAAGCCCATAACTAAACCAGATGCTGCTCTGTGTTAAATAATTTTCTCTTCTGAAATCTCTAATATCATCCTTCCATTCACCAAATTCTGCCGATAGGTTCTCACAGATGAAAATGTTCAAACAATGTAAACGTTTTTTATGTGTTCATCTGGACTTTACTTTCTGGTGTGGGTAACATGTTACATAGTTTAATACTATATACTGTTTTCTCCAGTGTCTTCTCTCTGTAACAGAAACTTGTTAGTAAAGGAGTAAAGTCCTTCAACTTTTAATTGCTTTAATGACCATAATCTGCTGTTCTAATTGTGATCATGTTTGTATTTGCTTCATAAATATGTTGAGATAAATCTATAATCCTAATAGAAGATGTTGGTTCTCCGATTCAGGTGAACGAATTACCTCCTGATAAACCTACCGATCAAAGCAGTAAGTCTTCGGTTTTGACAAATGAAGAGCCTAATATGGTTGTCAAATCGGAGGATACCGAGGTTCAGCTACAGGAAAGGCAACGCTACCACAAGTACATTGTCATGGCAATCCTCGTCTTATTACTTTCGACATTTGGATTATACTTTTTTGACAAAAGGAACGACATCCTCGACTGGTTGGTGGTTAAATGATAGTACTTGTTGGATTACTTTGTACAGATTCTTTGATTGTTTTTGTGTTCATGTTCTTTTTCTGGTGGCTGTAAATGTTGTTGTGATCTCTTATTTTTTTTTTGTTTTAATTCAAAGCTCAAGATAGAGCCATTTTTAAGCTATTGTGTCAGTGGAATGAATATTGTAAACTCAAGATAGAACCATTTGTAAAAGCAACTGTTTTAATGGAATGGGTATTGTTGTGGATTGTTCTTGTACTTATTTTGCCTGACTCTAATTTGAAGCACTATTGAGGGCGGAGCCAGGTGGTGCCGACCCTCTTTGGCGAAAAATTACCCTATATATATAAGGTTAACATTATGTTTTATGTATATAGATGTTGAACCCCTTGGCTTTTTGTTTGTTTACTCCTTTATATTTTTGAAATTCATTAGTAAAAATCCTGGCTCCGTCAATGGAGCAAATTTAGTAACGGAGTTTTCACTGCATTGCTTATTGTCGCGTATTGCTACTTTATTCCTTACAAGTGTACATCAACAAATAAACAGTTTGCACCAACACCAATGAAGATAAGACTGTTAAGATCAAATAGAGCAGAAAGATTATTTTCTGATCATGATGCAACAGTAAAATATACTGCCATTTATACAGTGATGCTCCTTAAAATATAATCCAAGACTCTTGCAATATAGTCACTAGCATGATCAATGTACTATGTCTTGTTTTAAATACATGTGCAAGTCCCCTCTACACAAAATGGAATCCCACCTTCACATTTTATATGACAATCTTCTTTAGTCTTACACCTCTCTCCTGTCATAGCATTTGAAGATCACAATACTCGTTAGTATATAATCTTGCGCAAATAAATATACTATTTGAAGAGTTTTAGTTACATAACTTGGTACGTACCTTTATTATCGGTGGAGTATGTCTTGGGTGCTAAACATACGCAAATCCGAGTAACACAAGTTGGCAACCCAGATTCACATTTCATATGACAATCTGCTCTACTCTTTGACCCTCCTCTCTGTCCTATTACCTCACCTGAATATTATGATCAAACTCGTTAGTATATATCTTGTATATTGATAAATTTTTAGAGAACTTATATAAATTGAAGGGGCGCCTTGGATTAACTGATAAAGTTGATGTGACTAGAACTGCGCAGAATAGACCTTGTGGTACGGCCCTCGGCTGCCCCTAGTTATATAAATTCGAACATAGAGAGAGACAGAGGGAGGGATATACTAACCACATGAAATGATCAAGAAGGAGGCGACTACCAAAAACACAGTCCTTGAAGCCTTGTTCATATTGCCTAAGAGAAAACCTTTTTCTTTATATAGCTTTAGTGTGCTTCTTTTTCCAATTATCCCTTGAGACCCACCAGTTTAGTGTGCTTCTTATTGCTACATTATATAGTATTTAGTTCATTAAGAACCTGCTAATTTTTCTACTTAATTAAGAGATTTTATTTCATCATGTTATTTCCAATTATTGATTGTTTCTTTCCAAAATTTGAAATTTGGTAAAATGAATTCCAAAATTTGAAAGTTTTTATTTCAAAATATTCAATTAATATAATTTAATTTAATTCCAAAATTAGTCAAATTAATTCCCGAAAAGCAAAACGTGACAACTATTTGTAGACGAAGTTATTACAACATTACCTTATATCGAGATGCTCATTATAAGTATAGTCTAATAATGCTCATTATTCAATCTTAGACATGTTTACATAAACTCATAAAGTAGCATGCTATATTTGTATAAAAACAAAAAGATAAGAATGACCCATTTTATTAACCTCAAGGACATATTCCCTTCAGGCCTGGCCCAGAAATTTATATACCCAGTTGTACTATTCCCAGTCTTTTACTATTAATATGTAGTATGGGATATTTATATACCCAGTTGTACTATTCCCTTCAGGCCTGGCCCAGAAAACCGCCTGAAGGTAACTTTTCCCTTCAGGCCTGGCCCAGAAAATCGTCATTAAACCTGATTTTTCCGCGTCGCCAGCGGCCGCTGCTCGACGCCGCGGCCTGCTATCGGGCCGCGCACTGAAGTTCTGCGATACTTCGGATGATTTGGCGCCGCGACCGCTCTGGCGTGAGGCGCGCCGCTGCAACTCGCGCCAGATATTGGGCGCCGCGCCCTCTGTTGGCATGGCGCGTAGCGCGCGCCGTCTCTGCCTCGTTCGCCACTTTCTCGTCTTTTAAGCTCTGGAACCTCTACTTTTGCCCTCTTTTAGCTTCTTTTCCGTCATTGGACCATTTTAACCACTTTGACTCAAAAGAAAGAAAATCTATCCTAATACGATACGTATTTGTACAAAAAGGGACAAAAGACTAACTAAAAAATGACTCGAAAAGTGTATATAAAATACACCGATCAAATACCCCCAACTTAACCTTTGCTCACTCGAGCAAAGATAAAAAGAAAAAAATAAAGACTCAAGGAAACGAAAATAAAAGACTCACTGACATTGATCACTTTGCTGCATTGGTATTACTTAGAAAAACATGAAGGTTAGCAGAATAATATGCAAGAACATATAGCCTGAAATTTCAGCATTCTAAATACATTAAGCTAGATATTTCGCAAACTCATTTTTATCATGCTTAATGGAAGTCAAATACTGAATCATGCATGTTAATTTCAAAATTCCTATGGCATGTTTACTTGCTATTCTCCACTAATCATGACTATTGATGCGCGGTAAGATGCACACACTTTAAACGCAAGTGCACGTTATCGTGACAAGTAGTATAGTCTTGATAAGACCGAATATCGTCCTCAAGGATTAGGGTTCAAGTACCAACTATCTATTTTCTAGTATCTATTTGACGAATTGATAATTGATTGGTTGTTTATAACTAAGACTTATGAAAGCTATTTAAATATAAAGATTTACTTCAGTGGTGATGAGATAGGGCTTCCATGTATCCTCACTATCCGCTTATGCTACTTACTAATGCATTAACTTATGGTATTCTTCTTTTGGAGAAAGCAGGTTTACGAAATCGTTTTATACTCCCGTTAGGGTTATATAAACACTCAACTCCAGTATCGCACCTTACCTACCTTTCGGTGATAAGGATAACTTTATAGGAGGATTAAGAACAAAAACCTAGTTGACCGTCACGCACAATGCGCAAAATTAGGGTTGTTAAGCCTCTCATCAACGCTACATAAATAATTGAGGTATTTTCATCCCCAATCCAAGAATGTCTACCCAACTTACAACATATTCACAATCCCCCCCTTTCGGAATATGATTATAAATCATATAGTGATAATTAGTTGTCAATTAATTACCAAGAATTCAACTCAATTATTGGATAGATCTCACAATAAGAAAAATAACCATAAGCATGCATTAATTTATAACATAAGTTTCTAGAAATTCAACATGGAAAGCCCTATAAGAGAATTAGTTCCTAACCATTGACATGACAAGAACTAATTCCATGTTCATCATACAAAACAGAAATAAAGAACAAGAAAAGGAAAAGAATTTACTAAACTATGGTCTCCAATCTCCAAGCAAGAAGCCTTGTGTTGTGCAAGAAGGGGAACCCTTGAAAACTGCCTAGGGTTCTCCTTTTATAGGCTGAAAACCGCCTCCCTCTTTTCCTTCAGGCCTGGCCCAGAAATTCGTCCAAAAACCTAACTTTTCCATATGATTCCCTTTGGTAATCCATTCCCCTTTCTGGAATTACGGGTCTGATATCAAGCCTTTTGTATCTTTGGAAGGCCTGGTAACTCACAAACCTATTTTCGTCGTATTGTGGGGTTGGGGTGGATGTGGAGCCTCTTCTCTTTCTGGTGGCCATTTTTTTTAAAACAAAATCTGCAGCTGATAATTTAGTGGCACAACTGTCTCCTACACACTCTACACTAGCAGCGAACACAACACCCCCAAACTTCAACTTTTCTACTCAATACCCACAACCTCCTTTTCTACTCTTTTCTCCAAACTTCACAATCACTTTTCAGCACCCAAACTACTTCAACTACAATACTCCTTCAAACTACTACCTCCTATGACTTCAGTAAAAAAGACTCAAGAACAAAAAAAGGATTACCTTTTTATGAGAGCTTCAAGCTGTTCTTGTTTCAATTGGTGGTTTGAGGGATGGAATGGAGCTTCGTTGTTTGAGATAGTTTGGGGTTTTTAGGAATTTAAGAGTTTAGGTTGTGGTTGGGTTGGATTTATGGAGGATTTGTGGGCAAATTTCTGGAATTTCGTGGGTTTTTGGAGAGGGAAGGTTAGGTTTTTGAAATTGGAATTGGGGAAGATCTGATTTTTGGGCGTTTTAAGTTTCGATTCCGCCGCGCCATGCTTTTAGTGCGGCTGATCTCGCTCGCCCGGGACTTTGTGTAGCGCCATTCTGGCGCGCGACGCTAAACTTGGCATATTTTCCGAATTTCTGCCGCCGCGGCCCTGCTCCTGGGCGCCGCGGCGCTTAAACTTCAGCACCTCTTCAGATATTTTGGCGCCGCGGCCCTGCTCCTGGGCGCCGCGGCGCTTACCCGCTTATCTGGAAATCCTGGCTATTGTTCAGCTTTTCGTCCTCCGGTTTATTTGCCTGTACCTGTCAATCACACAAACACAAGACCCCAAGACCGTGAGACTGTTCTTAGACAAAATAAAATAAACTAACGACAGAAATTAAAATAACATAATTGAAAACGTTGGGTTGCCTCCCAACAAGCGCTGTCTTTTACGTCTTTTAGCCGGACGCAATTAACCTTTCTGAGTGCCCATTGGATCCTTCTGCGAACTGCTTGCAATCCACAGATTTATTGTTGTAGGTCTCACTTTCCCTACGACCATTTGTCCAAATAAGAGCCTTACACATACAATTATCCCCCAAGTACACAAGACATGCTTGTCTTCTATGCTTTCTATAATGTAGGAATCCGTGAAATTCACTACATCTCTTAACTCTAGGGGGTACCCTTGATGGTATGGGCTTCCTAATTGGGGATCAGCAGTGATAGCTGGTGGTGCTTTTTCAGTAATAGGTGCAAGAAAAAGGATTTCCACAGAATCCAAGAAGGTGAATAATTGGATTTCTGCAATCTTTTCCTTCTCTACACCCACTATCTCACCAGATTCCTCAATAGTTGGGTGTGGTTCAGTCTCCTCAGTTTGCTGTTCACTGTTAAAAATGACTGCGAGTTCTCCTATTTGCAGTTCCAGCTTCTTTATGGCCAATCTCGTTTCATCCATGAACTGTTTTTGATACCTAGCGAAACTGAGTATGACTTCTCGTAATTCCTCCCTCTCTTCCTCTATGGTTGGAGCTCTATCATATTGACAGTAAAAATCCATATCTAAAGGATTCCTGAGATAAACCAAAACCAACAACGAATCACGGCACACTTGTTTGTACAAAAGAAAATAAAATAAAATAAACAATGTACATAAATAAAAATAAAAACCAAATTAGAAATTAAAAACAGATAAATTGATATTGAACTATGCCTAATCCCCGGCAACGGCGCCAAAAACTTGATGCGCGGTAAGATGCACACACTTTAAACGCAAGTGTACGTTATCGTGACAAGTAGTATAGTCTTGATAAGACCGAATATCGTCCTCAAGGATTAGGGTTCAAGTACCAACTATCTATTTTCTAGTATCTATTTGGCGAATTGATAATTGATTGGTTGTTTATAACTAAGACTTATGAAAGCTATTAAAATATAAAGATTTACTTCAGTGGTGATGAGAATAGGGCTTCCATGTATCCTCACTATCCGCTTATGCTACTTACTAATGCATTAACTTATGGTATTCTTCTTTTGGAGAAAGCAGGTTTACGAAATCGTTTTATACTCCCGTTAGGGTTATATAAACACTCAACCCAGATCGCGCACCTTACCTACCTTTCGGTGATAAGGATAACTTTATAGGAGGATTAAGAACAAAACCTAGTTGGACCGTCACGCACAATGCACAAAATTAGGGTTGTTAAGCCTCATCAACGCTTACATAAATAATTGAGGTATTTTCATCCCCAATCCAAGAATGTCTACCCAACTTACAAAGATATTCACAATCCCCCTTTCTAATCGATTAGAAATCATATAGTGATAATTAGTTGTCAATTAATTACCAAGAATTCAACTCAATTATTGGATAGATCTCACAATAAGAAAAATAACCATAAGCATGCATTAATTTATAACATAAGTTTCTAGCAATTCAACATGGAAAGCCCTATAAGAGAATTAGTTCCTAGCCATTGACATGACAAGAACTAATTCCATGTTCATCATACAAAACTGAAATAAAGAACAAGAAAAGGAAAAGAATTTACTAAACTATGGTCTCCAATCTCCAAGCAAGAAGCCTTGTGTTGTGCAAGAAGGGGAACCCTTGAAAACTGCCTAGGGTTCTCCTTTTATAGGCTGAAAACCGCCTCCCTCTTTTCCTTCAGGCCTGGCCCAGAAATTCGTCCAAAAACCTGATTTTTCCGCGTCGGCGCCTGCAGCGCTTGCAGCAGCGCGCAATCCGTCGGGTGTTTTGGCGCGGCCGATATCTGCTGTTCGAGCGCGCGCCGCATCTTCTGTGGCTTCTGATGTTTAGCGCCGCGCCTCGCTTTCTGCTCGAGCGCGCGCCAAGTCTTCTGCAGCCTCTCTGGATAGTGGCGCCGCTGATTTTGCGAGGCCCGCAACTGGTCCGGATTTTACCCTCGTTCGCCACTTTCTCTGCTTCACCGACATCTCCTCTTTTGCCCTCTTTTTGCTCCTTCTCCGCCATTTGGCCATTTTAACCACTTTGACTCAAAAGAAAGAAAAACTATCCTAATACGACACTTATATGTGCAAAATGGGACAAAAGGCTAACTAGAATTGACTCAAAAGGTGTATATAAAATACACCGATCAGCTATGCATCTAAGAGATCTTCAGGACTTTTAAGGGTTGTAATGTAGGCTTAGGTATGGGTAGGTAAAAATAGCCATTTAGGCTCATTTTTGTGTACCATAAGCTCTTTAGCTTTTCAGTGTTTCCCTTTTCTTTTGATTCTTTTCTTCACTTCAAATCTATCTTTCCCCTCTTTTGTTTTGGGAGAGTGAAGTGTATTATAATAACAAGCACCCCCAAACTTAGGCTTTTGCCTATTTCTCATTACTTTTTTATTGGGGTGCATCACTTTTGTTCACTCTTTTTGTCTCTTTTTTAACACAATTTATTCCAACTATTTCACATGTTTACTTATGGCACAAGTATGGGAATATAGGGTGTCAAAGAAAAAGTTCAATTTTTAGGCTCAATGGGGCTGACTAGGGATACTTTTAATGTCAGGGATAGAAAAGAGTGGTAAGAATTGACTAACAAAGAAACGCTTGAGTCATCTCCCTAACATGCATATCCTAACTATTTCGCCTCAAATAGCAAGCAATCATAACACATAGGTTTAAATCATTTAGCATGCACAATTCAAGCAAGAAACTCCAAATAGACAGATTTTGTGAGTTTTTGGCATATCTAACCTAAGTGTTTAGATAGTTGCTTTTAATTCCGTTACATTATTCCACCTTACTTCATTAGGTGTTTCTAGTAACTACAACATACATGATCTTTTGACAGACAATTATGACTCAAAAAAAAAAATTGTGACTCAAAAATACACAAAAACAACAAAAAGACTTAAACATACTCTAACAATAACACACAGATAAAACACCCCCCAAACTTAAATCACACATTGTCCCCAATGTGTATAGATTCAAAGACAATAAAAGAAAACAAGACACTTACAGACTTGGTTAAAATGGTGGTGGTGGCGGTGGCATTGGATAGTGCATTGACCACTGGTTGAACAAGGAACTCATCTCGTTAATTTGCTGCCTCGTTTCTTGTTGTCCTTGTATCACCGTGTCCAAACTCTGCATCATCCTCATCTGATTCTGGAGTAACTGCTCCATCATGGGCACTGAAGGTTCTGATTCTGTGGTTGGCTGGTGGCTGCTCCCTGCCGCATATTGAGCCTCTATTTCAGGCTCATCTTCGTTCATTGCGGCCTCTGCTGCTGCTGCTGGTGGTGGTGCTGCTCTTCTTCTTGCTGCTGGGGGGCTTGGGTCTGGGAAAGAGTGCACTATCCCATATGTCACAGGCAGTTGGTTTCTCTCATTAGTATCAGTGGGTAGGACTGGGACCCCATTCATGTGGCATAAATTAGTGATAAGTGAGCCATGTCCCAATCCACCTGTTGTTACCAACCTGCTGATTTCTTCAATGCTCTGCACTATCTCTTTCCCCACATCAATCGTCTTCCCCGTCATGATTCCATATATCAATTTAATCCTATCTTCTGGCACTCTAGTGAAGTACGTTGATGGGATCGACGCATCGCCAAATACACCAACCGTTGCTTTGTTGAACCGACACTGCCGATCCTCTTGCCCCATTTCTGGCAATATCAAATGCAGCCCCAGGGTAGCTTACTGTGTCTGCGACGGCATTCCAGTCGATGTTGGAGGTGCTTCTAGACCATGTTCTAAAGTAACTCCAATCACCATCTCCTCCTTCAACATATGCTGTTTTTAGAGACATATTTATCGCTTCTGCCGTAACAGGCATATATCTTCCCCTCACAAAGCATTTGTTGTCCACCCTCTCCGGAAAGTTAGCATAGAATTCACGCACCATCGCTGTGTTCATTGGTGCTATCTTGTCCGGGTTTACAAATCTCTTCCACCCCATCATCTCAATCATTGCCCGATTGGGCTCATAGACAACCTCCTCCCCAAACGAATCCCTCTGGTAGTCCATTTCCCTTTCAGGGATTAAAGGCCTAGTACTAAGCTTTTTGTATCTTGTATAAGATTGGTGGCTAACGAACCTAGTATCATCGTATTGCGGGGCTGAGGTGGATGTGGAGCCTCTTCTCTTTCTGGCAGACATGGTTAAATCACTTTTTGCAGCTTACAAACTTAGTATCACAAATGTTTCCCAACACAATCACACAACACTAGCAGCTACAACACTAACACCCCCAAACTCCAACTCATGTACTACACAATACCCACACCTTCCTTGTATACTCCTCCTCTAAATTTCACAACCAAATTTTCAACACCCACAACGACTTCAACAATGCAACACTCCTCCAAACTATTACCTCCTTTGACTACTGAAAAACTTTCAAGAAAAGATGAAGATTATCTTTTTGACGGTGTTCTTCAAGGTTTTCTTGCTTCTAATGGTGATTTGAGACACTTTGATGAAGTTTTGTTGGTTGAAATGGTTAAGGGTTTAGGGACTTTAGGAGTTTTTGGTTGTGGTTGGGTTTGATTTATGGAAGATTTGTGGGTGAGGGTTGAATTTTCGTGGGTTTTGTGGAGAAGAAAGGTTAGGTTTTGATTTGAAATTGGGGAAAATCGGATTTTTGGGCGTTTTATTACTTTATGGATTTCCGCTTCGGCGCCGCGGCCCTGCATTTGGCGCCGCGACGCCCAATTTTCTCAGACTACTGAATTTCTGCGCGGCCAGTCTGGTACGGCGCGCGCTAGACTTGGCAATTTTTCTAGGTTTTTGGCGCGCGTACGCTTCCTGAGCGTACGGCTACCCATTTTTTTTTTCGAAATCCTGTTTGTTCTTCATTTTTCTCGCCCTTCAATTTATTGGCCTATACCTGTCAATCACAACATAAACACTACCTCCGTGAGACCGTTCTTAATAAAAACTACTATATTAACGTAAAATAAATCAAAATACCTTGGGTTGCCTCCCGAGTAGCGCTGTCTTTAACGTCTTTTAGCCGGACGCAAGTTCCTTAACTCAATAAGTGTGGGGTGGATTAACCCCACAACCAATCCATTTTCTCCACATTTTTCGTTTTCGGTTTCTTCTTCTTCTTCTCTTCTTAGAATTATCTTCAAGGGGAGGTTCAGGAACACATACCTGCTTTTGTGGAGGTTCGGCGTCACATACTTGCTTTTGTGGGCTCATCTCCCTTGGTTTGACTTGTACTGACTCACAGGGGGGTTTGATGGTGCTGATTGCAAAGCACCTGCTCATGGTTGGTGGCTCAATGATGTGTTTAAATACTTTAAACACCATTTCTTCCTTCTCCACCCTCAATGTCAGCTCTCCTCTTTCTACATCGATCAATGCTCTCTCTGTCTCCAGGAATGGTCTCCCCAATATGATAGGAATTTCTGCATCCTCTTCCATGTCAAGAATAAGGAAGTCCGCAGGAAAAAAGAATTTTCCTACTTTAACAATCACATCCTCAATCTTCCCTCTTGGATGAACCACTGTCCTATCGGCCAGCTGCAGGCTCACCGTGGTTGGTTTGGCCTCACCCAACTCCAACCGTTTAAATACCGATAAAGGCATCAGATTTATACTTGCCCCTAAATCGCACAGAGCCCTGTTGCATGTCACCCTGCCAACTGTGCAAGGTAGTGTAAAGCTCCCTGGGTCTTTTAGTTTAGGGGGCAACTTCTTCTGCAAGATAGCACTGCACTCCTCCGTTAGTGCTACCATCTCATATTCTGCCAGTTTCTTCTTCTTCCCCAAGATCTCCTTCATGAATTTGAAATAGGAAGGCATCTGCTCCAACGCCTCTATAAAAGGTATGTTGATATGCAGCTTTCTGAATGTCTCCAAAAATTTGGAGAATTGTTTATCAACTGCCTTCCGCTGCAATCTCTGTGGGAATGGAATCTTCTCTGTATACTCCTTCTCTGGAGTTTTCTCTACTACTGGGCGAGCTTCAACCACCTTTTCTTTCTCCATCTCTGCCCGTTGTTCAACTATCGGTGAGGTATCGCCGCTCCAACCGCTTACCAACTTCTGCATCGCTCGGCATTGCTCTCTGATTCACCTCGTGTTGCTTGGCGGTGTACCTTGTGGCTCTTGTTTGCTTGCTTTGCTAGCTGACCCACTTGTGTTTCCAAGTTCCTGAACGAGGATCTAGCTTCTGTCACGAACTGGGTCTGGGCGTTGGTGAGTGCCAACAAAGATGCTCTCACTCGTCGCTTTTACTCGGGACACGTGTATTAAATTGTTGGAAGGTGAGGCTGAGTAAAGAGTGCTGATTTTGGTCTCTGGTTTTGCATCGCCCCTATATTGATTCTGCGCCCAGTCTCTCTCCATGAGAAATTTGGGTGATTCCTCCACCGGATTATATGTGTTGGAGTATGGGTTGTTCGTGGCCTCGATAATTACCCACACCGACACTCTGCTGCTCGATTGGCACATTATTAGGATCGGTGAAGGACACCTATCGAATGTATGTGGGCCACCATATTTCATGACTCTTAGGCATCTGACCGCATTTCACGATCACGTGTGTTCTTTGCATTTGCTTCGTCAAAAGGGCCACTTGGGCATTCAAGGCAGCAATGGCATCTATTTCGTGGACTCCCACTGTTCTCCTCCCACTCATTGGTCTATCTTCTGTGACATGGTTGTTGGTGGCCATATCTTCTAATAATTCGTGAGCTTCGTGGGTTGTTTTCCTCATGAATGTCCCACCTGCTGCTGCATCTATAATGGTTCTGGTTGTTCCGCTCAGCCCGTTATAGAAGATGTGGACCAAGTTCCACAACTCAATACAGTGGTGTGGGCACTTTCTCTGCAAATCTTTGAACCTCTCCCAAGCTTCGTATAGTGACTCTCCATCTGCTTGGTAGAAGTTATTCAGCTCCCCTCTCAATTTTGCTGCTTTGCATGGGGGAAAGAATTTGGCTAGAAATTTTTGTGCCAGCTCTTGCCATGTAAAAATCGAATCAGCTGGCAGGGAATTTAACCATACTTTTGCTCTATCCCTGAGTGAGAAGGGAAAGAGCCTTAATCTGACGGCATCATCAGTAACGCCGTTATATCTGAAAGTTGCACATAGCTCCAAGAAATTAGCTATGTGCATATGTGGATCCTCTGATGGAAGTTCTCCAAATTGCACTGTGTTCTGCACCATGCTCAGAATCGCCGGTTTTATCTCAAAGTTGTTTGCTCCTATTGCAGGGAGCCTAATACATGTCTGTGCTCCGTTCACCCTCGGTAGCACGTAGTCTCCCAAGCTTCTTTCTGCCTGGACTTGCACTCTCTCCTCGACGTCCATTGGCACTCTCTGAGCATTCCTGGGTTAGGTTGATTTTCACCTAACCATTCTCTCATCATATTATTGTTTTGAACACCGTTCATCTCTATCAAGGCTGAAATTCGCTGGTTTCTTCTATTCTGTTTACAGGTTTTCTCAATCTCTGGATTGAAGGGAACAAGAGTGTCTGCCCCTCTTCTCCTTCGCATAAACTGATTTCCTGAAACAGATCAAAAACAGACAACAGATCACGGCACCCTGATTTTTACCGAAATAAATAGAAAAAAAACGTAAAAATAAAATAAAAATTAAAAACCAAATTAGAAATTAAAAATAGATAAAATTGATATTGAACTATGCCTAATCCCCGGCAACGACACCAAAAACTTTATTTGATCGGTGTATTTTATATACACTTTTCGAGTCATTTTTTAGTTAGTCTTTTGTCCCTTTTTGTACAAATACGTATCGTATTAGGATAAATTTTCTTTCTTTTGAGTCAAAGTGGTTAAAATGGTCCAATGGCGGAAAAGAAGCTAAAAGAGGGCAAAAGTAGAGGTTCCAGAGCTTAAAAGACGAGAAAATGGCGAGCAGCGAGACGGGCGGCTGGCGGCACCATGCCAACAGAGCGGGCGCGGCGCCCAATATCCGTAAGGCGCGAAGTTGCAGCGCCCCATGACAGAGAGCGGGCGCGGCGCCAATCATCCGGCATCGCATCTTCCGTGGCCATGCCGATAGCAGTAAGCCGACGCGGGAAAATCAGGTTTAATGATGATTTTCTGGGCCAGGCTTGAAAGGAAAAGTTAGAGGCGGTTTTGAGCCTATAAAAGGAGAACCCTAGGCAGTTTTTAAGGGTTCCCTTTCTTGCACAACACAAGGCTTCTTGGATTGAAGATTAGAGACCATAATTTAGTAACTTTCTTGTCGTCGGTCTCTGTATCAAGAGGGGGGTGTTAAAGATTAATTAGAAAGATTAATTAGAAGGTGAGGGGGATTGGTAATGAGGATAATGGTTTGTATACACTCTCTCTGGATGTACAGAATAAAGGAGGAGAGTTGAGGAGATGCATGTCAGCAGCAAAAGTTGATGCAGTGACTTGGCATCAGAGACTTTGCCATGTGCCCATGACAGTCCTGAAGAAAATTGATTTTTTTAGAAAGAATGATCAATTTGTCATTAATAACTGTGAAATTTGTCCTTTAGCAAGACAAGGTCCCTTTTAATACCAGTCACAATAGAGCTACTAAAGCATTTCAACTACTACACATGGATGTATGGGGTCCCTACAAAGTTGAAACTATCAGTGGAATGAAATACTTTCTAACCATTGTGGATGATTACTCTAGATGGACCTGGATTTACTTAATAAGATTAAAGTCTGATGTATTCTCAATAATCAGGGATTTTTTTATTAAGGTCAACACACAGTTTGAAACCAAAGTTCAAAGGATTAGGTATGATAATGGGCTTGAATTCTTTAATCACAATTGTAATAACCTTTTTTCACAGTTTGGTGTTGTTCATGAAAGTTCTTGTCCCTATACACCACAACAAAATGGTATAGTTGAAAGGAAACATAGACACATCCTTGAAACAGCTAGGGCCATTAAAATACAAGGAGGGTTCCCAGATAGGTTTTGGGGATTCTGTGTGGAAAATGTTGTTTACATACTTAACAGAATACCTTCTACTGCCATAAAAGACAGGTCCCCTTTTGAGATGCTATATAATAGGACACCACAACTTGATCACCTTAGGGTATTAGGATGTTTGTGCTTTGCCACTGCCCTGCCTAAATATGACAAGTTTAGCCCTAGAGCTGTGAGGTCCATACTTGTTGGTTACAGTTCCACTCAAAAGGGATACAAATTGTATAATATGGAAAACAATGTTTTTTTTGTTAGCAGGGATGTGCAGTTTATGGAGCAGTGTTTTCCATTTAAAGCAAAGATTGTTGAGAGATTAATCACATTACATCACAGGAGATGTTCTGTTATGAAGACTTGGCTTCTCAACATCAAACTATTTTGCATGATGGTGTCCAACACATACCTGACCATGATCAGCATACAACAGAACCACCAGGGCATGACACTACATTACCAACAGTTCCTGAGGGTACAAGGAAATCAGCAAGGACCACGGACTTCATATGACACAAGGACTACATTACTACACATAGTTCCTCTGCTTGCCTATACCCCATTTCTGACAATGTTTCTTATTCTAATTTGTCAACAGGATATCAGAACTTTGTTGCCAAAGTTTCACTTGACACAGAACCAACCAACTATTCAGTGGCAGCCAAAGACCCAAGATGGGTTGAGGCAATGAAAGCAGAAATCAAGGCACTTGAAGACAATGGCACTTGGCAGTTGGTGCCATTACCTGCAGGAAAGATAGCCATAGGGTGTAGATGGGTGTACAAGATAAAGTACAAAGCAACTGGTGAAGTGGAAAGGTTTAAGGCCAGGCTAGTAGCAAAAGGTTACAACCAGAAGGAGGGGATGGATTACCAAGAGACATTCTCAACAGTGGTGAAGATGTCCACTGTGAGAACTGTGATCTCTCTTGCATCAGCAAGACAATGGACAATCCATCAGATGGATGTCTATAATACTTTTTTGCAAGGAGATCTCTTTGAAGAAGTATATATGCAAATCCCAGATGGCTTTGATCACAGTAATACAGACAGGAAGAGACAGGTGTGCAGATTGCAGAAATCTCTTTATGGCTTGAAGCAGGCATCAAGACAATGGAACATAAAATTAACCACAACTCTTGTCTCCTCTGGTTTCAAACAGAGTATCAGAGATTACTCTCTATTCACTAAGCAACAAAATGGTAGCATTGTGATAATCTTGGTTTATGTGGATGATCTGTTAATTACGGGGAATGATTCAGCACTGATTCAAGACACCAAAGAAACACTGAAGTCTGCTTTCAAGAT
The DNA here is from genome assembly GCA_029844215.1 of Przewalskia tangutica. Classification (NCBI taxonomy): domain Eukaryota; kingdom Viridiplantae; phylum Streptophyta; class Magnoliopsida; order Solanales; family Solanaceae; genus Przewalskia; species Przewalskia tangutica. The sequence continues at coordinate 36,264,405 of CM056735.1, forward strand.
CAAAGATCTGGGTGAGTTGAGATTTTTTCTCGGTATTGAGTTTGCAAGAAACTCACAAGGTATTCTCATGCATCAGAGGAAGTATGCCTTAGAGCTTATTTCTAACATGGGCCTTGCAGGTGCAAAACCTACACATTCCCCCATGGACATGAATCAGAAGTTTACAACACTTGAGTTTGATGAGCATATGGCATCAGCAGCAGATTCAACAAGACCTCAACCAGCCAGTGGTGATGATCTGTTGAGGGATCCCAGTATTTTCAGGAGGCTAATTGGTCGACTCCTATATTTGACAACCACTAGACCAGACATCACATTTGCAGTGCACTGCCTCAGCCAATTTATGCATGCACCTAAAATGTCACATATGGAGGCTGGTTTGCGAGTTGTCAAGTATGTGAAGCAGGAACCAGGGCAAGGAATTTTACTATCCAGTTCCAGTTCACCTCAGCTCAAGGTATTCTGTGATGCTGACTGGGGTTCTTGCGTGAACAGTCGAAGGTCAGTCACTGGTTACGTGGTTATGCATGACTCCTCACCTATCTCGTGGAAATCAAAAAAACAAGACACTGTTTCCTGAGCTCATGAGCGAATATAGGGCTATGGCAGCTTCAGTGGCAGAAGTGGTGTGGCTCACAGGACTATTTCAGGATCTTGGTGTTGAGATTCAGACACCAGTTTCGGTGTACACAGACAGCAAGTCCGCTATTCAGATTGCTGCAAATCCAGTCTTCCACGAGAGGACTAAACACATCGACATAGATTGCCATTTCATTCGGGAATTGATACGCACTGGCCTCATAAACACAGTGTACATACCTTTTGAACAACAACCTGCTGACTTGCTTACCAAACCTCTTGGTCGACAGCAACATGCGATTCTGGTTTCCAAGCTAGGAATGAAAAATATTTTCATAACTCCTAGCTTGAGGGGGGGTGTTAAAGATTAATTAGAAAGATTAATTAGAAGGTGTGTAAGGGTGCAGATATTTTGTATAGTAAAGGGGTAGAGTGGTCTTTTACTATAAGGGCGTAATGGTCTTTTACTATTAATATGTAGTATGGGATATTTATATACCCAGTTGTACTATTCAGATCATTAATTCATTTTTGAATAAGAATCCAGAACGTTCACTTGTCTTCTCCACTTTCTCTCTCTCGACGAACCTCTGTCTCTCTCATCTGTGCCTTCGTCTTCATCAAGAGGAGGGACCTTCCTTCACTACCTTATTCTTGTCGTCGGTCTCTGTCTCAACACTTGACTTGTCATTTTTGGTCAGTGGCTAACGGTGTTTTGAGAATAACAACTACATAAGTTGCATTTTCTTCAGCTATATAAGCCTGTTCCTCACTTCTTATGGAGTTTTTTTAATTACCAATATTGTTAGACCAGTTGAATGATGAATTGATAGTTCAATCGTATGGTTGTACTCTTACATTTTTAGATGCAAATTTGAGGATGTATAGGACATGCTTGCAGGTGCAGCGCTGATAGTCAAGAAAAAATTTCATATTTTTTATAATTTCTTTTTATAAAAATAAAAAGAATATCAGATAGAAATTTGAAGAGATAGTGCTTGTGGTGGTGTGGAGAGGTAGGGGTGAGGTAAGAATTTTTTTTATATTTTAATATTTTTTTTATAAAATAACAAAAATATAAAATAAAAATTTTATATTGGGGTGGGATGGGGTGTAGGGGTAGATGAGGTAGATCTTGGTAGGGGTGTAGTGGAGTAGGCAAGACATATGAGGGTGATTCAGTGTATGAGTGGGGTTTGGTGTAGGGGTAGGGTGGTTGAAATGTGTGGTGGTTGATTATTGTGCGATGATGTATTTTTATTGTTCTGATATAATAAAGAATTTTTTAAATAATTATTTATGAACAAATCTTTTAATCTAGAGTGAATTTGGATTGCTGATTTATGATAAACTACTAACTCAAATCAACCCATCATCAAAATTATTTTTGCCCAACTCATAAAATTTTGGACGAGTTGGCGGATTATTTGTGTTTGGTTTAATTTTACCACCCCTAAACATCATGATTCATGTATCTTTATCTTGAAAAGAATCAAGTAATACCAATTTTGCAATACATCTCCTAATTAACCATTAAATCATAGTCGCGTAAAGATAAGAATTGAATGAATCAAAGTAAAAATTCTTAATAGGAATAACCGAACCACGTCTACAAAATGCCAGTACCATGCAGCTGCTCGTAACAAAGATTTAAAGTAGAAATGAAGCAATTTTATTTTTTGCTAAGAACTTATTAATTTTGTTGCCATTTATATTATCATGTAAACAAAGTTATGTAAACAAAGTTTTATATTATGACACTCTTTAAAACTTAAATATTCCTCGAGGCACCATATTACACTAGTCTTGTCACCACATTCAAAGATCCAAAGTTGTTGGTGTGTCTTGTACATACATATATTTTTGGAAGAGCTAGTAATATATTACGGTTATTGTAAGTAGAAATTGCATCATGCTAAAACAACCATTCATATCGCTTGTGATATGAGTTAACAACTGATTACAAATTAATTATCATATGATCAAAGCTAAAGCAGTTGGGTATAGATTCACCATTCGTTTTGAGTAAATGTTATCACTTGAAAGAAATTCTAATCAAAATCATATCTTACTTAAACTTTACGAAGGTAGAAGTTATGTTTGCATGTTGTGTCTATTAAATTAAGTGATCTTGTAAGAGGGACATAGAGAGCATTGTGAAGTTATAATACAAAAACAAAAACATAAAAAAGAGAGATAAACTAATCACTTGAATTTATAACATAAGAGAAAGCTTTTATCAATTTAAATTTAGAGCTCGCCTTATGTCAACATTATATAAGAACCTGAATGCTGATCCTTCAAAAAATAAAATAAAAATTCATTACACTTAATTTTAAATGAGGCATAGAGGCCACCACCGCGGCCCAAGCCTTCATAGCGCCGCGGCCCAGTCCAAAGACTGTTCACGGAATTTCCATATAATTTGTATATTTTCCATATTAGGTTTGTATCTCAATTAGGATTGTAATATTATCCTAATTATATAATTAGTTTCCTTATAAAATAGAGATTTAGATGTAAAGTAGGAATATGATTCTCCTATTATAACTTGTATATATATGTCTTTCATCAATAATAAATTAATAATAAATCAAGGGATTAATTCTTTCACGGTATCAAAAGTCTAGGTTCTTTTTCTTGCTTCCGCTTCTCACTTTTGTTCTTGACAAAACCGTGACACTATCCCTCTCCCCCCCTCGGAATTCCTCAAATTCGAGCCTCTCTTCTTCCAAAAACAAATTTCCTTCTCTGAATCTTTGTGTTCTATTCACCATGACTGATAAAACACGTTTCATCCTGCCCTCACAGTTTCTAACATCAAGAGCGTTCTTCCTTATTGTTCTTGATCTAGAGAACGTCCAATATGAGACGTGGGCCGAATTATTCAAGATTCATGCCATGACACATCAAGTTCTTCACCACATCATCCCTCCAGCTCATCCTACAGAGGGTTATACGTCGACTACAACGGTTGTGCCCACCAAAGCAGTCGATCCAAACTTATGGGTCATGCTTGATGCAAAGGTTCTCCAGTGGATTTATGTCACTATCTCCTTGGACCTTTTACAGATGATTATGGAACCCAACTCCACAACTATGACGGCGTGGAATCGATTGTGTGATATCTTCCAAGATAACAGTCATTCTCGCATTGTTATCCTTGAGCAGGAATTTTCTCAAGTTGCTATGACAATTTTTCCTAACGCTTCTTTTTATTGCAAACGCCTCAAAGACTTGGCAGATCAACTTCGCAACGTGGGTGCTCCTGTTACTAATAGTCGTCTCGTTCTTCAGATAGTTTCCGGTATGTCCGAGACCTATACAGGGGTTGCTTTGGTTATTCGTCAAAGTAACCCCCTGTCGGAGTTCTATCAAGCACGCTTCATGCTCACTTTGGAAGAAGCGGGTTTGGCTAAAAAGGCGTCTATCGGAGCTAGCCCCGTCGTCATGATGACTGCTTCAAAATTTCCCCCTTCCAATCACGCCAACGGGACCCAAAATCACAACAACGGTGGTGGTAAGAAGGGCCAAAATCGGAAAAATAATGACAAAAATTGCGGCGGCAAGCGATGGCGGTGGCGGGTCACCCAGCGATCGGCAACAACAATAATTTGGGGCCACGGTGGCCCCTAGAAAGTGGCGATGGGTCCCTCGGTCTGACGCCGCGGCGCGTAGTCTCGGCCATGCCCGACCGGCCAGCTTCTTCCAGGGTCAGTTCTCTGGTCAGGCTCTTGGTTTCAGACCAGCTTATGGGTCAGGGCAGCAGTCCGGAATACTCGGGCTTAGGCCCCCTCAAGCCCATCATGCAACAGGACCCACACAAATCGATATTGAAGTCGCAATGCACACGCTTGACTTGACTCAACTGGACCCTAATTGGTACATGGACACAGGCGCCACAATCCACATGACATCCGGCCAAGGTACTCTCTCGTGTTATTCCAATTTGAGCAGTAATCGTGGTATAATTGTTGGTAATGACAATTCAATTTCAATTAAGGGTTATGGTCATAAAACTTTGTCATTTCCTCATCCACAACTTGTCTTGAAAAATACCCTTCATGCCCTAAAACTAATTAAAAATTTGGTGTATGTCCGTAAATTCACCACTGATAATTGAGTTTCTATTGATTTTGATCCGTTTGGGTTTTCTGTGAAGGATTTCAAGACGAGGAGTCCTCTCGTGAGGTGTGACAGTATGAGAGATCTTTATCCAATCACACCAAGTCTCAGCCTCTCGCGTCAAGCCATGCCATCCATTTTTGCAGCTCTTGCTCCTTCATTGTGGCATGCTCGTCTAGGTCATCCGGGGTAGTCTATGTTATCTACTTTAGATAGACATAAGTTTATTTCCTGTAAGGGTACGCGTAGTACTCCAAATTGTCAATCCTGTTCTTTAAGAAAAAATATTAAGTTACCGTTTGTAGCTTCAAATTCTCATACTTCAATGTCATTTGATATTATTCATAACGATTTATAGACTTCTCCAGTTCTCAGTTCTATGGATCATCGATATTATATTTTATTCTTGAATGATTATTCTAAATTTTTATGGACATTTCCAATTGCGAAAACATCACAAGTTATTTTCAACTTCGTGAAATTTAGAGCTTTCATAAGAACTCAATTTGAATGAGAAATAAAGAACATTCAATGTGATAATGACAAAGAGTATGAAAATGGGAAGTTTAGGGAATTTTGTGCTCAAAATAGGATAAATTTCCATTTTTCTTATCCGTATACGTCTTCACAAAATGGGAAAGCTGAACGAAAATTTTGTACCATTAATAACATTATCCACACCTTATTGGTTCATTCTTCCGTCCCCCCGTTATTTTGGCAGCATGCGCTACAAATGGCTACAGATCTACTTAATATTCTTCCTGTAAAGGTTTAACATATTCATCCCCTCTTCAAGTATTATACAACAAGACTCCTTCGTATTCTCATCTTAGGGTCTTTGAATGCTTATGTTATCCACTGTTTTCATCCACCACAATCAACAAACTTCAGGCACGTTCTACCCCTTATGTGTTTTTGGGTTATCCGTCAAATCATCGTGGTTATAAATGCTTTGATTTGTTTTCTAAACGAATCATCGTTAGTCGTCATGTTATATTTGATGAGTCTCAATTCCCTTTTTCTAAAGTAGAAAAACTTGTGCCTAGTTCGTATGAGTTTTTGGATGATGATATCTCTCTCAATATTCTCTATCATATTTCAGATCTGTCCCAAAGTTTGTCTCCAGCACTGCGGCCCTTAGGGAAGGCGCCACAACGCCTACCAGGCAGTAACCAAATTCCAGTACCTCCGTCCTCAACGCCGCGACCCTTCGGGGAGGCGCCGCGGTGCCAAACTTCCAGTGACTAACCTATTTTTTCATCGTCGTCAGTGCCACGGCGTCAAACTTCTAGTAGTCACCGAACGGCGCATCGCGTTCTGACACCGGCCGTGGCGCTCGAACGTTCGACCACAAATTCCTCTGAGAAAATTCCCAAAATTCACCCAATCCTGCCCCGAGTCATGGTCCAGTCACCCGCAGTCAAATGGGTATTTTTAAACCAAAAAAACATTTTAATTTAAATTCTAATGTTCTTAAATCACCCTTACCCCGTAATCATGTGTCTGCCTTAAATGACCCTAATTGAAAATCGCCATGACCGATGAATATACTGCTCTTATTGATAATAAGACGTGAGAGTTGATACCCCGTCCATCTGGTGTTAATATTATTCGGTCTATGTGGATATTTGCTCATAAGGAAAATTCTGACGATTTATTTGCAAGGCATAAGGCTCGGCTTGTAGGTGATGGTAAGGCCTGTAAGTCCACTTCTACTGCTCTGTTGCGATATTTACGTGGCAAGTGTGCGTGTCGCTTAAGTAATAAAGTCTGTAAGATCGAGTTATCGTCCTCGAGTGGTTTATCAATTCTGGTTTATCTAAGCTTTGGTCTCTATTTGGTTAACGTTCGTGTGTTTGGGGTTTTAACTAAGAATTAAAACTGAACAAAGTGCAGGAAATAACTAATGATGATACTTTGAGTTTTAGACAATTATGAAGGGAATTAGGGTTTCTAATCTCCGCAACTATCCACTCATTCACTTGTTAATGCAAGACTAATGATTCTTCTTCTTATTAAGATAGCAGGTTAACGAAGATGTTCTATATTCTGATTAGGACATATAGAACTCAACCTTATGCAGAAATCTTATATATTTCTATGATAGATTTTACCACACAAGAGGATTAAAAACAATAACCTTAAACACTACACAAGTATCGTAGTACTTTTCGTCAGCGATTTTAACTTATGTCTAAACAACTATAGCATATTCAAATCTCCTTTCTTTTGATTTCAATTTGAAATCATATAAGTTATGAGAATTAGTAATCAGTTAATTATAATACAATCAATACAAGTTGAATAGATCTTAACATATGAAGAAGAAATCACTAAATATGTATTAAGTCATTAAAGAGTTTCAAGCGATTCAATGGAAAACCCTAATAAAGAAATTAGCTCATAGACATGCTAAGAACTAATCAACAAATCCAACATAAACTGAATTAAAATAAAGCAAGAAAAAAAAAACTTGAATAGTAGAAGTCTCTAATCTTGTTCTCTGCCTCCGTTTCTAGCCTCCAAAGTATGATCTCCGATGCTTTCTGTTTCCTAGGGTTTATAAATCATAACAATCCTGTTTTAGACCATTTTACCCTTGTGGAATTTCGGGTTTTCTCGGCTTTTGACGTCGTCGACGCTAATTCCCTGGGATGTTACTGCCAATTAGGCGCCCCGACGCTTGAGCGCCGTGACTCTTCCCTCCAAGAGTGTCACGACCCGACCCCGGGCCGCGACTGGTGCCCTACCTGGGCACCCTTCTAATCATACAACATAATAAACTGCGGAAGATAAATAACACTTTTTCTTTTCTTTTATCAAAAACTAAGGCCAAGCCGATAAGGCTGCCATAACATAAAAACTTCCCGAAAGGGTCTACACTGTTTAACAATGTAAAAACAACTCTAGTTAGTCCAGCCCACAGATGAATACAGACCTCTAAGATTTGGACAAATACTATGACGGGACAAGGCCCCGCCGTACCCCTGAATATACATAACCATGACGACAAGCTCCGGAACATTGGAGCCATCTCAAATGCTGAACCAGGATACTAAGCTCGCGGATCCACAACTGTGTACCTAAACCTGCAGACATGAGCGGCCCCGAGAAGTCGGATAACAGTAACGAATATGGAGCGGAAAATAAGGTCTGATAAACAAATCATAAGCGCAAAAGAATGACAAGGGCAAGTATAAAGAAAGGGTAAATACCAGATCCTACCGTGTCATTTCCATCTCGTGAACTTAATCGTACCTTATTATCTTTTCCCATTTTCCATAAGAGTATAGTCAAATTCTTACGTACATACTTAAGAAAACTCATCAAGTTCATAAACATATAACTTATGTATCTTGCATAACCTAATCTGTCCCTTTATGGAGGAACGCTTTATCTGTCGGCCCAACTGGGGGCGATAAATCACATAAGTCTGCCCATAAAGGTATCTGCCGGCTCAACTGGGACGCGATAAAATCACATAAGTCGCCCATAAAGGTATCTTTGCGTAAAAATAGGAGGCTCATGATAAGCGGGGCCCGCGCGTAATGTCGATAAGCAATCCTACTCGCGGGACTATTTCACCCGCATAGGTCCTGTGGACCCGCATGAGGTATTCCTCGCATAGGCTGTACCCGCCCGCATGGGACTATTTCACCCGCATAAGCCCATAAGGACTCGCATGAGGTATTCCTCGCATCATGGGTAGCAAATCCACGGAACAGGTGGTATAACGTCTTGGGGGTTTACCCCTCATTTATACTCTTACCCTGAAGCAGGTGGTATAACGTCTTGGGGGTTTACCCCTCATTTATACTCTTACCCTGGAGAAGGTGGTATAACGTCTTGGGGGTTTACCCCTCATTTATACTCTTACCCTAACTCAACCGGCCATCATACATAACATAAGCACTACCGGCTTATCATACATAACATAAGCACTACCGACTTATCATACATAACATAAGCACCACCGGCTTACCATACATAACATAAGCACCACCGGCTTATCATACATTACATAAGCAAGTTAAGAAATCCCCCTAACTTCTTATTAGTCTTATTCACATACACTCTCATTTTAGTTTACTTAAGGCACTAACTTGTCTTTATAAAAACAAATCCGGGAATTTAACCCAACGTACTACGTGCCTCTACTCCTTTAAAATGATTCTCTTTCAAATAAAACTTCCAAGATACTAATAACCGTAGTATCAAGTCATATCTACTTTTCCAGACAAGTCACGATACTTTTTAGAAATACATTTATAGGCTTCTAAATCAAGTGACTTCTTTCTTTAAAACCTTAAGCAATTGGTACCTTTAAAACAATTTGCCCTTCTTTATTTCAAGTCATTTCTTTGCTTACATTACTGAAGAAAACCATTCTTTTAATCTTCCATAAAGTTGTTATAACCAACTTCCCATAAAGCCGTTATAACTCTTTATGTCTTAGACAAATTCATTCCTTTTATAACCAAGAAACTTATACTTTCAAATCAAATCACATAGTTTTCAAAATACTTCAAGTCTCTTAACTTTTAAGAAAACAAGTTTCTTAATGTTAGAATGGCAAGAAATCAATACTTTCCAAATCAAGTATTCTAAACTTTTAAATCAATTCATTTCTTCCTTTAAGAATCAAGTCCCATAACTTGAAAAATAAAGTCCCTTAACCTTTTAAAAATTTGAGGTTCATAGCCTTAAAACATCATACGTAAATTCTTATAAATTAAGTAACATATACATTGGTGCGTTGTGAATAAGTTATACTTATTTATAACGATCTTAATCAAGTAGCCATGATCTTGAAAATGTAATACAATTTTGTCTTATCTTAGCTTCTATGCAGATGGAGAATTCTACTCATTTTAACTTAATTGATTGTCATTACATTTTCCTTTATTAACGCTGCAGTGGCTTGTTCGATACTTATTCTCATTTGTGCCGTAAAATTAGCCAAGTCAACTTAGGATAACCTAGACATAACCTTTACGTAGAGTAAATCAACATACATACCTCTTTTCTTCTAAGAGTATAAGGAATCATGAAATAGTACTACATGTATATTCCATACATAGAATCATGTCAAAAGAAGGGAGAGGTTCACATACCTCGCGACGATTATCGACAAATAGCAAAATGCTCCAAAGTACTTCAACCTTGATAGCTATTCCATCCTTCAAGTAGAATACGCTATACTTAGTACTTCAATCTATAATGGCCATAATACGTTCATTAACCTCTAGCTTCGAACGTAGAATATTCCAAGTGCAAAGTCACTAAATTCTACGGAAAATCGGACATCACTTCCTTTGTTTCTACATACTTTGCCACCTTTTTCAAGGCCGAATTCAATAACCAAACACGCCACATTTAAGGCCCAATACAACAACCAATCAAAGGGGATTACACGCCTTACAATACGTGTAAAATTCCGCCCCACAATTAATACCAACTAAGCCCTTAATCAAGGTCATTCTCGGCTAACTTATTCGATAACACAAAGTTCTTTCCAATTCTTTTTCAATCCAACTTCTTAGGTATAACATGTTATATAGTCATAAACAACTTAGCAATTATAACCACCTTAATCAACTCTTTAGATAACATGCGACGACTAAACTAGTAACTAAATTGAATTACAAACTTAAAGGCTAAATCATGCAACTTTCGGATTCCATCCAAATATTCCATAACACATAGCATTCTTCATAATATAATCCACATGATCATTTCTAACAACTACAACATGAAATCTTGAATTATAATAGCAAGACGGAGATTATTACCTCCTTAAGCTCAAAAGGATCCAAAATCCTAAGTCGATCCTTAGCAACTCCAACTCCTTTTTCTTGACGTTCCAATCCGCTATTTGCAACCCTTAGAAGCTTGTGAAAAACTCCTCTTCTACTTTCAACTTCAAAGTTGAAGAACACCTTGGGTTTCCGCCTTGCGACTAACGTAAAAATGCGGTTTTTCCGAAATATTTCTATTGAGATATCCTTACAATACCCTTAGGGACCTTGGGTTAAAGTCTTGTGGCTAAAGAACCACAAACGAAAATATTTTCTTGTTCATATGGAGCAAACCCGAGAGCTTCCATGGCACACACAAGTTCTCTCAAATTTTTTCTAAGTGTTGGAATACTTTTCTTGCTACTAGTGTGCTTATATAATACATTGGAGGGTCTAGATTACAACACATGTTAAATTTGGATGAAAGGGATCAAGCCAAGTGACTCTTGACTTAGTCAACAATGTCAAACTCTTAGCTTGCAAGACTTTGTCATCTAAACTTTGGTCAAATGACCATTATACCCTTGTCTCAATTCGACCAAGCCATGAGGGGGGTGCCACGTGTCGCCCTCCCATTCGTCCATAAAATTAGAACCTCGTGGGCCCACAAAACGTAAAATTCCTCGGGTGGGCCACGTGACCAAATCGTAAAATAAATTTCCATAATGATAATAAGTTCCATACTCTTCAATTAATGCATTTTGAGAATCTAATTCTCACCAACGAACATTTCTCATTTCCGACGTTCGGTAGATTTTTCCGTCGGAAAAACAATTCTTCCTTTCGTACCCTTTTCAAGTCTTGTGTTCCTTACATACATTCTCTTAAACCTGTCCTTGAATTTCGTGGTGTAACATTTTTCCCCCCTTAGAAACATTCGTCCCCGTATGTTATTTCGGAGTCCAATCTAAATAGATAGCGACATAGTCTCATTTTACTACACCGCCCATACAACATACGCCACCCATGGCAAAATAACAATACTTATACTAAAATGTCAACCTTGGCACTCACGAAGCCACCTAGTCCATACTCATAATGACCTTAAAGTCTCATAAACATCTCTACTAGGTCTACTAGGGTCCGACGTATCATTCTGGGCAAATCTCATATACCATTTCATTACCACCCAAACACCCACTGGTGTAGCTACCTCGAAAGGTCCTTACGGATTCAGGCTCTATTCCTTTACACTTGGTTGCTATCTTTCTTACTGGTCGCACTCTTTCCGTACTTCCAACTCATACTAGCATACATACATAACTTCCATACCGATTCTGGCCCCCAATATTTTGGAGTCACTCTATTAAACAACATAAGGCCATTTTCGGCTCTCACGACCTGGTTCCGGTGGAACGCGTCCACGAACCCGTAAAACAATTAACTAGACTTGGGCCTCGCACCCTCGTGACCTTGTCATGTAGCGGAACTACTACCAACTGATCCCACTCTATTTCAGGCTATGGGGTGACCCGCAATAGGTCCTCACCCCGTCCCACCGTCGCACTTAACTCTTATTCTTGGTCTATAATAAATCTTTCTACCCGAGAAGACCTTGTACATCTAAGGTCTCAGCGGTCATAAATATTCTTAGGCTCGCAATTTCCATGCTCCAAGCCTACCTTACCAGTCCCCCCGTAAACGGGTACAAAAACTTCTCATAATACCATAATCGTGTCGTCTTGATCACAACAACCATTACTTACTCTATACGGACCTCATCCGTACAATTCTCTTAAGCCTACCACGTAGCTTAATATATTAACATGGTATTCCATTAAGTTTCTTAACATGACTTCTTAAGGGTTCACTGCCCTATCAGACAGCCCATCCTTTTCCAATTATCTCAAAGTAATACGTAAAACCTCGATGAGAATTCTTTAACTGTTTCATACCTTCCCGGTATCTAGTTAGTCTTTACCAACTCTTGGTAATCTAAAATCATTCTAGGCAACACGCGTCTGACCCTCATACATAACTCTGTATAGCTGTATGTCACAATACCAACTACACTACAATCATTACCAACTTGGATATGCAATCCATATAGTCCTTCCAGGGTCACAACTTCCTTGCTCGTAGCTGCAATCAACATAACTCGTTAGGGAGAGACGACCCTAACAACACAGCTCTATCGCACGATCTCAGAGTGAGAAGAATGGAAACCAATCCTAAATGTCCTGCAGCCTCCTGATTATAGATGTGGTGCACAACACACCGATAATCAAGACTCTACTAGACACGATGCGTAGACACTTTCCGAGGACTAATCGCTCGATACCACTTTTGTCACGACTGACCCGGGCGCGGCGGTGCCCTACACAGGCACCGCTTCTATTCATACAACATAATAAACTGCGGAAGATAAATAACACTTTTTTTTCTTTTATCAAAAACTAAGGCCAAGCCGATAAGGCTGCCATAACATAAAAACTTCAGAAAAGTCTACACATTTAACAATGTAAAAACAACTCTAGCCATCCGGCCGCGGATGAATACAGACCTCTAAGATTTGGACAAATACTATGACGGGACAAGGCCCCGCCGTACCCCTGAATATACATAACCATGACGACAAGCTGCGGAACATTGGAGCCATCTCAAATGCTGAACCAGGATCCTAAGCTCGCGGATCCAATCGTGTACCTAAACTCGCGGACATGAGCGGCGCCGAAGAAGTCGATAACAGTGCCGAATATGGAACGAAAAATAAGGTACAGTAAACAGATCATAACTGTACAAAAGAATGACAAGGGCAAGTATAAAAAGGGTAAATACCAGATCCTACCGTGTCATTACCATCTCGTGAACTTAATCGTACCTTATTATCTTTTCCCATTTTCCATAAGAGTATAGTCAAATTCTTACGTACATACTTAAGAAAACTCATCAAGTTCATAAACATATAACTTACGTATCTTGCATAACCTAATCTGTCCCTTTATGGAGGAACGCTTTATCCGTCGGCCCAACTGGGACGCGATAAGTCACATAAGTCCGCCCATAAGGTATCTTGCCTACCCAACTGGGACGCGATAAAATCACATAAGTCCGCCCATAAAGGTATCTTTGCATAAAAATAGGAGGCTCATGATCAAAGCAGGGCCCCTTGCCCGTAGTATCGATAAGCAATCCTACTCCTGAGACTATTTCACCCGCATAGGTCCTGTGGACCCGCATGAGGTATTCCTCGCATAGGCTGTACCCGCCCGCATGGGACTATTTCACCCGCATAAGCCCATAAGGACTCACATGAGGTATTCCTCGCATCATGGGTAGCAAATCCACGGAACAGGTGGTATAACATCGTAGGGGTTTACCCCTCATTTATACTCTTACCCTGAAGCAGGTGGTATAACGTCTTGGGGGTTTACCCCTCATTTATACTCTTACCCTGGAGAAGGTGGTATAACGTCTTGGTTGTTTACCCCTCATTTATACTCTTACCCTAACACAACCGACCATCATACATAACATAAGCACTACCAGCTTATCATACATAAAATAAGCACTACCGACTTATCATACATAACATAAGCACCACCGGCTTACCATACATAACATAAGCACCACCGGCTTATCATACATTACATAAGCAAGTTAAGAAATCCCTCTAACTTCTTATTAGTCTTATTCGCATACACTCTCATTTTAGTTTACTTAAGGCACTAACATGTCTTTATAAAAACAAATCCGGGAATTTAACCCAACGTACTACGTGCCTCTACTCCTTTAAAATGATTCTCTTTCAAATAAAACTTCCAAGATACTAATAACCGTAGTATCAAGTCATATCTACTTTTCAAGACAAGTCACGATACTTTTTAGAAATACATTTATAGGCTTCTAAATCAAGTGACTTCTTTCTTTAAAACCTTAAGCAATTGGTACCTTTAAAACAATTTGCCCTTCTTTATTTCAAGTCATTTCTTTGCTTACATTACTGAAGAAAACCATTCTTTTAATCTTCCATAAAGTTGTTATAACCAACTTCCCATAAAGCCGTTATAACTCTTTATGTCTTAGACAAATTCATTCCTTTTATAACCAAGAAACTTATACTTTCAAATCAAATCATATAGTTTTCAAAATACTTCAAGTCTCTTAACTTTTAAGAAAACAAGTTTCTTAACGTTAGAATGACAAGAAATCAATACTTTCCAAATCAAGTATTCTATACTTTTAAATCAATTCATTTCTTCCTTTAAGAATCAAGTCCCATAACTTGAAAAATAAAGTCCCTTAACCTTTTAAAAATTTGAGGTTCATAGCCTTAAAACTTCATACGTAAATTCCTATAAATTAAGTAACATATACATTGGTGCGTTGTGAATAAGTTATACTTATTTATAACGATCTTAATCAAGTAGCCATGATCTAGAAAATGTAATACAATTTTGTCTTATCTTAGCTTCTATGCAGATGGAGAATTCTACTCATTTTAACTTAATTGATTGTCATTACATTTTCCTTTATTAACGCTGCAGTGGCTTGTTCGATACTTATTCTCATTTGTGCCGTAAAATTAGCCAAGTCAACTTGGCTCCAAATACCTCCTAATGACTCTTACCAACATCCCCCATAAGACTTGGTAAGAACTTAGGATAACCTAGACATAACCTTTACGTAGAGTAAATCAACATACATACCTCTTAACTTCTAAGTGTATAAGGAATCATGAAATAGTACTACATGTATATTCCATACATAGAATCATGTCAAAAGAAGGGAGAGGTTCACATACCTCGCGACGATTATCGACAAATAGCAAAATGCTCCAAAGTACTTCAACCTTGATAGCTATTCCATCCTTCAAGTAGAATACGCTATACTTAGTACTTCAATCTATAATGGCCATAATACGTTCATTAACCTCTAGCTTCGAACGTAGAATATTCTAAGTGCAAAGTCACTAAATTCTACGGAAAATCGGACAACACTTCCTTTGTTTCTACATACTTTGCCACCTTTTTCAAGGACGAATTCAATAACCAAACACGCCACATTTAAGGCCCAATACAACAACCAATCAAAGGGGATTACACGCCTTACAATACGTGTAAAATTCCGCCCCACAATTAATACCAACTAAGCCCTTAATCAAGGTCATTCTCGGCTAACTTATTCGATAACACAAAGTTCTTTCCAATTCTTTTTCAATCCAACTTCTTAGGTCTAACATGTTATATAGTCATAAACAACTTAGCAATTATAACCACCTTAATCAACTCTTTAGATAACATGCGACGACTAAACTAGTAACTAAATTGAATTACAAACTTAAAGGCTAAATCATGCAACTTTCGGATTCCATCCAAATATTCCATAACACATAGCATTCTTCATAATATAATCCACATGATCATTTCTAACAACTACAACATGAAATCTTGAATTATAATAGCAAGACGGAGATTATTACCTCCTTAAGCTCAAAAGGATCCAAAATCCTAAGTCGATCCTTAGCAACTCCAACTCATTTTCTTGACGTTCCAATCCGCTATTTGCAACCCTTAGAAGCTTGTGAAAAACTCCTCTTCTACTTCCAACTTCAAAGTTGAAGAACACCTTGGGTTTCCGCCTTGCGACTAACGTAGAAATGCGGTTTTTCCGAAATCTTTCTATTGAGATATCCTTACAATACCCTTAGGGACCTTGGGTTAAAGTATTGTGGCTAAAGAACCACAAACGAAAATATTTTCTTGTTCATATGGAGCAAACCCGAGACCTTCCATGGCACACACAAGTTCTCTCAAATATTTTCTAAGTGTTGGAAGACTTTTCTTGCTACTAGTGTGCTTATATAATACATTGGAGGGTCTAGATTACAACACATGTTAAATTTGGATGAAAGGGATCAAGCCAAGTGGCTCTTGACTTAGTCAACAATGTCAAACTCTTAGCTTGCAAGACTTTGTCATCTAAACTTTGGTCAAATGACCATTATACCCTTGTCTCAATTCGACCAAGCCATGAGGGGTGCCACGTGTCGCCCTCCCATTCGTCCATAAAATTAACCCTCGTGGGCCCCACAAAACGTAAAATTCCTCGGGTGGGCCCCACGTGACCAAATCCGTAAAAATAAATTTCCATAATGATAATAAGTTCCATACTCTTCAATTAATGCATTTTGACAATCTAATTCTCACCAACGAACATTTCTCCTTTCCGACGTTCGGTAGATTTTCCGTCGGAAAAACAATTCTTCCTTTCGTACCCTTTTCAAGTCTTGTGTTCCTTACATACATTCTCTTAAACATGTCCTTGAATTACGGGGTGTAACAAAGAGTCACGACCCTTAACTCAAAGAGCAAAGAACTCTTCACTTAGATTGTGATGTAATTTTTGTTTAAATTGCTTTCTGAGCTTTTCAGGGCTTCTTTGACTTATCTCTTGTGACATATGTGCATTTTGTCCTCAATAACCGCCTATTTCCTTTGAATTCGCCTTGAACCTTATGAATTGCTTAAATCCTGAAAACACATCATAACACGCATAATACTGTTCAAAATAACTAAAAACACATAAAAGACTCCCTAAAATACACTCTAAAACAGTACTAAAAATAGAATCAACATACTCCAGTTGATCCTAAATCCAAGTTGGGTGCTGCAGTTGACTCTCCTTATGAGGATCCGACCCGCTATCGTAGTCTTGCAGGCGCCCTTCAGTATCTTACGTTCACGCGGCCAGACATTGCATATGCCGTCCAGCAGGTGTGTTTGTTTATGCATTATCCTAGAGTTGAACATATGAATGCGCTCAAACGCATTCTTAGGTACATTCAGGGAATACTTGAGTATGGCTTGCATTTGTATCCTTCGTCGACGTCTACACTTGTCTCCTATACAGATGCTGATTGGGGTGGTTGTCCTGACACCAGACGGTCTACGTATGACTATTGTATGTTTTTAGTTAATAACTTGGTCTCATGATCTGCCAAGTGTCAATCCACACTTTCACGTTCAAGTGCAGAGGCCGAGTATCGAGGGGTAGCCAATGTGGTTTTTGAGTCATGTTGGTTACATAATCTTCTGTTAGAGCTCCATTGTCCTATCGAGAAAGCTACCTTGGTGTATTATGATAATATAAGTTCCATCTATCTTTCTGGTAATCCAGTTCAGCACCAACGCACAAAACACATAGAGATGGGTATTCACTTTGTTCGAGAGAAGGTAGCTAAAGGACAAGTACGTGTCTGTCATGTCCCTTCCAGTTATCAAATTGCAGACATCTTTACAAAGGGTCTTCCCTCGGTCCTTTTTGAAGATTTTAGAGACAGTTTCAGCGTACGAAGACCGCCCGCTATAACTGCGGGGGTGTGTTAAATGAGGCCCAGAGCGTGCTTGTGACCAGTCAAAAGCTGCTCACTAATTTCCATATAATTTGTATATTTTCTATGTTAGGTTTGTACCTTAATTAGGATTATAATATTATCATAATTGTATAATTAGTTTCCTTATAGAATATGAATTTAGATGTAAAGTTGGAATAAAATTCTCATATTGTAACTTGTATATATATATATATATATATATATATATGTCTTTCATCAATAAGAATAAATCGATTAATTTTTTCACTTAATATCTTCTAAAAATAGAAAAGAAACAAATTTTTTTGGTCATGACGCAGCCAAGTAATGCAATTAATTAATTTTTCAATGAAACAACATCGAATTAATCATAAACACACACAATTCCCATCAACACAAGTTGTGATCCCAATTTCACATTTCAGATCACCACAATCATCTCTACTCTGACACTCTGTGCATACTTCCATCCTTCCTTCTGAATATCACAAAATTCATTAGCATATAGTATACACAATTTTTTGAAGGACATAATTACATAAATTACCGACACGTGACAAGTTAAAGGTGAATCTTGCTAAAACAACCATATAGTATATATATCACATGCGATGTGAGTTCATGAGTGATTGGACATGAT
Organism: Przewalskia tangutica; assembly: GCA_029844215.1. Classification (NCBI taxonomy): domain Eukaryota; kingdom Viridiplantae; phylum Streptophyta; class Magnoliopsida; order Solanales; family Solanaceae; genus Przewalskia; species Przewalskia tangutica. Next base: position 36,282,862 of record CM056735.1, read on the forward strand.
CCAGACAAAAATAAAGTTTGTTAGGTTTAGTGGGGCGATCTAATTTATTATGGATCTATTTTTTTTCACTTTGGTGTATGGAAAACGCATTGGGTGTACTACACATGTTATTATTGCCTAGATCAATCATGTTATTTGAGTTAAAACTATTACTTGAAAGAAACTTTAAATTTCTTTTTTACTCAAATCACAGTTTAATTAAATTTCCCTTAAGTTTATAATTACGTTTCAATTTTGGATGTATAAGTGAATATATAAGACATAGAAACAAATAGGGGAATGGGGTGGGGTAGGAGGGAGGGGTAGGAGGGAGCGTATATATACAACAAAGAATAGAGTCTTTGTTAGTGATGATATGATAATGGTAGTAGGGTAAAAGCTTACATGTAGACACCACATTATTTAATTTATTGTTAATGTTGAGTTTGGTGTGTTGTGACATTTTGCCCAATATATCATTTTCAGTTCTAAGTTAAAATCAGAAAAGTTGGAACAAATGTCACGACATTCGAACCAACATTTTGTGAGACAGTTTTGCCTTACTTCACGGGAACTGAAGATTTCATGGGATTTTTACCACGATGATAAAGTGACTTGGCAAGGTGATTAGGAGCTGATTAAAAACGTGGGAGGACCAAGTCAAAGTTGTTGCTAAGCTTGGGAACAAGTCCAAGAAGTTGAAGATCTTGCTCCACAATTCTCTCCAACAAACCTTATCGGCTGCCCACCTTTCCCTCAACCTCTACAACGATTCCTTGAGCATTTCAAGGAAGACTCTCTACTATAAATAGAGAGGTTACATCAAGAAATTGATCGGTGTATTTTATATACACCTTTTGAGTCAGTTTTAGTTAGTCTTTTGTCCCGTTTTGCACATATAAGTGTTGTATTAGGATAGTTTTCCTTTCTTTTGAGTCAAAGTGGTTAAAATGGCCAAATGGCGGAAAAGGGGCTAAAAGAGGGCAAAAGAGGAGATGCCAGAGCTGAAAACAGAGAAAGTGGCGAACGAGGGTGAAATCGGACAGCATGGCCTCCTGCGATCAGCGCGGCGCCACTATTCGTAGAAGGCTGCGAAGACCAGCGCGCGGCGCCTCGAACAGAATGCAGGCGCGACACCTAAACATCCGGAAGCTGGGAGTTGCAGCGCGCTGCCAGACAACGGAATCGAGGCGGCGCCAAAACACCGACGGATTGCAGAACTTCACGGCGGGCGCGCCATGCGCGGCGCCACGCGGAAAAATTAGGTTTTTGGACGAAATTGCAGGCGGGCACGAAGGAAAAGAGGGAGGCGATTTTCAGCCTATAAAAGGAGAACCCTAGGCAGTTTTTAAGAGTTCCCTTTCTTGCACAATACAAGGCTTCTTGCTTGGAGATTGGAGACCATAGTTTAGTAACTTCTTTTCCTTTTCTTGTTTTTATTTCAGTTTTGCATGAAGAACATAGAATTAGTTCTTGTCATGTCAATGACTAGGAACTAATTCCTCTATAGGGCTTTCCATGTTGAATCTCTTGAAACTTATGTTATGATTTAATGCATGCTTATGGTTATTTTTCTTATTGTGAGATCTATCCAATATTTGAGTTGAATTCTTGGTAATTAATTGACAACTAATTATCACTATATGATTTCTAATCAGATTCCGAAAGGGGGGGATTGTGAATATGTTGTAAGTTGGATAGACATTCTTGGATTGGGGATGAAAATACCTCAATTATTTATGTAGCGTTAATGAGAGGCTTAACAACCCTAATTTTGCGCATGGTGCGTGACGGTTAACTAGGTTTTTGTTCTTAATCCTCCTATAGAGTTATCCTTATCACCGAAAGGTAGGTAAGGTGCGATCATCGAGGTTGAGTGTTTATATAACCCTAACGGGAGTATAAAACGATTTCGTAAACCTGCTTTCTCCAAAAGAAAAATACCATAAGTTATTGCATTAGTAAGTAGCATAAGCGGATAGTGAGGATACGTAGAAGCCCTATTCTCATCACCACTGAAGTAAACCCTTATAGTTAAATAGCTTTCATAATTCTTAGTTTTAACCAACAAATCCAACTACCAATTCACCAAATAGATATCAAAAGATAGATAATTGGTAATTGAACCCTAATCCTTGTGGACGATATTCGGTCTTATCAAGACTATACTACTTGTCACGATAACGTGCACTTGCGTTTAAGTGTGTGCATCTTACCGCGCATCAAGTTTTTGGCGCCGTTGCCGGGGACTAGGCATAGTTCAATATCAAATTTGTCTATTTTTAATTTCTACTTTGGTTTTTAATTTTAATTTTAATTTTTTTATTTTTACGTTTTTTTTAATATTTTTTTTGGAAAATTCGAGGTGCCGTGATTTGTTGTCTGTTTTTGATCTATTTCAGGAATTCAGTTTATGCGAAGGAGAAGAGGATCAGACACTCTTGTTCCTCAATCGTAAATTGAAACACATGTGAGCGAGAAAGAATCAGCGGATTGCAACTTTGATAGAGATGGAAGGCGTTCAGAACAACAACGGGATGAGAGAAGGGTTAGGTGAAAATCAACCCCATCCAGGAATACCTCGGCAAGCGCCAATAGACGTGGAGGAGAGAGTCCAAATCCAGCCAGAAAGAAGTTTGGGAGACTATGTGCTGCCAAGAGTGAATGGAGCACAGACATGCATTAGGCTCCCTGCAATAGGAGCCAACAACTTCGAGATAAAACCGGCAATTCTGAGCATGGTACAGCACACAGTGCAATTCGGAGGACTGCCATCGGAGGATCCACATATGCACATAGCTAATTTCTTGGAGCTATGTGCAACTTTCAGATATAACGGCGTTACTGATGATGCCGTCAGATTGAGGCTCTTTCCCTTCTCACTCAGGGATAGAGCAAAAGTATGGTTGAATTCCCTGCCGGCCGATTCGATTTTTACATGGCAAGAGCTGGCACAGAAATTCCTAGCCAAGTTCTTTCCCCCGTGTAAAGCAGCAAAACTGAGAGGGGAGTTGAACAACTTCTACCAAGCTGATGGAGAGTCCTTATATGAAGCTTGGGAAAGGTTCAAAGATCTACAGAGAAAGTGCCCACACCATTGCATTGAGTTGTGGAACTTGGTCCACATCTTCTACAACGGGCTGAGCAGTACAACCAGAACCATTATAGATGCAGCAGCAGGTGGAGCATTCATGAGGAAAACAGCCCACGACGCTCATGAGTTATTAGAAGATATGGCCACTAACAACCATGTCACAGAAGAGAGGTCGACAAGTGGGAGGAGAACAGTGGGAGTCCACGAAATAGATGCTATTGCTGCCTTGAATGCCCAAGTGGCCCTTTCGGAAAACAATTGCAGAGAACATACTGAGGTCGATGAATGCGTGCAGATGCCTAAAAGGCGTGAGATACGCGGTGGCCCACATACATTCGACAGTGTCCTTGGTGATCCCAACAATATACCAATGGAGCAGCGAGTGTCAGCGATAGGTAATTATCGAGGCACGAACAACCCTACTCCAACACTTATAATCCAGTGGAGGAATCACCCAAATTTCTCATGGAAAGGAGACCGGCGTGAGAATCAATACTGTGGAAGCGAGAATCGATGCGAGCGGCGAATCAATACCGAGCGGCGAGAATCGATGCGAGGCGATGTCGAGAACCAGAACGAATCAGCCGCTTCATTCAAGCCCCACGGCCTCAACGATTGATGCACCGGTTCAAAGAAAAGCGACGAGTGGCGGTGAAAGCACTTGCAACGCCTGACGCGATTCATGATGAAGCTAGATCCTCGTTCAGAACTTGGAAACACAAGTGGGTCAGCTAAGCGAGCAAACAGCGAGCCACGAGGACCGCCAGCAATACAGAGGTAAATCCAGGAACGATGTCGAGCGATGCGGTTGAGAAAGTGGAAAGACGGTTGGAGCAACGATCACTCGGCCCGATGGTGAGAAGAAGGCAGAGTTAGAAAAAGAGAAGGTGATTGAGCCTAGCCCAGTAGTAGAGAAAACTCCAGAGAAGGAGTATACATAGAAGATTCCTTTCCCCCAGAGACTTCAGCGAAAGGCGGTTGATAAACAATTCTCCAAATTTTTGGAGACATTCAGGAAGCTGCATATCAACATACCTTTCATAGAAGCATTAGAGCAGATGCCCTCCTATTTCAAGTTTATGAAGGAGATATTGGGGAAAAAGAAGAAGCTGGCAGAATACGAAATAGTAGCACTGACAGAAGAATGTAGTGCTATCTTGCAGAAAAAGTTGTCACCAAAGCTAAAAGATCCAAGGAGCTTTACACTACCTTGCACAGTGGGCAGGGTAACTTGCAACAGAGCTCTATGTGATTTAGGGGCAAGTATAAATCTAATGCCCTTATCAGTATTTAAAAGATTGGAGTTGGGTGAGGCCAAACCAACCACAGTAAGCCTGCAACTGGCCGACAGGACAGTGGTTCATCCAAGAGGCAAGATCGAGGACGTGATTGTGAAAGTAGGAAAATTCTTCTTTCCTGCAGACTTCCTCATTCTTGATATGGAAGAAGACGCGGAAATCCCTATCATATTGGGGAGGCCATTCCTAGCAACGGGGAGAGCTTTGATTGATGTTGAAAGAGGAGAGTTAACATTAAGGGTGGAGAATGAAGAAATGGTGTTTAAAGTTTTTAAACACGTCATTGAGCCACCAACCATGAGTGGGTGCTTTGCAATCAGCACCATCAAACCCCCATGAGATCCATTACAAGTCAACCAAAGAGAGATGAGCCCAAGAAAGCAGGCATGGTTTGCCGAAATGCCACTAAAGGAGGTAAGTGTTCCTGAACTCCCCCTTACTGATAATGCTAAGAAGAAAAGAAGAAAAAGAAAACACCAAATATGGAGGAAATGGATTGGTTGGGGGCTTAATCCACCCCAGGGTTATTAAGGCTAAGGAACTTGCGTCCGGCTAAAAGACGTTAAAGACAGTGCTTGTTGGGAGGCAACCCAACGTTTTAAATAGTGTTATTTTAATTTCTGCCTTTAGTTATTTTAATTTCTCCTAGAACAGTCTCACGGTATTGGGGTCTTGTGTTTGTGTTACTGACAGGTACAGGCAAATAAACCGGAGGACGAAAAGATGAACGAAAGCCAGGATTTCCAGAAAAGCGGGTAAGCGCCGCGGTGCCTAGGAGCAGGGCCGCGGCGCCAAAAGAGCTGTAGAGGCGTTGAAGTTTGAGCGTCGCGGCGCCTAGGAGCAGGGCCGCGGCGGTAGAAATCCAGAAAATGTGCCAAGATTAGGCGCGTATTTCAGAATGTAGCGCGTAAAGTCCCGAAGGAACGCAGAAGATTGGGCGTCGCGGCGCCAAAAGCAGGGCCGCGTCGCCGAAGCGGGAATCCAGAAACTTAAAACGCCCAAAAATCAGATTTTCCCCAATTCCAATTTCAAAAACCTAACTTTCCCTCTCCAAAAACCCACGAAATTCCAGAAATTTTCCCACAAATCCTCCACAAATCCAACCCAACCACAACCTAAACTCTTAAATTCCTAAAAACCCTTAGCTATCTCAAACAACGAAGCTCCATTCCATAGCCTCAAACCACCAATTGAAACAAGAACAACTTGAATCTTCTCAAAAAAGGTAATCTTGTGTTTTTGTTCTTGAATCCTTTTACTGAAGTCATAGGAGGTAGTAGTTTGAAGGAGTACTGTAGTTGAAGTAGTTTGGGTGCTGAAAAGTTGATTGTGAAGTTTGGAGAAAAGAGTAGAAAAGGAGGTTGTGGGTATTGGGTAGAAAAGTTGAAGTTTGGGGGTGTTGTGTTCGCTGCTAGTTGTTGATTGTGTAGGAAACATTTGTGCCACTAAAATATAAGCTGCAGAATTTGTTTTAAAAATGTCCGCCAGAAAGAGAAGAGGCTCCACATCCACCCCAACCCCACAATACGATAATACTAGGTTTGTAAGCTACCAAGCTTTCCAAAGATACAAAAAGCTTGATACCAGACCCTTAATACCGGAAAGGGGAATGGACTACCAGAGGGAATCATTTGGGGAAGAAGACGTTTATGAGCCCATTCGGGCAATGATTGAGATAAGGGGGTGGAGGAGATTTGTAAATCCGGAGAAGATAAGACCAGTGAATGCATCAATGGTGCGTGAATTCTATGCCAACTTTCCGGAGAGAGTGGAGAGGGGATGCTTTGTAAGGGGAGTTTATGTGTCTGTGACAGCAGAAGCTGTAAATGCACAAGTAGAGACGGTTGATGTTGAAGAAAGAAGTGATTGGAATCATTTCAGAACATGGTCTAGGAGCATCGACCGCATCGACTGGAATGCTGTTGCAAACACCGTCAGCTACCCTGGAGCTGCTTTTGAGATTGGAAGAAATGGATCTAGAGCACTGAGCAGGTGCCAATTCAACAAGGCAGCCAAGGCTTGGCTGTATTTCGTCAGTGCCCGCATGATTCCATCCACGCACTTCACCAGAGTGCCAGAAGATAGGATTAAGTTGATTTATGGAATTATGAGGGGGCTGACAATTGATGTGGGGAAAGAGATTGTGCAGAGCATTGAAGAAATCAGCAGGATAGTGACAACAGGTGGATTGGGACATGGCTCACTTATCACCAGTTTATGCAACATGAATGCAGTCTGAATCCTACCCACTGACACTCATGAGAGAAACCAACTGTTGGTGTCCTATGGGATAGTGCACTCTTTTCCAGACCCAAGCCCCTCAGCAGCCAGACGAAGAGTACAACCAGCAGCAGCAGCAGCAGCAGAGGCCGCCATGGACGAAGAGGAGCCTGAAATAGGGGCTCAATATGAGGCAGGACCTAGCCACCGTCCAACCACAGGAGCAGAACCTTCAGCGCCCACAATGGAGCAATTGTTTCAAAATCAGATGAGGATGATGCAGACTTTGGACACAGTAGTACAAGGACAGCAAGAAACAAGGCAACAAATCAACGAGTTGAGTTCCTTGTTCAACCAATGGTCGATGCATTATCCACCGCCACCACCACCATTTTAGCCAAAGTCTGTAAGTGTCTTATTTCTTATATTTTCTTTGAGTCTTGCACACATTGGGGACAATGTGTGATTTAAGTTTGGGGGTGTTTTATTTGTGTTTTATTTTCTTTGTGTCATGTTATGTTTTAGTTAAGTCTTTTTGATTGTTTTATGTTTAATTTGAGTCACCAAAATTTTTCTTTTTGAGTCATAATTGCCTGTCAAAGATCATGTATGATGTAGTTGCTAGAAACACCTAGTGAAGAAAGGTGGAATAATGTAACGGAATAGAAGCAACTATCTGAACACCTAGGTTAGATATGCCAAAAACTCAAAGAATCTGTCTATTTGGAATTTCTTGTTTAAATAGTGCATGCTAAATAATGAAAACCTATGTGTTATGATTGCTTGCTATTTGAGGCGAAATAGTTAGGACATGCATGTTAGGGAGATGACTCAGACACTTCTTTGATAGCCAATTCTTACCATTCTTTTCTATCCCGGACTGTAAATATATCCCTAGTTAGCCCATTGAGCCTAAAAATTGAAACTTCTTCTTTGACACCCCATATTCCCACAAATTGTGCCATAAGTAAAAATATGAAATAGTGGAGTACATTGTGTTAAAAAAAGAGACAAAAAGAGTGAATGAGTTTGATGCACCCCAATGAAAAAGTAATAAGAAAGAGGCAAAAGCCTAAGTTTGGGGGTGCCTGTTAGTATAATACACTTCACTCTCCCAAAACAAAAGAGGGGAAAGATAGAATTGAAGTGAAGGAAAGAATCAAAAGAAAAAGGGAAAAATTGAAAAGCCAAAAAGCTTATGGTACACGAAATGAGCCTAAATGCCTATTTTTACCTACCTATACCTAAGCCTACATTACAACCCTTCAAGTCCTGAAGATCTCTTTTATGCATATCCAGGATTAGTGGAGAATAGCAAGTAAGCATGCCACAAGATTTTTGAATTTATATGCATGATTTAGTATATGAACTTCCATTCAGCATGATAAATATGAGTTTGCGAAATATCTAGCTCAATGTGTTTAGTGTGCTGAAAAATTTTATGCTACATGTTCCTGCATATTATTCTGCTAACCTTCATGTTTTTCTAGATAACACTAATGCAGCAAAAGTGATCAATGGCAGTGAGTCTTTTATTTTTCGTTCTTTGAGTCTTTGATTTTATTTCTTTCTATCTTTGCTCGAGGGCGAGCAAAGGTTAAGTTTGGGGGTATTTGATCGGTGTATTTTATATACACCTTTTGAGTCAGTTTTAGTTAGTCTTTTGTCCCGTTTTGCACATATAAGTGTTGTATTAGGATAGTTTTCCTTTCTTTTGAGTCAAAGTGGTTAAAATGGCCAAATGGCGGAAAAGGGGCTAAAAGAGGAGATGCCATAGCTGAAAACAGAGAAAGTGACGAACGAGGGTGAAATCCAGACCAGCGTCGCGGCGCCTCCTGCATCAGCGGCGCGGCGCCACTATTCGAAGGCCGCGAAGACCAGCGCGCGGCTACCGAAGCAGCGAATCAGGCCGCGACACCTAAACATCCGAAGCTACAGAGTTGCGCGTGGCTCACCGAACAGCGATCGAGCGCGGCGCCAAAACACCGACGGATTGCAGAACTTCCGGCCGCGCTGTCATGCGAACGCGCGGCACGCGGAAAAATTAGGTTTTTGGACGAAATTCTGGGTCAGGCCTGAAGGAAAAGAGGGAGGCGGTTTTCAGCCTATAAAAGGAGAACCCTAGGCAGTTTTTAAGAGTTCCCTTTCTTGCACAATACAAGGCTTCTTGCTTGGAGATTGGAGACCATAGTTTAGTAACTTCTTTTCCTTTTCTTGTTTTTATTTCAGTTTTGCATGAAGAACATGGAATTAGTTCTTGTCATGTCAATGACTAGGAACTAATTCCTCTATAGGGCTTTCCATGTTGAATCTCTTGAAACTTATGTTATGATTTAATGCATGCTTATGGTTATTTTTCTTATTGTGAGATCTATCCAATATTTGAGTTGAATTCTTGGTAATTAATTGACAACTAATTATCACTATATGATTTCTAATCAGAATCCGAAAGGGGGGGATTGTGAATATGTTGTAAGTTGGATAGACATTCTTGGATTGGGGATGAAAATACCTCAATTATTTATGTAGCGTTAATGAGAGGCTTAACAACCCTAATTTTGCGCATGGTGCGTGACAGTTAACTAGGTTTTTGTTCTTAATCCTCCTATAGAGTTATCCTTATCACCGAAAGGTAGGTAAGGTGTGATACTGGGGTTGAGTGTTTATATAACCCTAACGGGAGTATAAAACGATTTCGTAAACCTGCTTTCTCCAAAAGAAGAATACCATAAGTTATTGCATTAGTAAGTAGCATAAGCGGATAGTGAGGATACGTAGAAGCCCTATTCTCATCACCACTGAAGTAAACACTTATAGTTAAATAGCTTTCATAATTCTTAGTTTTAACCAACAAATCCAACTACCAATTCACCAAATAGATATCAAAAGATAGATAATTGGTAATTGAACCCTAATCCTTGTGGACGATATTCGGTCTTATCAAGACTATACTACTTGTCACGATAACGTGCACTTGCGTTTAAGTGTGTGCATCTTACCGCGCATCAAATTTTTGGCGCCGTTGTCGGGGACTAGGCATAGTTCAATATCAAATTTGTCTATTTTTAATATAGTTTATGGTTTTTGGTTGAATAGATAGATGGAACAGAAGTTCTGTGGTCGAATTCTCAACAAACATAAGCGATTTGATGTCTATAATACTTGGTCACAACTTTAACATAGTGTAGAAATTTGTAACCAAGAATGAGCATTGAGAAATAACCAATTAGATATAAGGGAGTAAGGATAAACTCTTTCGACAATCCTAAACTATATTAGGTAGTTAGTGGCTTCTTGCTCTAGTTCTTAATTTGAAATATTGAACTTTCTTGATGGTTATTGAGCTTTTCGGCATTTTCTCAAATAGCACAGAGCTGACAGATTGTCCCACTTTGTTCTCGTTCAATATCCATTTGTAACAGTGCTTTGTTTATTTGTGAGGAAAAGGTTAGAAGATGGTGTTACGGAAAGAAAACAACTGAACAATTAGGAAGTTTTAACCAAGTCATGAAGGTATGGTTGAAGCATGGGTGAAGAACTCAGATTGATTATCCGTAACAAATTGACTGATTAGTTCCTTTGCTTGGATAAAAGGTGTTATGGGGTTAGATAATACCGTATTGTTAGACAAATTTGAGGGCTCAGAATTGTTATGTTTGTTATTTCTCTTAGAAATCAGAAATGCTTCAATATTTGGAGATACCATTTTCTTACTATTATAAAAGAAAGGTGGTTTCTGTTATATTAGTCAAAAACCATCTATAGCAGACCAATTGCCTTGGCACCTATTAGAGTACAAGACATATACAGATGTCAAATAAAGAATATAAGTTTATTAACACCTTGAATTTGCTATATATTCCTTCAAGCTCTCTTTTGCTTCTTAGCGTCGTACTTATTCATTTGATCTGTTCACTTTGGAAATCAACATGTGCATTCATTTTCATGTCATGATGCTTCCATTCCCATTTGCAGCTGCCCTATCAGAACGGCTGATCAATGTCACTTGAAGAATTGGCTGTAAGTACTACTGATATTATCGATCCACAAGCAATGAAAACCTTGTTAATTGAAAATCACTCGACTGAAGCCAAGGACATGGAAGAGATGAGGAGTTCCATGGAAATCTTGAGTATAGTAGATTTGGACCTTGCGTATTCTGATGAGAAATTGACGAATCTTGACAATCTTTTGATGCGTGTCTTGGCCTGCGAAAATGAAGTTGAAGCAATTTCTTTCGAGAATGACGAGATTTCTCCCGACTCAATCGAGAAAGTACTGACGTTGGATCACTTATCTTCCATTTTAAAATTCGAGATAAGACAACTAGACAATTTCATAGGCACTCTTCAAGACCTAATCATTGAAGCAAGGCAAAAGATATCTACATGCAGAGAATTTAGTTAATTGCATATGATAATGGAGAATAAATTTCATGATACTGAAGAGTCATTGAGACAATCAAAGGAGCGTGTCCTAGAAATGAAGATGCAGCTTGCCAAGTTGCAGATGACCTCATTAGCTTTCGACCAAAATGAATGTAGCGATGGAACTTATTAACATTTAAGAGCACATTTTTTCTTTCTTTACTAACATGTCAAAGACATTGAATCATTTTCTGGTGCATATATTAACAGGGAGACATAGGATGAGTTTGGATTTATCAGAAAGTAATAATGTTTCAGCAAGAGAGTTGAAGCACGTGCAGACAGTTGAGCAAAGACGATATTAAGAATGTTGGAAAAGTCCCTTGAAAGAGAGCTGGATCTCGAGAAGAAGTTCACTCTACTTAAACAAAATGAAGATGATCTAAAATTGAAGCTCCGGTTAACGGAGCAAGTAGCTCTGTGCATGGAAGAGGGTGCAGAGGTTATATGGGGTAGGTTTTTAGAATCAGAAAATGCAGCAGATGTACTTATGGGAATTTCCAGAGAGATGGTGGGCCGACTACAGATCGCTAACTTCAATCTGAACGGGTCACTTCAACGAGAAAGATTTCAACTTGAAGATTGATAATTGTATAGGACAGATAAATGCCAAAGATATTACCATACAAAACCTTAATAGCTGCAACGAACAACTTGCTGCTGAAAATACTGAAGTGTCCTCTTTAAGAGACAGGCTAAAACTTTTAGAAGATAAGCTGAAAGAATCTGAGTCTAAATTGCTGAAAGCAAACGAACTGAATGAACTAAGCGAAGAGCGGCTTAAAGAACTGGAATGTATCGTAGAATCTCAGAAGGAAGACATTGATATTGCAGAACATAAGGCTGAAAGTGCAGAGGAAAAGGTTGCGCATTTGACGGAAACAAACTTAGAACTGCACGAAGAGTTGGATTTTCTCAAGAGTAGTAATGAAAGTAACGCCAAAAAGGTCAGCATTCTCGAGAAGCAGGTCAGGGAATTGGAACTTCAGCTACAAAATGCTAAGGCATCATCCGAAGCAGGTCAAGAACAACAGAATATGTTGTATTCTGCCATTTGGGATATGGAAACTTTAATTGATGAACTAAAACAGAAGGTCTTAAAAGCTGAAAGCAAGACTGAGCATGCAGAGGAACAGTGCCTTATTTTGTCTGAAGCTAATTTAGATCTTACCAAAGAAGTAGAGTTTCTTAGATCAAGAGTTGAATTGTTGGAGACTTCTTTGAATCAAGCTACTGTTGAGAAACTTGCAAGTGCAAAAGACATTAACATCAAAACCAGTTTCATCTTGGATTTGGTCATGCAGCTAGCTATAGAAAGGGAGCGAGTGCAAAAACAGGTGCTTTAGTTTTCCTTTTCTGTTGCTTTTCTTATGGAAATTCAAAGTTAGAAGCGACCGTAAGTACTGAGTTCTTTTTCCTTTTTTTCCGGGGCAGATATTTTGTTTGGCCAAGGAAAACAAGTCATTGATCAGGAAGTTGGAGTCGATGAAGCAGCAACCGTCCATAAATGGACTTGAGAACGGAGGTGGTGATACTGGGCTGTCATCTTCTAAAGTTGCCTCAACAATCGCTACAGCTACAAACAGTTCTCATGAACTGCATACAGAATCCTTACCGAAAAACTCCCAGGTATTTATTTTCTTTTAGTCATTCAGCATTTCCTAAGTATGTTATGTTCCAACTTATGCCACTTACTATCCTACTTTACTGTAGAAAAAGTAAGACACTGTGGGATGCTGTTTACTATTGTGATCATAGAATTACCTCTGCAGGTCAGACTAAATTATTGGATCTCTGTATATCTAATGTATATGAATGTTTCTTCTTTCAATGACACTATTGGGTTGTTTATTTAGTTTTACTATTTGACAACATTCTAGTCCTATTTGAAGTAAATATTTATCCAGACTGAAATATGATGTCTTTCTCTCATAATTGAGACACTTAATTTTGATTAAGAGCCTCATGGTTCACATGTTTCATTGCTTTATTTTTCATGAACAGAATCGGCACATTATTTGTGAAGTCTAAAGACATTAACCTGATATTCTTGTTAGTCTTAGCCTCAGAATCGAGGTCTTATGACTATGCTTCTGCAGAGGCACACTGAATTCTGAGCTTATATAGGTTGAGTCTTCCAGAAGATATCTTTTTGTTTTCATTTATAAGCTTCTTCCAGATGACATTTACCATCCACTATGATACAAACTTTCCTTCTCAACATATCAACTACCAAACTCAAACAAAAAGTTTCCTTTTTTATGCATAAACCACTGATAGAAAGTAGTCTAAAGATAGCCCCATGGCTTTGGTCTAGTGGTAAGAATGCAGCTTGTAATGTGTGGATTAGGCGCACGTCACAAGTTCGAATCTTGCTGCAGACAAAAGCTTAGTATTTAAGTGGAGAAGGGTAGAGGAGGACCCATTGTCCACCGAGTTTGAATCATGCGCCACTGGCCTCGGGGATTTCTTGGTTCTGAAAAATAGTCTAAAAATGCTCATTATGCCTGACCTCTTCAAACCTCAGAAACTAGCACCACTTGATAGATTAAGGTTCTTAGGATTAATGATCTTAGTCTATGTCATCTAATCCGTAAAAGCTAAATCTTGAATATTTGCTTTCTTTATTGATGGTTCACATGGACATGATATCTAACTTTCTTCAATCATCTGCTAACTCCTACTGGTCTTAGTTCTCTTTTCGAGGTTAAAGATCAGAATCATTTGTAAAAAATAGTCTAAAAGCCCATAACTAAACCAGATGCTGCTCTGTGTTAAATAATTTTCTCTTCTGAAATCTCTAATATCATCCTTCCATTCACCAAATTCTGCCGATAGGTTCTCACAGATGAAAATGTTCAAACAATGTAAACGTTTTTTATGTGTTCATCTGGACTTTACTTTCTGGTGTGGGTAACATGTTACATAGTTTAATACTATATAGTGTTTTCTCCAGTGTCTTCTCTGTAACAGAAACTTATTAGTAAAGGAGTAAAGTTCCTTCAACTTTTAATTGAGCTTTAATGACCATAATCTGCTGTTCTAATTGTGATCATGTTTGTATTTGCTTCATAAATATGTTGAGATAAATCTATAATCCTAATAGAAGATGTTGGTTCTCCGATTCAGGTGAACGAATTACCTCCTGATAAACCTACCGATCAAAGCAGTAAGTCTTCCGTTTTGACAAATGAAGAGCCTAATATGGTTGTCAAATCGGAGGATACCGAGGTTCAGCTACAGGAAAGGCAACGCTACCACAAGTACATTGTCATGGCAATCCTCGTCTTATTACTTTCGACATTTGGATTATACTTTTTTGACAAAAGGAACGACATCCTCGACTGGTTGGTGGTTAAATGATAGTACTTGTTGGATTACTTTGTACAGATTCTTTGATTGTTTCTGTGTTCATGTTCTTTTTCTGGTGGCTGTAAATGTTGTTGTGATCTCTTATTTTTTTGTTTTAATTCAAAGCTCAAGATAGAGCCATTTTTAAGCTATTGTGTCAGTGGAATGAATTGTAAACTCAAGATAGAACCATTTGTAAAAGCAACTGTTTTAATGGAATGGGTATTGTTGTGGATTGTTCTTGTACTTATTTTGCCTGACTCTAATTTGAAGCACTATTGAGGGCGGAGCCAGGTGGTGCCGACCCTCTTTGGCGAAAAATTACCCTATATATATATAAGGTTAACATTATGTTTTATGTATATAGATGTTGAACCCCTTGGCTTTTTGTTTGTTTACTCCTTTATATTTTTGAAATTCATTAGTAAAAATCCTGGCTCCGTCAATGGAGCAAATTTAGTATCGGAGTTTTCACTGCATTGCTTATTGTCGCGTATTGCTACTTTATTCCTTACAAGTGTACATCAGCAAATAAACAGTTTGCACCAACACCAATAAAGATAAGACTGTTAAGATCAAATAGAGCAGAAAGATTATTTTCTGATCATGATGCAACAGTAAAATATACTGCCATTTATACAGTGATGCTCCTTAAAATATAATCCAAGACTCTTGCAATATAGTCACTAGCATGATCAATGTACTATGTCTTGTTTTAAATACATGTGCAAGTCCCCTCTACACAAAATGGAATCCCACCTTCACATTTTATATGACAATCTTCTTTAGTCTTACACCTCTCTCCTGTCATAGCATTTGAAGATCACAATACTCGTTAGTATATAATCTTGCGCAAATAAATATACTATTTGAAGAGTTTTAGTTACATAACTTGGTACCTAAATTGGTACGTACCTTTATTATCGGTGGAGTATGTCTTGGGTGCTAAACATACGCAAATCCGAGTAACACAAGTTGGCAACCCAGATTCACATTTCATATGACAATCTGCTCTACTCTTGCACGACCCTCCTCTCTGTCCTATTACCTCACCTGAATATTATGATCAAACTCGTTAGTATATATCTTGTATATTGATAAATTTTTAGAGAACTTATATAAATCAAGGGCGCTGGATTAAGCGATAAAGTTGATGTGACTAGAACTGCGCAGAATAGACCTTGTGGTACGGCCCTCGGCTGCCCCTAGTTATATAAATTCGAACATAGAGAGAGACAGAGGGAGGGATATACTAACCACATGAAATGATCAAGAAGGAGGCGACTACCAAAAACACAGTCCTTGAAGCCTTGTTCATATTGCCTAAGAGAAAGCCTTTTTCTTTATATAGCTTTAGTGTGCTTCTTTTTCCAATTATCCCTTGAGACCCACCAGTTTAGCGTGCTTCTTATTGCTACATTATATAGTATTTAGTTCATTAAGAACCTGCTAATTTTTCTACTTAATTAAGAGATTTTATTTCATCATGTTATTTCCAATTATTGATTGTTTCTTTCCAAAATTTGAAATTTGGTAAAATGAATTCCAAAATTTGAAAGTTTTTATTTCAAAATATTCAATTAATATAATTTAATTTAATTCCAAAATTAGTCAAATTAATTCCCGAAAAGCAAAACGTGACAACTATTTGTAGACGAAGTTATTACAACATTACCTTATATCGAGATGCTCATTATAAGTATAGTCTAATAATGCTCATTATTCAATCTTAGACATGTTTACATAAACTCATAAAGTAGCATGCTATATTTGTATAAAAACAAAAAGATAAGAATGACCCATTTTATTAACCTCAAGGACATATAAAGATGTTATTGCAGAGAAAACACGAGCTAAAGGTTTTTTTATGGTGCTAAACTTAAATTTTTTTGGCTGAATATTTAGTCATTTATTCAACTCTACTTTGCCAAAATAAAAAGTTTTTTAAAATTAAAGACTTTCAAGCAAAATGATGAGAATATATAAGCTGAATTCTATGTTGAAATTCATATATTAGCCTTCAAAGTTCTCTGATTGAATTGCTCAATCTGTTTTAAACTTTTTGGGAATTTGTAATTTTATAGGAAGGGTATAAATATAAAGTTAAACTCTGTTTAAGGTCTTTTTGGTATTTTCAGTTTTGATATGATACAATGTACCGTTGGTGCGTGTTGAATTCTTAAAAGATAGTGCACTTTTAAGGATTCAATGATTTGTCACCAATGGAAGGGAATGATTTGAGCATCAAAATACATGGTTTGTCGCTTTATACTATCGTCAGACTATACGAGCATGGTGTTATATTAAGGTCTTTCTTATTGTCTTTGGCTACTTGATTCTTCAATGTGGCAAAAGATGTTTTGAGAATAAGAAGACATTTACATTTTTGAACTGCAATCCGCTTTGTTGCATTTGCCTTATTTTCATGACTTGATTCTTCAGTTAATTTGAGCACCAAAATTCATAGTCTGTCGTCTTATACTTACCTTCAGACTTTACGAGCATGGTTCTACATTAAGTTTTTCTTATTTGTCTATTGTCGCTTGATGTTAAAGATTAATTAGAAAGATTAATTAGAAGGTGTGTAAAGTGCAAATATTTTGTATAGTAAAGCGGTAGAGTGGTCTTTTACTATAAGGGGCAGAATGGTCTTTTACTATTAATATGTAGTATGGGATATTTATATACCCAGTTGTACTATTCCCTTCGTTCTGCCTAAAACCGCTTTGCGTAACTTTTCCTTCAGCCCGCCCAAAAATCGCCATTAAACCCGATTTTCCGTGGCTTACGATAGCATTCTAAATACATTAAGCTAGATATTTCGCAAACTCATTTTTATCATGCTTAATGGAAGTCAAATACTGAATCATGCATGTTAATTTCAAAATTCCTATGGCATGTTTACTTGCTATTCTCCACTAATCATGGTTATGCATCTAAGAGATCTTCAGGACTTTTAAGGGTTGTAATGTAAGCTTAGGTATGGATAGATAAAAATAGGCATTTAGGCTCATTTTTGTGTACCATAAGCTCTTTAGCTTTTCAGTGTTTCCCTTTTCTTTTGATTATTTTCTTCACTTCAAATCTATCTTTCCTCTTTGTTTTGGGAGAGTGAAGTGTATTATAATAACAAGACCTCAAACTTAGGCTTTGCCTATTTCTCATTACTTTTTATCAGGGTGCATCACTTTTGTTCACTTTTTGTCTCTTTTTAACACAATTTATTCCAACTATTTCACATGTTTACTTATGGCACAAGTAATGGAATATAGGTGTCAAAGAAAAGTTTAATTTTTAGGCTCAATGGGGCTGACTAGGGATACTTTTAATGTCAGGGATAGAAAAGAGTGGTAAGAATTGACTAACAAAGAAACGCCTGAGTCATCTCCCTAACATGCATATCCTAACTATTTCGCCTCAAATAGCAAGCAATCATAACACATAGGTTTAAATCATTTAGCATGCACAATTCAAGCAAGAAACTCCAAATAGACAGATTTTGTGAGTTTTTGGCATATCTAACCTAAGTGTTTAGATAGTTGCTTTTAATTCCGTTACATTATTCCACCTTACTTCACTAGGTGTTTCTAGTAACTACAACATACATGATCTTTTGACAGACAATTATGACTCAAAAAAAAAATTGTGACTCAAAAATACACAAAAACAACAAAAAGACTTAAACATACTCTAACAATAAAACACAGATAAAACATCCCCCCCAAACTTAAATCACACATTGTCCCCAATGTGTGTAGACTCAAAGACAATAAAAGAAAACAAGACACTTACAGACTTGGTTAAAATGGTGGTGGTGGCATCGATAGTGCATTGACCATCGTGAACAAGGAACTCATCTCGTTAATTTGTTGCCTCGCTTCTTGACGCCCTTGTATCACCGTGTCCAAACTCTACATCTTCCTCATCCGATTCTCGAGTAATCGCTTCCATCACGGTAATCAAGGTTCCGATTCGCGTTGGTGGTGGTCGCTCCTCGCCGCATATTGAGCCTCTATTTCGTGCTCATCTTCGCTCATCGCGCCTCTGCTGCTTCGCTGGTGGTGCCGATCTTCTTCACTTTGGGGCTTTGGTCTGGGAAAGAGTGCACTATCCCATATGTCACAGGCAGTTGGTTTCTCTCATTAGTGTCAGTGGATAGGACTGAGACCCCATTCATGTGGCATAAATTAGTGATAAGTGAGCCATGTCCCAATCCACCTGTTGTTACCAACCTGCTGATTTCTTCAATGCTCTGCACTATCTCTTTTCCCACATCAATCGTCTTCCCGCCATGAGTCCATATATCAATTTAATCCTATCTTCTGGCACTCTGGTGAAGTGTGTTGATGGGATCGACGGCATCGATTTAAATACAAACAACCTCGTCGCTTTGTTGAATCGACACTGCTCGCCCTTCTTGCCCCATTTCTGGCAATATCAAATGCAGCCCCAGGGCAGCTTACTGTGTCTGCGACGGCATTCCAGTCGATGTTGGAGGTGCTTCTAGACCATGTTCTAAAGTAACTCCAATCACCATCTCCTCTTTCAACATATGCTGTTTTTAGAGACATATTTATCGCTTCTGCCGTCACATGCATATATCTTCCCCTCACAAAGCATTTGTTGTCCACCATCTCCGGAAAGTTAGCATAGAATTCACGCACCATCGCTGTGTTCATTGGTGCTATCTTGTCCGGGTTTACAAATCTCTTCCACCCCATCATCTCAATCATTTCCCGAATGGGCTCATAGACATCCTCTTCCCCAAACGAATCCCTCTGGTAGTCCATTCCCCTTTTAGGGATTAAAGGCCTAGTACTAAGCTTTTTGTATCTTGTATAAGCTTGGTGGCTAACGAACCTAGTATCATCGTACATGGGTGAGATGGATGTGGAGGCTCTTCTCTTTCTCGCGCATACGGTTAAATCACTTTTTGCAGCCTTACAAACTTAGTATCACAAATGTTTCCCAACACAATCACACAACACTAGCAAATCTACAACACTAATACCCCAAACTCCAACTCTCAGACTACACAATACCCACACCTCCTCAGATACTCCTCCTCTAAATTTCACAACCAAATTTTCAACACCCCCAACGACTTCAACAATGCAACACTCCTCCAAACTATTACCTCCTTTGACTACTAAAAAGCTTTCAAGAAAAGATGAAGATTACCTTTTTGACGGTGTTCTTCAAGGTTTTCTTGCTTCTAATGGTGATTTGAGGCACTTTGATGAAGTTTTGTTGGTTGAAATGGTTAAGGGTTTAGGGACTTTAGGAGTTTTTGGTTGTGGTTGGGTTTGATTTATGGAAGATTTGTGGGTGAGGGTTGAATTTTCGTGGGTTTTGGGGAGAGGAAAGGTTAGGTTTTGGTTTGAAATTGGGGAAAATCGGATTTTTGGGCGTTTTATTACTTTCTGGATTTCCGCTTCGGCGCCGCGGCGCCCAATGTTCTGCACTACTTCGGGAATTTCTGCGCCGCGGCCCTGCTACGGGGCGCCGCGGCGCCTAGACTTGGCAATTTTTCTGGGTTTTTGGCGCCGCGCTCGCTTCCGGCGCCGCGACGCTACCCGCTTTTTTTTCCGAAATCCTGCCGTTCTTCATTTTTCTCGCCTTCAATTTATTGGCCTATACCGCTAATCACAACATAAACACTACCTCATGAGACCGTTCTTAATAAAAACTACTATATTAACGTAAAATAAATCAAAATACCTGGTTGCCTCCCGAGTAAATACTGTCTTTAACGCCTTTTAAATGGGACGCAAGTTCCTTTAACTCAATAAGTGTGGGGTGGATTAACCCCACAACCAATCCATTTTCTCCACATTTTTCGCTTTCGGTTTCTTCTTCTTCTTCTCTCTTCTTAGAATTATCTTCGAGGAGGTTCAGAACACATACCGCTTTTGTGGCGGTTCGGCGTCACATACTTGCTTTTATGGGCTCATCTCCCTTGGTTTGACTTGTACTGACTCACAGGGGGGTTTGATGGTGCTGATTGCAAAGCACCTGCTCATGGTTGGTGGCTCAATGATGTGTTTAAATACTTTAAACACCATTTCTTCCTTCTCCACCCTCAATGTCGCCTCCTCTTTCTACATCGATCAATGCTCTCCCTGTCGCCAGGAATGGTCTCCCCAATATGAAAGGAATTTCTGCATCCTCTTCCATATCAAGAATGAGGAAGTCCGCAGGAAAAAAGAATTTTCCTACTTTAACAATCACGTCCTCAATCTTCCCTCTTGGATGAACCATCGCCCCATCGGCCACCGCAGCTCACCGTGGTTGGTTTGGCCTCACCCAACTCCAACCGCTTAAATACCGATAAAGGCATCGATTTATACTTGCCCCTAAATCGCATGCAGCCTGTTGCATGTCACCCCGCCAACCGTGCGTAGTGTAAAGCTCCCCGGTCTTTTAGTTTGTGGGCAACTTCTTCTGCAAGATAGCACTTCACTCCTCCGTTAGTGCTACCATCTCATATTCTTCCAGTTTCTTCTTCTTCCCCAAGATCTCCTTCATGAATTTGAAATAGGAAGGCATCTGCTCCAACGCCTCTATAAAAGGTATGTTGATATGCAGCTTTCTGAATGTCTCCAAAAATTTGGAGAATTATTTATCAACTGCTTTCCGCTGCAATCTCTGTGGGAATGGAATCTTCTCTGTATACTCCTTCTCTGGAGTTTTCTCTACTACTGGGCGAGCTTCAACCACCTTTTCTTTCTCCATCTCTGCCCGTTGTT
Source organism: Przewalskia tangutica (assembly GCA_029844215.1). Classification (NCBI taxonomy): domain Eukaryota; kingdom Viridiplantae; phylum Streptophyta; class Magnoliopsida; order Solanales; family Solanaceae; genus Przewalskia; species Przewalskia tangutica. The sequence continues at coordinate 36,303,980 of CM056735.1, forward strand.
CAACTACTGGCTGAGGTGACTGCTGCTCCAACTGTTTACCATTTCTCAACTGTACTGCCTGGCATTGCTCTCTCGGATTCACCTCTGTGTTGCTTGGCAGTGTACCTTGTGGCCTGCTGTTTGCTTGCTTTGCTAGCTGACCCACTTGTGTTTCCAAGTTCCTGAACGAGGATCTAGCTTCTGTCACGAACTGGTCAGGCGTTGTGAGTGCAACAAAGCCGCTTCACTCATCCGCTTTTCCGGCCGGACAGTGTATGAATTGTTGAGAAGGTGAGGCCCGAGTAAAGCGGTCGCTGATTTTGGTCTGCTGGTTTTGCATCGCCCCTATATTGATTCTCGCCGCTCGGTCTCTCCATGAGAAATTTGGGTGATTCTCCACCGGATTATGTGTTTGAGTATGGGTTGTTCTGCGTGGCCTCGATAATTACCCACTACCGACACTCGCCGCTTCTATCGCACATTATTAGGATCACCAAGGACACCTATCAAATGTATGGCCACCACATATTTCCAACTCTTAGGCATCTGACCGCATTTATCGACATCGTGTGTCTTGCAATTGCTTGGCCAAAAGGGCCACTGGGCATTCAAGCGCAAGAATGGCATCTATTTAGTGGACTCCCACCGTTTCTCCTCCCACTCATCGGGTCTATCTTCCGTGATACGGTTGTTGGTGGCCATATCTTCTAATAATTCGTGAGCTTCGTGGGTTGTTTTCTCATGAATGTCCCACTGGCCGCATCTATAATGGTTCGTTGTTCCGCCAAAGTTATAGAAGATGTGGACCAAGTTCCACAACTCAATACAGTGGTGTGGGCACTTTCTCTGCAAATCTTTGAATCTCTCCCAAGCTTCGTATAGTGACTCTCCATCTGCTTGGTAGAAGTTATTCAGCTCCCCTCGAACAATGTACCGTTGGTGCGTGTTGAATTCTTAAAAGCTAGTGCACTTTTAAGGATTCAATGATTTGTCACAATGGAAGGGAATGATTTGAGCATCAAAATACATGGTTTGTCGCTTTATACTATCGCCGACTATACGAGCATGGTGCTATATTAAGGTCTTTTATTGTCTTTGGCTACTTGATTCTTTAATGTGGCAAAAGATGTTTTGAGAATAAGAAGACATTTACATTTTTGAACTGCAATCCGCCTTGTTGCATTTACCTTATTTTCATGACTTGATCGGTCATACTATTATTATCCATAATGGAAAAGATAGTCTGTCGTCTTATACTTGTGGTGGTGTGGAGAGGTAGGGGTGAGGTAAGAATTTTTTTTATATTTTAATTCTTTTTTTTTTTAAATTAAAAAAATTATAAAATAAAAATTTAATGGTGGAGTGGTCAGTGTAGGGTAGATGAGGTAGATCTTGGTAGGGGTGTAGTGGAGTAGGCAAGACATGAGCAGAGATATGCGGGTGATTCATTGTATGAGTGGGGTTTGGTGTAGGGGTAGGGTGGTTGAAATATGTGGTGGTTGATTAGGATGCGTGTATTTTTATTGTTCTGATATAATAAAGAATTTTTTAAATAATTATTTATGAACAAATTTTTTAATCTAGAGTGGATTTGAATTGCTGATTTATGATAAAATTGAACTAACTCAAGCCAATCCATCATCAAAATCACTTTTGTCCACTTATAAAATCTTGGACGAGTTGGCGGATTATTTGCGCTTGGTTTAATTTTGCCACCAGAAACATCATGATTCATGTATCTTTATCTTGAAAAGAATCAAGCAATACCAATTTTGCAATACATCTCCTAATTAACCATTAAATCATAATCGCGTAAAGATAAATTGAATGAATCAAAGTATAAATTCTTAATATTCGTAACAAAGATTCAAAATCATATCTTACTTAAACTTTACGAAGGTAGAAGTTATGTTTGCATGTTGTGTCTATTAAGTGATCTTGTAAGAGGGACATAGAGAGCATTGTGAAGTTATCATACAAAAACAAAAACATAAAAAAGAGAGATAAACTAATCACTTGAATTTATAACATAAGAGAAAGCTTTTATCAATTTAAATTTAGAGCTCGCCTTATTTCAACATTATATAAGAACCTGAATGCTGATTCTTCAAAAAATAAAATAAAAATTCATTACACTTAATTTTAAATGAGGCCTAGAGGCCACCACCGCGGCCCAAGCCTTCATAGCGCCGCGGCCCAGTCCAAAGACTGTTCACGGAATTTCCATATAATTTGTATATTTTCCATATTAGGTTTGTATCTCAATTAGGATTGTAATATTATCCTAATTATATAATTAGTTTTCTTATAAAATAGGGATTTATATGTAAAGTAGGAATATGATTCTCCTATTATAACTTGTATATATATGTCTTTCATCAATAATAAATTAATAATAAATCAAGGGATTAATTCTTTCACGGTACCAAAAGTCTAGGTTATTTTTCTTGCTTCCGCTTCTCACTTTTGTTCTTGACAAAACCGTGACACTATCCCTCTCCCCCTCGGAATTCCTCAAATCCGAGCATCTCTTCTTCCAAAAACAAATTTCCTTCTTCCTTATTGTTCTTGATCTAGAGAACGTCCAATATGGGACGTGGGCAGAATTATTCAAGATTTATGCCATGACACATCAAGTTCTTCACCACATCATCCCTCCAGCTCATCATACAGAGGGTTATACGTCGACTACAACGGTTGTGCCCACCAAAGCAATCGATCCAAACTTATGGGTCATGCTTGATGCAAAGGTTCTCCAGTGGATTTATTCCACTATCTCCTTGGACCTTTTACAGATGATTATGGAACCCAACTCCACAACTATGACGGCGTGTAATCGATTGTGTGATATCTTTCAAGATAACAGTCATTCTCGCATCATATCCTTGAGCAGGAATTTTCTCAAGTTGTTATGGCGAATTTTCCTAACGTTTCTTCTTATTGCAAACGCCTCAAAGACTTGGCAGATAAACTTCGCAACGTGGGTGCTCCTGTTACTAATAGTCGTCTCGTTCTTCAGATAGTTGTCGGTATGTCCAAGACCTATACAGGGGTTGCTTCGGTTATTCGACAAAGTAACCCCCTGTTGGAGTTCTATCAAGCACGCTTCATGTTCACTTTGGAAGCGGGTTTGGCTAAAAGGCATCTATCTGAGCTAGCCCCGTCGTCATGATGATCGCTTCAAAATTCCCTTCCAATCACGCCAACGGACCCAAAATCACAACAACGGTGGTGGTGAATGGCTAAAATCGGAAAAATAATGACAAAAATGGCGGTGGCGGGTCAACCACCGCGGCAACAAGAATAGCAGCCTGGGCCCACAGAGTCCTTGGAAAGTGGCGGGGTCCCAAGATAAGACACGCACGCCAGTAGTCTCACCATGCCAGCAGCTCGCCTTTCTTCCAGGTCGGGCTTCTATGGTCGCTCGGGTTTTCGCATCACCTTATGGACCGTGGCAAGAAGATAATACTCGGACCTAGGCCCCCTCAAGACCTTCACTCAACTGGACCTTAATTGGTACATGAACACAGGCGCCACTATCCACATGACATCCGGCCAAGGTACTCTCTCGTGTTATTCTAATTTGAGTAGTAATCGTGGTATAATTGTTGGTAATGATAATTTAATTCCAATTAAGGGTTATGGTCATAAAACTTTGTCCTTTCCTCATCCACAAATTGTCTTGAAAAATACCCTTCATGCCCTAAAACAAATTAAAAATTTGGTGTATGTCCGTAAATTCACCACTGATAATTGAGTTTCTATTGATTTTGATCCGTTTGGGTTTTCTGTGAAGGATTTCAAGACGAGGAGTCCTCTCATGAGGTGTGACAGTATGAGAGATCTTTATCCAATCACACCAAGTCTCAGCCTCTCGCGTCAAGCCATGCCATCCATTTTTGCAGCTCTTGCTCCTTCCTCAGGCATGCGCTTCAGTCATCCGGGGTAGTCTATGTTATCTACTTTAGATAGACATAAGTTTATTTCCTGTAAGGATACGCGTAGTACTCCAAATTGTCAATCCTGTTCTTTAGGAAAAATTATTAAGTTACCGTTTGTAGCTTCAAATTCTCATACTTCAATGTCATTTGATACTATTCATAGCGATTTATGGACTTATCCAGTTCTCAGTTCTATGGGTCATCGATATTATGTTTTATTCTTGGATGATTATTCTAAATTTTTATGGACATTTCCAATTGCGAAAAAATCACAAGTTATTTTCAACTTCGTAAAATTTAGAGCTTTCATAAGAACTCAATTTGAATGAGAAATAAAGAACATTCAATGTGATAATGACAAAGAGTATGAAAATGGGAAGTTTAGGGAATTTTGTGCTCAAAATAGGATAAATTTTCGTTTTTCTTGTCCGTATACGTCTTCACAAAATGGGAAAGCTTAACGAAAATTTTGTACCATTAATAACATTATCCGCACCTTATTGGTTCATTCTTCCGTCCCCCTGTTATTTTGGCAGCATGCGCTACAAATGGCTACAGATCTACTTAATATTCTTCCTGTAAATGTTTGACATATTCATCCCCTCTTCAAGTATTATACAACAAGACTCCTTCGTATTCTCATCTTAGGGTCTTTGAATGCTTATGTTATCCAATGTTTCCATCTACCACAATCAACAAACTTCAGGCACGTTCTACCCCTTATGTGTTTTTTGGTTATCCGTCAAATCATCGTGGTTATAAATGCTTTGATTTGTTTTCTAAACGAATCATCGTTAGTCATCATGTTATATTTGATGAGTCCCAATTCCCTTTTTCTAAAGTAGAAAAACTTGTGCCTAGTTCGTATGAGTTTTTGGATGATGATATCTCCCTCTATATTCTCTGTCATATTTCAGATTTGTCCCAAAGTTTGTCTCCAAAGACCGCTTCCTGTGGAGGCGCCGCGACGCCTACTGTGCAAGAACCAAATTCCGCACTCTCCTCGCCGCGCGATTTTCTGGCGGGCCATGGCGCCAAACTTCCAAATGACTAACCTATTTTTTCATCGCCGCCGGTGTCATGGCGTCAAACTTCCAAAGAGTCACCGAACGGCGCGTCTCGGCCCTAGACACCGGCGCCGCGGCGCCTCAGACGTTCCAGCCACAAATGCCTACAGAAAATTCCCAAAATTCACCCAATCCTGCCCCGAGTCATGGTCCAGTCACCCGCAGTCAAATGGGTATTTTTAAACCAAAAAAACATTTTAATTTAAATTCTAATGTTCTTAAATCACCCTTACCCTGAATCCGTATCCGCTTTAAATGACCCTAATTGAAAATCGCCATTACCGATGAATATACTGCTCTTATTGATAATAAGACGTGAGAGTTGATACCCCGTCCATCTGGTGTTAATATTATTCGGTCTATGTGGATATTTGCTCATAAGGAAAATTCTGACGATTTATTTGCAAGGCATAAGGCTCGGCTTGTAGGTGATGGTAAGGCCCTGTAAGTCCACTTCTACTCATTGCGATATTTCGCATTTCTATGTACGTATTGCTTAAGTAATAAAGTCTGTAAGATCGAGTTATCGTCCTCAGAGACTGGTTTATCAATTACCGTTTATCTAAGCTTTGGTCTCTATTTGGTTAACGTTCGTGTGTTTGGGTTTTTAACTAATAATTAAAACTGAACAAAGTGCAGGAAATAACTAATGATGATACTTTGAGTTTTAGACAATTATGAAGGGAATTAGGGTTTCTAATCTCCTCAACTATCCACTCTTTCACTTGTTAATACAAGACTAATGATTCTTCTTCTTATTAAGATAGCAGGTTAACGAAGATGTTCTATATTCTGATTAGGACATATAGAAACTCAACCTTATGCAGAAATCTTATATATTTCTATGATAGATTTTACCACACAAGAGGATTAAGAACAATAACCTTAAACACTACACAAGTATCGGAGTACTTTCGTCTGTGATTTTAACTTATGTCTAAACAACTATAATATATTCAAATCGCCCTTTTCAGATTTCGATTTGAAATCATATAAGTTATGAGAATTAGTGATCAGTTAATTATAATACAATCAATACAAGTTGAATAGATCTTAACATATGAAGAAGAAATCACTAAATATGTATTAAGTCATTAAAGAGTTTCAAGCGATTCAATGGAAAACCCTAATAAAGAAATTAGCTCATAGACATGCTAAGAACTAATCAACAAATCCAACATAAACTGAATTAAAATAAAGAAAGAAAAAAAGAACTTGAATAGTAGAAGTCTCTAATCTTGTTCTCTGCCTCCGTTTCTAGCCTTCAAAGTATGATCTCCGATGCTTTCTGTTTCCTAGGGTTTATAAATCATAACAATCCTGTTTTTGACCATTTTACCCTTGTGGAATTTCGGGTTTTCTCGGCTTTTGACGTCGTCAACGCTAATTCCCTGGGATGTTACTGCCAATTAGGCTCCCCGACTCTTGAGCGCCGCGACTCTTCACTCCAAGAGTCGCGACCCTTAACTCAAAGAGCAACGACTCTTCACCCGTTGACAATGTAATTTTTTTTAAATTGCTTTCTGAGCTTTTCAGGGCTTCTGTGACTTATCTCTTGTGACCAGATATGCATTTTTGTCCTCAATAACCGCCTATTTCCTTTGAATTCGCCTTGAACCTTATGAATTGCTTAAATCCTGAAAACACATCATAACACGCATAATACTGTTCAAAATAACTAAAAACACATAAAAGACTCCCTAAACTACACTCTAAAACAGTACTAAAAATAGAATCAACATACTCCAGTTGATACTAAATCCAAGTTGGGTGCTGCAGTTGGCTCTCCTTATGAGGATCCGACCCGCTATCGTAGTCTTGCAGGCGCCCTTCAGTATCTTACGTTCACGCGGCCAGACATCGCATATGTCGTCCAGCAGGTGTGTTTGTTTATGCATGATCCTAGAGTTGAACATATGAATGCACTCAAACGCATTGTTAGGTACATTCAGGGAATACTTGAGTATGACTTGCATTTGTATCCTTCGTCGACGTCTACACTTGTCTCCTATACAGATGCTGATTGGGGTGGTTGTCCTGACACCAGACGGTCTACGAATGACTATTGTATGTTTTTAGGTAATAACTTGGTCTCATGATCTGCCAAGTGTCAATCCATACTTTCACGTTTAAGTGCAGAGGCCGAGTATCGAGGGGTAGCCAATGTGGTTTTTGAGTCATGTTGGTTACATAATCTTCTGTTAGAGCTCCATTGTCCTATCGAGAAAGCTACCTTGGTGTATTGTGATAATATAAGTTCCATCTATCTTTCTGGTAATCCAGTTCAGCACCAACGCACAAAACACATAGAGGTGGGTATTCACTTTGTTCGAGAGAAGGTAGCTAAAGGACAAGTATATGTCTGTCATATCCCTTCCAGTAATCAAATTGCAGACATCTTTACAAAGGGTCTTCCCTCGGTCCTTTTTGAAGATTTGAGAGACGATAAGACGAAGACAAGCTGCTATAATCATGGTGTGTTAAATGAGGCCCAGAGGCCTGCGCCGCGACCCAAGTCTTCATAATAGCGTCATGGCCAAAGACTGTTCACGGAATTTCCATATAATTTGTATATTTTCTATGTTAGGTTTGTACCTTAATTAGGATTATAATATTATCATAATTGTATAATTAGTTTCCTTATAGAATATGAATTTAGATGTAAAGTTGGAATAGAATTCTCATATTGTAACTTGTATATATATATATATATATATATATATATATATATATATATATATATATATATATATATATATATATATATATATGTCTTTCATCAATAAGAATAAATCGATTAATTTTTTCACTTAATATCTTCTAAAAATAGAAAAGAAACAAAATTTTTTGGTCATGACACAGCCAAGTAATGCAATTTTATTGCAATTAATTAATTTTTCAATGAAACAACATCGAATTAATCATAAACACACACAATTCCCATCAACACAAGTTGCGATCCCGATTTCACATTTCAGATCACCACAATCATCTCTACTCTGACACTCTGTGCATACTTCCATCCTTCCTTCTGAATATCACAAAATTCATTAGCATATAGTATACACAATTTTTTGAAGGACATAATTACATAAATTACCGACACGTGACAAGTTAAAGGTGAATCTTGCTAAAACAACCATATAGTAAATATATCACATGCGATGTGAGTTCATGAGTGATTGGACATGATCCAGACAAAAATAAAGTTTGTTAGGTTTAGTGGGGCGATCTAATTTATTATGGATCTATTTTTTTTTCACTTTGGTGTATGGAAAACGCATTGGGTGTACTACACATGTTATTATTGCCTAGATCAATCATGTTATTTGAGTTAAAACTATTACTTGAAAGAAACTTTTAATTTCTTTTTTACTCAAATCACAGTTTAATTAAATTTCCCTTAAGTTTATAATTATGTTTCAATTTTGGATGTATAAGTGAATATATAAGACATAGAAACAAATAGGGGAAGGGGGTGGGGTAGGAGGGAGCGTATATATACAACAAAGAATAGAGTCTTTGTTAGTGATGATATGATAATGGTAGTAGGGTAAAAGCTTACATGTAGACACCACATTATTTAATTTATTGTTAATGTTGGGTTTGGTTTTGTGACATTTTGCCCAACATATCATTTTCAGTTCTAAGTTAAAATCAGAAAAGTTGGAACAAATGTCACGACATTCGAACCAACATTTTGTGAGACAGTTTTGCCTTACTTCACGGGAACTGAAGATTTCATGGGATTTTTACCACGATGATAAAGTGACTTGGCAAGGTGATTAGGAGCTGATTAAAAACGTGGGAGGACCAAGTCAAAGCTGTTGCTAAGCTTGGGAACAAGTCCAAGAAGTTGAAGATCTTGCTCCACAATTATCTTCAACAAACCTTATCGGCTGCCCACCTTTCCCTCAACCTCTACAACGATTCCTTGAGCATTTCAAGGAAGACTCTCTACTATAAATAGAGAGGCTACATCAAGAAATCAATATCCAGAATCAAAATATAAAAATACCAAGAGAGCTCTCGGAATTTCATCTCAAAAATTTGGATCAACAAGTGTTGCCTGAGTTTGTGACGATATTCTGTCCAACATTATAGTCGTTGTTTCAGATTCTAGATTAGCTTTGTATGGAGCGATTGTAATGAGATGTTGTGCACTTCTATTTAGATAGATTTTTCAGGCTTAAGTCATCTGCGACTTAACCTTTTTTATTCCTTTGTATTATTTTGTAAATCTTGTAAGAGAAGGAATATTTTGTGTGTATATATATATATATATATATAACCTATATATATACCAAGAGGTTTGTCTTTCTTGTTTTATAACCTATGTTTAGTGTTTGTGTTTGTGCATGATTCTAAGCCTATCCCAAAATCTCCCACTTAAATGTCGTAAACGTGTCATTAAATATGTTGTCGGCATATGTGAGTTGGGAATTTGATATTTCATAGACACTAATCCTAATTTAATAGGATATAGTGATTTGGATTGGGCTGGTGATGCGAATGATGTAAAAATACAAGTAGAGGATGTTTTTATATTGACAATAATCTTGTTTTTGGTATAGTTGTAAACAAAACTGTGTCTCACTTTCAACTGCTGAATTTGAATATGTAGCAGTTGGAAGTTGTTGCTCTCAATTCATATGGCTAGGACACATGTTAGACGACTATGGTTTTACTAGCAACATTTTGTTTTTGTACTTTGATAACTTGAGAGCTATAACTATTTCCAAAAATTCAGTTCAGCACTCACGTACAAAACATATTGATATTAGACATCACTTTTAAGAGATTTGATTAAAAAAACAGTTAGTTCAAATTGAACATGTTGATACTCTTCATCAACTAGCTGATATTCTTTTAAAAAAAAGCTTTGAACCATGAGAGATACTCTAGTTTGAAGAAATCTCTTATCCTTCCCGCTGACTTCCTCATCCTAGACATGGAAGAAGATGAAATTATGCCCCTCATCCTTGGGAGACCATTTCTAGCCACACGGAGGACATTGATTGATTTGAAAAAAAAAGAGCTAAAAACTCAGAGTTCAAAGGAGATGACCTTCAAAGTTTTCAAGCCACCCACTGAACCTCAAATCGTTGATAGATGTTATGCTATTGGGATAGTTGACAAGGTTGTGCCTGAGAAAAGCCTCACTAGTACTGATGCTCATGGGATACCATTAAAGAAAAGTGTGGAACCTGAGAGTAAGGCCAAGGAAACGACGAATGTTGAAAAGAGAATGAATCCTCCCGAAATGAACTCTGTGAAAAAGAAAATGAGGAGGATGAAGAGAATGGTGCTAAAATGGATGTGCGGAGGGGATACTCTACCCCCTTGATTTAGTAAGTAAACTGCGTCCGGCTAAAAGACGTTAAAGACAGCGCTACTTGGGAGGCAACCCAATGTTTTAATTATGTTATTTTAATCTGCTTTAGTTATTTTATTTTGTCTTGAATAGCCTCACCAGATTGGCCTCTTGTCTTATGTTTTTTATGGCAGGTGGAATAGGGACTGACTCTGAGTGGAAAAGGATCAAAAACGCTGGGAAAGAGCAAAAATCGAGCACAGCGCCGTGGCGCCAAAATGCAGGGCCACAGCGCTGAAACTTCAGAGAGCCCAAAGCTATGCAATTTCAAGAATTTCTTCCCAGACCTCCGTTACGACCGATGTGTTGTGTCAGTAAGTTGTCCCTTAATTTTTAGTCTTCGTGTCAATTAAGTTTGGGGGGATCTTATTTTGTTTTATTTTTAGTTTTTTTTATTATGTTTAGCCTGTTTTATTTGTTTTTGAGTCATAATTTTTTTTATGGATCATGTATGTTGTAGTTGCTAAAGATATTGAGTGGATCAATTGGGATAATGTAATGAAATTGAAAGTAAAAATATGTGTGCTTAAGTTAGATATGTCAAATATTCATGACATCTAATTATTTGGGATATTGGTGCTTAGCCTATGTGTGTCAGTTATGGAAAGAAAGGTTGAAAAATATCTAAAAAATATGTTTGCTTGTTATTTGAGGCGAAATAGTTAAGATATACATGTTTAGGGAGATGATTCAGGCATTACTTTGATAGCCCTTCTTACCGTTCATTACCTATCTTGACAAAAATTGTATCACTAGTCAGCTCCTTTGAGCCTAAATAATATCTTTGTTTGACACCCTATGATTCATCTGTCATTGCCATAAGTAATAACGGAAAAGTATTGGAATGAGAAGTGTTGAAAAACAATAAAAAGAGAGTGAAATTTGGATGCACCCCAATGAAAAATATGCAAAAACCTAAATTTGGGGTGCTTGTTATTTATAATGTATCTCATTCTCTCAAAAGAAAGAGGGGAGAAAATAGGTATGAAACTAAAAAGAAAATCAGCAAGAAGGAAAAAGGAGTTGAATAAAAAATGCTTATGATACGTAATTTGAGCCTAAATGCCTACTTTTATCTACCCCTACCTAAGCCTACATTACAACTCTTGAAAGTCCTGATGATCTCTAATAGGTATGTCTATGAATAGTGGAGAATAGCAAGTAAATAGGTCTATAGAATTTTGGGAAAGATGAAATGAAATTGACATGCATATGTTAGATGTTTGTATTTCCAGTGATTATGATCTAATTAAATTTGCGAAATATCTAACTTGGAATTCTAGATTGCTAAATATCCATGCTATGTATGTTCTAACATATTATCTCAGTTTTCATCCATGATTGTGAAGCAGCACACTATAGCTACTTGGTCCATTTCATTGAGTCTTTTATTTGAATTTGTTTTTGTTTTTGTTTAATGTTTTACTCGAGGCGAGTAAAGTGTAAGTTTGGGGGTGTTTGTTGAGTGTATTTTATACACTCTTTTGAGTCCTTTTTAGTTAAGTATTTTCCCCATTTTGTTTGTGTTTAGTATAATATTATGGTTGTTTTTCTGTCTTTTGAGTCACAACGGTCCTAAAGGAGGAAATACATAATTGAGGATGAAATTGCACAAGAAAAGTCCAAGAAATGAAGCCTACGAAGTCCGGACGAGAAAATGACAAAAAAACTGAAAAACTGGCCCAGGATTTCACCGGCGCCGCGGCGCCAGCCAGCAGGGCCGCGGTGCCCAAAGTACTGCATTGTCTGATTTCGTCACAGGAGTTTCAGCGCCGTGGAGCAAATTGTAGGCCACTACGACGCGGGATTTTCAGTTTCTGGGCCGAATTTCAGAGGGTTAAAAGGATTCGAAGCGCAAGTTTACTCAAGTATAAAACCCTAAAATTCTTCTCATTAAAGGATACCTTATACCATATTCTATATCCTACTTTGGAGAGGAAAAGGAGGCAAGACACAAGATTGGAGACAACCTTGTTCAAGTTCTTTTCTTTTCTTTTTTATTTATTTCAGTTTATGTTGGATTGTAAATTAGTTCTTCACATGACAATGTTTAGGAGCTAATTACTTTAGTAGGGTTTTCCGTCGAATCTTCATGAGACTCTCTCATATAGTTAATGCATTAGTTATTGATTTCTTCTTCAACATATTAAGATCTATTCAATATTGTTATGATTGCTTGATAATTAACTAGCCATTAATTGTCATAACTTGTATGATTTCGAATCGAAATCCGAGAGGGAAGATTTGAATATGATGTAGTTATTTAGACATAGGTTAAAATCATAGACGAAAGTAATCCGATACTTGTGTAGTATTTAAGGTTATTGTTCTTAATCCTCCTATGTGGTAAAATCTATCATAAAAATATAGAAGGTTTCTGCACAAGGTTGAGCTCTTGTATGTCCTAACCGGAATATAATGACAGATTAGTTAACCTGCTATCTTAATAAGAAGAAGAATCATTAGCATTGCATTGACACGTGAAAGAGTGGATAGTTGAGGAGATTGGAAGTCTTATTTCCTTCATAACTGTTTAAAACCCAAAGTATTGTCAATCTTAGTTTAATTTTTGCACTTAGTTATAAGTTTTTTAGTTATTACTCTCCAACTTAAGAACGTCAACCAAATAGATACCATAGAATAGATAACCGGTACTTGACAAACCAGTCTCTGTGGACGATAAACTCGGTCTTACAGATCTTTATTACTTGAACGATACGTACACTTGCGTAAGCATCTAGAAATATAGCAACAACCGTATGCCTTATAGCGGATATGATTAAGCCTCATATGCAAATTGAGGAGAGGTTAAGTGTATGCAGAAATGATGAGCACATGGTTAACATGATACTGACACATATATCATTTAAAACAAGAGTTTCATATATATGCAGAAAAACATATGCAAGGTCCATATTTAACTTCGCAAAAAGGTGAAAATGCAAGGTGTTTTCTAGACCAAAAGAGATTACTCATGCTTTCAGTCAATGATGGAGGAGGTAATACTTAACATTTTCTGAGATTTTCCAAACAAAACACAAGAAGGAGAGGCTAGCCAGGACATCTCAGTATCTTAGCACGCAGCTGATCGGTGTATTTTATATACACCTTTTGAGTCTGTTTTAGTTAGTCTTTTGTCCCATTTTGCACATATAAGTGTCGTATTAGGATAGTTTTTCTTTCTATTGAGTCAAAGTGGTTGAAATGGCCAAATGGCGGAAAAGGAGCAAAAAGAGGGCAAAGAGGAGTACTAGAGTAAACGGAGAAAGTGGCAAACGAGGCTGAAATCCAGACTGCGCGGCCTCCTGCGATCGAAGCGGGCGGCGCTATTATTCGTAGAAGCTGCAGAAGATTGAGCCGCGCGCCCTCGAGAGACTGAAGCAGGCCGGCGCTAAACATCCAGAAGCCACGAGTTGCAGTGCGGCGCCCTCAGACAGCAGATATCAGGGCCGCGGCGCCAAAACACCCGAAGTATTGCAGAACTTTAGGCGCCGCGGCGCCTGACAGCAGGGCCGCGGCGCCGACGCGGAAAAATTAGGTCTTTTGACGGATTTTTGGGCCAGGCCTGGAAGGAAAAGAAGGGAGACGTTTTAAACCTATAAAAGGAGAACCCTAGGCAGTTTTCAAGGGTTCCCTTTCTTGCCAAACACAAGTGTTCTTGCCTAGGAGATTGGAGACCCAAACATTAGTAATTTCTTTTCTTTTTCTTTTCTTTAATTCAGTTTTTGCATGATGAACTTTGAATTAGTTCTTGTCATATTCATGGCTAGGAACTAATTCTCTTATAGGGCTTTCTATGTTGAATTTCTTGAACCTTATGTTATAACTTAATGCATGCTTATGGTTATTATTCTTATTGAGAGATCTATCCAATAATTGAGTTGAATTCTTGGTAGCTAATTGACAACTAGTTATCACTATATGATTTCTAATCAGATTCTGAAAAGGAGGGATTGTGAATATGCTGTAAGTTGGGTAGACGGTCTCGAGTTGGGGATGAAAATACCTCAATTAGATTTGTAGCGTTGATGAGAGGCTTAACAACCCTAATTTTGCGCATTGTGCGTGACGGTCAACTAGGTTTTTGTGCTTAATCCTCCTATAGAGTTACCCTTATCAGCGAAAGTTAGGTAAGGAACAATACTGGGGTTGAGTGTTTATATAACCCTAACGGGAGTATAAAACGATTTCGTAAACCTGCTTTCTCCAAAAGAAGAACACCATAAGTAATGCATTAGTAAGTAACATAAGCGGATAGTAAGGATACATAGAAGCCCTATTCTCATCACATCTGAATTAAATCGTTATAATTAATTAGCTTTTATAATTCTTAGTCATAAACAACCAATCACTCATTAATTCACCAAATAGATACTAGAAAATAGACAATTGGTACTTGAACCCTAATCCCAGAGGACGATATTCGGTCTTATCTAAGACTATACTACTTGATACGATAACGTGCACTTGCGTTTAAAAGTGTGTGCATATTACGCGCATCAGCAGCACGGAAGGTAGATTACATATTTAACATGCTTACTACAAGGACAGGATTACAAACTAAAGTAAGAAAATGCAAACAGGGGACATGATTTAATCATGATTCTCTATTGATGCACGCAGAACTACGATTAACCAACTCAACATACATGACCATAGGTCCAGATTTGAAACCCATGTACGTAAAGCCAGTTACATCGCAGTAAACAATAGACACGGACAGTGAACATTAGCCACCTCCCAGATCCTCCACTTACATGCACAATTCCCACATCAAACTATACCATATATGTATGCTTACTCCATGATCATGCTTGTATATTGATATAAGAATGCAACTATAGCTTTAACATGGCAAATTAGTCTAATTAAGCACAAAATGCTAACACAGGTCCCATTTAACTAACCGACAATGTGAAACATTCAATCAACCAATATTACTATCCTCTTTAAACCAATGCTAAACAACACAACGGACCTTTACATACTCTGAGATAGTACAACAAATTCCTCATAACACGATATTGGACAAATTGTGCGGCTTACTGTTTTAGACATAGCCTAATCGATATTAACAATCCAAATCTGAATCAGATAAATGAAAACAGGTTTAAACATATGTAATAATACTAACAAACACGATCAATGCAAATATAACGAAAAACACGCAGATTCATATAACGGAAACAAAATTTGAAGGGATTTGATTTTACCTTTTTTGGGTAGCGAACGGAGGCGGCGTTTCGACTCGTCGGACCCACTCGGATGGTTTTGCTACGCGATTGAAAAGAATGAAGTTTTTGCTTTGAGAATGTTTTACTGATTCTTGACTGATATTGCGAAAAAAAGGGTTTTTGAATTTGTTCTTGCTGCTTGACTGCTGAAAGAAGGGTGATTTTTAGGGGCGATTTTGTTGGGCTGATTTGGAGTACTGATTTCATGCGATTTGGGTATTGATTTGGTGTTGATTTTGGTGCTGATTTTTGGTAAGGTTTGGAATTCATTTTTTGGTAAGCTTTTATTGTAAGGGGTGATTTTGGATGATTTCCTGCGATTTAGTTATGGTAAGATGGGTAAGATTTGGTTAAGGGAATTTTGGTTACGCCGGATTCTCCAACCCGAAAATCCGACGAAGATCTCGGAGCGATGTAAATGGCTAGGTTTAGGGATTAGGTTATATGAAATGAGAGGGGAAGGGGCTGGAAAAAAGGTGGGTTGTTGGATGTTTTGGGCCAAGGGGAATGGGATTGGGCTGATGTTTTAATTGGGACTGAACGAAAAAAAATGCTATATTTTGGGCTCGGTTTTAATGTGTGTTATTTATTTTATTTTAATGGGAAATAGAGATGGGGGTATTAATAACAAATGCGGATATGATATTTAAGGAGTGCTAATGCGACGCCATTTTGTAATTACTTATTTAAATATGCATATGTTTATATAGGTAGGTATTATTATTATTATTAAAATTATTTTGCGGTGTTTAAAAGAATAGTTTAATTTTATAGGTAAATGATTGGAAGAGAGGGTCAAAATTGGGTGTCAACAACCTCAACCATTGAGGATCATTAAAGATTTTGGAAACTTAACCTCTACCCACACAGAGGATATCACTTAATGTCTATCATGGGAATGGCTTTGGATTCATATTTCTTTACAGAAATCATCACCGAAGTGCTTTTGCTTCCACCGAAGCGCTCAATTGAACATTTACGATTTAGTTTTTCCATTGAACCTAATTCCTGGGATCTCCAGTCAGTAAGGTTGAGTTTTCACCATTCGGTTCTTAATGATTGTGTTTTAAGCCCATTCCCCTAGACATACAGAACATTTGATCTCTGGGTATGCCCTTTGTCAAAGGGTCTACAAGCCGACAAACTTTCTTCTCTTATCCTGGAACCACATACCCCTCGGGTTGGTCCATATATATTTATTCTTCCAAATCACCATTTAGGAAGATTGTCTTGACGTCCATTTGATATATCTCAAGATCCCGCAATGTGGCGATCGCAATGAATACTCGTATGGACGTCATTCTAGACACCGGGGAGTACGTGTCAAAGTAATCAAGATCCTCTTTTTGTCGATAGCCCTTGACTACCAACCTGGCTTTGTACTTATCTATAGAACCATCTGCTTTATACTTTCATTTGATTATCCATTTACAACCCAACAATTTATTTTTCGGAGGAAGATCAACCAACTCCCAAGTATGGTTGTGCAGAATGGAGTCTATCTCACTCTCTATAGCTTCTTTCCAGAGCAGTGCTTCTGGAGTTGACAATGATTTAGCCATTGTCTGTGGTTCGTCATGAACCATATAAGCTACAAAGTCCAGACTGAAATACTTATCTTTCCTGGCCCTTTTTCTACGTCTTGGTTACATCTCTGGTACCTTTAAGTCCTGAGAATCTTGAACACTAGATTTCGGATAATCAGCCACTTCGGAGTCCACTAGAGCTGAACCACCTAGAGCCGGGCAGTTAATAACTCCGGGATCCCGAGAGCTTTGTTCATAACTTCGCTTGCGAGAGGTTATGTCTTTTTCCTTTCTATGAAACTTATCCTCAAAGAAATTGGCATTCCTTGATTCCATAATTGTACCCACATGGATGTCTGGTACATCTGACTTATGCACTCAGAAGCGATAAGCACTACTGTTATTTGCATATCTGATGAAAATTCAATCTACAGTCTTAGGCTCAATCTTGACCTGTTTTGTCTTAGGTACTTCAACATTTGCCAAACAACCCCACACCTTCAAGTATTTGTAGGTGGGTTTCTTTCCCTTCTATAACTTATATGGAGTCTTGTCCTTACCCTTATGTGCGACTCTATTAAGAATCTTATTAGCGGTAAGGAAAGATTATCCCCACATGTTTTGGGAAAGACCGGAATTGATGAGCAAGACATTCATCATTTTTTTTAACGTACGATTCTTGCGTTCAGCGACACCTTTTGATTGAGGTGGGTATGGAGCCGCCATTTGATGAACAATGCCTGATTGGGTACAATATTCTTCAAAAGGCACTACATATTCTCCCCCTTTATTGCTATGAATTGATTTAATACATACGCTTAGTTAGTTTTCAACTTCTGCTTTGTAGCGTTTGAATGCTTCAAAGGCTTCATCTTTACTTTTTAATAAGTAAAGGTAACAATACCTTGTGATATCATCTATGAATATCACAAAGTACTTGTTCCCCCTCTAGTTTGAGCAAACTTTAAATCACATATATATGTGTGAATAAGTTATATAGGAGCGGTTTCCATTTCGATGGATCTAAAGGGAATCTTTGTAAGTTTTGCCTCTACGCACACCTCATACTTACGTAGAGGGTTTACGTCGATAGACGACAACAACTCCAACTTTACCAATCCTTGGATAGATTGATAGTTTACATGTCCTAATCTATGATGCCATAAATTAGAGGACTCAAGCAGATAAGAAGAAGACTCAATTTTATTAATAGAAGGCATTACAGACAAGGCGTTAACTTTGAAGAGGCATTCACAGACAAAGCCCCTTCCTACAAAAGTTCCATTCTTAGTGATTATAAATTAATTGGATTCAAACACTATCCTAAAACCATCATTAACCAACAAAGGTCTTGAAATTAAATTTCTTCTAATATCATGGACATGCATCACCTCCTTCAGAGTAAGCTCCTTTCCGAAAGTCATTTTTCAGGACCACCTTTCTACCCCCAACACATCAGAAGAAACATTATTACCCATTAACAACTTCTTATCTGTAACTGGTGTATATGTGGAGAAGGCTTCTCTATTGGAACAAATGTGATGGGTAACACCAGTGTCCATCCACCACTGCATGGGATTCTCAATGAGGTTGACTTCAAGCACCACCACCAAGAATTTCTCAAACATATCGTCAAGAAGCGTGTCTTCGACGATGTTAGCCTTTGTCTTGCTCTTAATTTCTCTTTGTTCTCATTCTTGAGTTTGCGGTAATCCTTGATCATGTGACCAGGTTTCCCACAGTGATGACAGTTCCCCTTAAACTTCTCTGTTGTTGGGGCCTTACTATCCTTCTGGAACTTGTGTTTCTTGTTCGTGTTCCCTTTGACCTCCACCAGGTTTGTTTTTGCCTCAGCGGATTTCTTACACTTAGGAATGTCCTTCTTATTATCCTCCTGAATCTGGAGTTTGATAATAAATTCCTCAAAGGTCATCTCCTTTGTCTTGAGTTTTAAGTAACTCATGAACTCATTCCACGAGGGATGTAACTTCTCAATTAACGATGCAAACAAAAAATTGCTCATTTGGTTTTATTCCTTCCAAATCCATGTGATGTAACCATCTCTTTCCTTATAGTCAAGAGAGTTGAATTCTAGCATCTTATGTGTTGTACTTTTTCTGCAGTTTATTCCACAACTCTTTGGCAGATGAAATCACTATGACTCCATGCATAAATAGTCATCTTCATGCCATTAATGACATGAATAGGTTGGCCCATCCAGCCGTTTCATTTGGTTGGGGGTCCATTTCATCTCCAGCTTGTGGAGGATCTTCTGTTAGGAAACGATTCATTCCCATAACAGTCAGATAAAACAATATCTTCTACTGTCATCTCTTGAAGTTGGATACCATGAACTTTTTGGGCGTTCATGGTGGAATCCAACGGGTGGAGGAACAATAGTGTTCCCTTAGCAGTAGGAAAAGCGTTGTGAGAGCCTTGTGCAGAAGTGGGGAAGGCACTGGGTGTGCCTTGAGCAGCATCAGAAGATTCAGAAGCAAATTGTTCTCCTCCAGTCATCTTTCTTGTCACTTACAGCAGATATTGTCTTAATGACAGAGTGAATATCACTCGACTCAACAAATCTTGTTTCGTTCTTGTTTCTAGATTCAGGAGGATTGTGATTATAACAATTGAATTACAATCTTAAGATAATATTGTCTCGTATATCCTTTTACGGTGATTGACAACTTGTCTCCCAAGATAAAACAACAACTAACAAATGAACAAATGAAACTCAAGAGTTTACTAAAAGAAAAACCTTTGAGTGTTTGAGAGATTGCTTAGAGAAGAAGAAGATCAGAAATTTGATTGTGGTGTGTTCTTCCAATTGAGCCAAATGCCTCAATTTATAGTGTCATGAATATGACCTCTCAACTAGCCAACTAATGGTCTTTAATAGCCATATAATGACACTTATTGAGAGGTTACAATCAGCCAAATAATGACTGAATTCATGTGCCAAGTAATGAAGATTCAATGCCCCAAAACTAGCCCAAGAGTCAGAAATTCTCCATTTTTCGTCACCTTCATTGTCTGGGAAGCGATGCGGCGCTGCGGCGCCTGAGCTCCAGTATTTTAACTCCCAATTAGCATCGCGCTCCAGCGCCACGGCCCTTCGCGGCTCCGCGGTGATTTTTGACTCGTTTGATCTTACACTTCGCACACTTCTTCCTTCGTTTACCAACGTGGAACACTTGTCATTTGGCCAACAACCGTCTATCATTCTATGTCTCAAACATTTTATTTACGTACCAATATCTCTTTCACTAAGAAAATTTACGATCCTTGGTATAACGTGTGCACATGTGTGGAAACAATATTTCCGACGTCACGGGCCCCAATTATTCGAGTCATAAATAATAGGATAAACTTTATTCCACGTTTGATAAATTTCCAACAACAAATCTCGTATCATCTTACAATTAATTTCATTGTATTTGACCTCTTTGTCCTGTTTTATATAATCCCAAGGTCCAAATTTGGACTATAAGAATATTTTATTTATAACTTCAAATCAAGTGGGAGTTGGCTTTGATCTTAATTAAAAAGATAACAAGTCTTGAATAGAATAAATTAATTCAACTCAAGAAATAATCTTAGATATGTTCTATCACAATAAGATATCGTATCCAAACCAAAGAGGAAGTAATCCTATTGATATAATTCATGTTTGGTAACTTTCAACTTTCAATATTATTTTAAAAAATTCAAACTTCCCCTTCAAATTTAGATTCATTTTCAATTTGGGGGATAATTTTCATTCGGGAGAGGGATTTTAGAGGATAAGAGGAAGAATCCGTAAGAGTTATTATCCCATTTACTATACTTATGTATTCTAAATAATGCAAAGTCAAAGATTTCCTTTTCATTCTCTCTTTTTTTACTTTTGTGAAATGCACTTTGTACCATGTTATGGTGCAAAGTTCTCTCTTCCACTTTATATTAAAATGTGTTTTATTGGACTTGTAAATAGTTAGAAAAAGGGAGTAGTTTTGCGCATATGAGAATTGTACTTCGTAGGCAAAACGGATTGATTTGCCCCTCCCCCTGCGCGCAAGGTATACGTGAGGCCTAATTCAATTCCAGTTTTCCAAAATATTATTTTGCTATTTTTTAGCTTGCCCAAAATTGTCTAAATTTATGTTTTCGGATTAAAGTCCGGGTGTAACTCTCGTATCCGGATGTAGCTCTCCTACCTCCGAAGTTAGTTGTTACCGGTCAAGACTTATTCTTTTGAAACCGTAATTCTTCCGGTACCGATCAAAGCTCGTTAATTCAGAATTAGTTGTTGCAATAGTTATTATCCATAAAAACTCTAACTTAATGATGATCTTTATTTCTCAGAACGTTGGAGATGTTTCAGATCTCATTCATTATTCTCTGAACGTTAGAGACGTTTCAGATTTTAATATCTACTACCGAGAGCATGACATCTACCTATATATAGAGGTAGAAATCTTTATTGATACACCAAAAATTATATTATCTTCTTAAAAAACTATTTCTTTCCTTCTGTTTCTGGGCAAAATACTTTGTATAAACTCCAAACTTCCGACCACTAGTGCAAGTGTTTGGAAGTGATGTGGAACTTTGGGGAGCGTCGGGCTAAATGATTTGCACCGAAGTTGGTCTAAAATCACTTTCAAGGCTGGTAATTTGATAAGTTGTTTTTACTTTTCATTTGTTCTAATCAATATTGTCCTGTATTTTACTAATAATTTGAAAGCGACTTTATACAAAATTGATAGCATGACAGTTTCTTTGAACAAAACTTTTTCAGATTTATCAAAACTTAAGCTTTTGGATGGAAATAATTTTAAACGTTGGTCTCAGAAGCTTTTAAGTTGAACAATTAGAAGTTGATTATGTTCTGTTTGACGAACCAACTATTATTAATAATATTTCTAACACCACCGGTAGTTTTGGTGCCACGGTAGTACTATTGTTTGATTTATTTGTTACTAATAAATTTGCCAAGGATATTTGGGACAGTTTGAAAAAGAAATATGGTGTTGATGATGCAGGGAAGAAGAACTATGTTGTTGGCCAGTGGATTAAGTTTCAAATGGTTGACAATAGGCCAAACATGGAACATGTTCACGAATACAAGAACTTGACTGCCGATGTTCTTACCGAGGGCATAAAAATGTGCGAGATTTTTCAGGCCAATGTTCTGCTTGAAAAATTCCCACGTCTTGGAGTGATTACCGAAACCAACTGAAGCATAAGAAAAAACTTGACTCTTGAAACTAATCGGTTATATGAGGATCGAGGATGCAAATCGTCTCAATGATAAGATGAAAGCTCTTTCCCTTAATTCTTCTAAAGCTAATCTTGAGAAAACTTCAGGTACTATTGTCAAAGACATGCTCAAAGACAAATAGAAGACAGTCGAGAAAAGGGAAATTAAAAGAAGAAGAATCACATCAACAAGTCGGAGAACCAAATTCGAAGTCAAATGGACCTTGCTTCATTTGTGGTAAACTCGATCCAAGGATTTCCAGTGCTATCAAAGACAACATGAAAAACTCAAAAGTCGGGAGGACAAGGTGTTGCCCAAGCCAATATCTCTACCGAAAATGAAGTGATTTCCACTATAGTCGTGGAGGCAAATCTGATGGCTAACAATTCAGATTGGGTACTGGACACATGCACTTTGAGACATCTTTGTGCTAATAAGGAGTTGTTCTATACATTTGAGGAGTCTACTGATGACGAATGTGTCTATACGGGTAACTCTATACGGGTAACTCTATTACTGCTTGAGTTATGGATAAAGAAAAAGAAAAAACATACTTACGTTAACTTTTGAAAAAACTTTAGCCTGAAACAATATTTTGCATGTTCCCTTCCTTCGTAGAAACTTAATTTTTGAAGCACTTCTCAACAAAGCCAACCTTAAACTTGTTTTTGAAGCTGAGAAAATAATAATTTCTAGTGAAGGAGACTTTGTTGGAAAGGGACATCTTAGTGGAGGCATGTTTGTACTGAACATTGTTCAAGAGTTTATTAATAAAAATATTTTCAGTTCTGCTTATATTGATGAGTCTGTTGATTTATGACATGGTAGACTATGTAGTTTGATATTGCTTATATTAAAAGACTTAAAAATGAAATTAATTCATGCGATAAAAATTGATGTATTATCTAAGTGTCATGTGTGTGTAGAAGCAAAGCATGCTAAGAAACCACTGTTAAACCCCATTTTAACCGGAGTCAAAACGGTGTAGCACATATGGTTGATTCCTGAAATGTATTTAAAGAGTCGCCACCTAATTATTTTAAAGATAAATTAGGATATCTACTTAGCAAAAATCTGCTAAAAATAACCACAATTAAATGTCTACAAAACTTAATGAGATTCTAGGTAAAAGTTCTCTATTATCCTAAGGGGAAGGGGTTAGACATTCTTTAAGATCCGCTAACATGCAGTTATCCGGTCAAACTTAGGTTTTAATCATTGTATTAGAAAACATGTTTTGAAAATATAAAGTTCAAGAAAAGATGTTTGCAAATAATTGTTTGAAGTATATAATTCTCCATAAAATTTGCATGAGGTTTTGTTTAACAATGCAAAAAATGGTTTTGTTTGGAAAGTATATTTTGCATGTAAAAATTGTTTTTTGATAAAAATATGCATTTGTGGCAAAAATATATGTGACGAGCCTAAAATAGACTAGTGGGGATTTTTCTTTTTTTAACTATCATTTCTAATTTATTAATCCTAAGTCGACCTATTTTAAACATTTCAATAATTGTACAGGGTTACATAATTAACTACAACAAGAAGAAAAAGACAGAGTTTAGAGAGTTAACGACTAGGACGGGTGATGACGTCGACCCATCCTATATTTTAGTTTAAGTAGAAAATATAATATTCATATGAAAATGATTAATTTGGCAATTGATGAAAATATTATGAGAAAATCAATCACCAATGCCGATGTCGAGATATTAAAATTATTTACTTATATATTAATAAAATATAATATTCAATATTTTAAAATTATGTGGTAATTAGTGAAAAGATTAAAATTACTGATTTTTAGAGAATTTTCAAGACTGGGAAGCATAGTGAAATTAATTGAAGATAAAAGGACGACTTGAACAAATAGTCGGTAAAGATGGGACAAAATTGGGTGTCAACAACCATTTAAATCTGTTACTAGTAGAAAAATAGAATTGCTTAAACTAGTACATTCAGACTTGACAGATTTCAAGAACACTGTTAGTAAATGTGAAAAAAGTATTATATTATTATTGTTGATGACTTTTCTAGATACACTAAGGTATATCTTCTTAAGTCTAAAGATGAGGCTGAAAGTATGTTTTTGAAATTCATTACAGAAGTAGAAAATCAATTAGACAGAAAAATTAAGAGACTCAGATCTGATAGGGGTGGTGAATATACTAATAGTACTAATACTCTAGAGGCCTTTTTGTGAGAAAATAATATAATATGTGAGGTTAGTGCTACCTATACTCTCCAACAAAATAGTGTAGTTGAACGTAAAAATAGAACCCTTAAGAAGATGATGAACTCTATGCTTTTAAGTTCAGGTCTATTTGACAATATGTGGGGGGAGCTATTTTGGATGCATGTTATATTCTTAATAGAGTTCCTCATGAAAAATTAGATAAGACTCCATATGAATCGTAGAAAGGGGTTTTTCCTAACTTGAAATTTCTGAAAGTGTGTGGGTGTTTGGCTAAGGTTGTCTACCTGATTTCAAACGGGTAAATGTTGGATCTAAGACTTTTGACAATGTCTTTAAAAATAGTGCTGCTTATAGATTTATGTGTTTAAATGATTATTCTATTTTTTAATCTAGAGATGCATAATTTTTTTAGCATGTTTTGTTGTTGAAAAAATGATGTGTCTAGTGATATGCAAAATAATGCTTCTACATTTCTCCCGGTTAATACTCATATTATGCCTTCTTCTAATGTTGTTAATAATGAGCATAAAATTAAAATTAGAATGAGTTAAAGACGTAGAATAGAGACTAACTTTATCCTAATTTTATTACTGCATTTTTACTGAGAGTTATGATATTGATTTCTTAAATGATGAATTAGTGTCTATTTACTTAATGGAAGAAGGCTCTAAGACTTATGATGAAGCAATGAGGTCAATAGATGTTATATTTTGAAAAGATGCCATTAAAAGTGAATTATATTCTATAGTTTCTAATCATACTTGTGACTTGTATGATTTACCTAAAGGTTCTAAACCCATAAGTAGCAAGTAAATATTTAAGAAGAAATTGAGACCGGAGTAGTGCTTGATAAATATATGACTAGACTTGTGATTAGAGGTTTTAACCAAAAAAAGGTATTGATTACTGTGATACTTATTCTCATGTGACTAAAATAACGACCATTAGAACTCTTATTGCCTTAGCCCCTATTCATAATTTAGTGATACACCAAATGAATGTTAAAATGACTTTTTTAAATGGTGATTTAGAGGAAGAGATCTATATGATTCAATCTGAGGATTTTGTGGTCCCAGAACACGAAGATAAAGCATGCAAGTTGAGGAAGTCCTTCTATGATTTAAAGCATCCACCTAGGCAGTGGTATGAAAAATTTAACAACACATTAGTGGAGATGATTTTGTTGTTAATACTTCAGATACCTATGTTTATTTTAAAATGATAGGATCAAGTTGTGTGATTATATATTTATGTGGATGATATGTTAATCTGTGGTCCTAATGTGAATGTTGTAAATGAGATTAAAGGATTTTTTATCTTCTAAATTTGAAATGAAAGACCTTGGAAAGGTAGATGTGATTTTAGGAATTAAAATCAAAAGAACTGTTAAGGATTTTTCTGTGTCAGTCTCATTACATTGAGAAGATGTTGAAAAAGTTTATTGTTTTGATGTTGCTCCAGTGATAACTCCTTATGATCTTAGCATACACTTAAGTAAGAATAAAGAATATGCTAAAATAATTGGGAGTGTAATATTTCTCGTGAACTATACTCGGCCTGATATTGCTTATGATGTTATTAGATTGAGTAAATATACTCATAGTACAGTTATGAACATTGGACTGCTCTTCAACGTTTATTAATGTACTTGAGAGATATTATAGATTGGTGTTTGCATGTTAATAAATTTTCTACTATTTTAGAAGGTTTTTGTGATGCAAACTGAGTAACTGACAATGATAAAGTTAGCTCCACAAGTAACTATGTGTTTACTTTGGGCGCGGGTGCTCTTTTTTGGAAGTCTTCCAAACAGACTTGTATAACACGTTTTACTATGGAACCTGAGTTTATTGTTCTTGAGATGATAGAGCAAGAAATTGAGTGATTGAGAAACCTTTTAGTAGATCTGTCATTGTGGGAAAGACAAACTTCTCCAGTATCCTTATACTATGATTCACAGGAGATTGCAAAGAACATTGTAAACAATGATAAAATAAGACATATTCGCATCAGACATGGTGTGGTTAAACAACTGTTGAATCATGGTGTTATTTTCTTGAAATATGTAAGGTCCGAAAGAAATTTAGCGGATCCTTTAACCAAAGATTTATGATCCTTGAAACATCGAGAGGGATGGGGCTGAAGACTATGGATTGAGGTAATATGGTGGATACCCATTTGTGGTCAAACGAAGCCACATAGGCTATCAATATACACTATATTTTCTATCCCCTATGACGTGTGGTAGCGTTAATAAGGTTGATCTTATTTGCTCTTAGTTATTCAATAGCCTTAAGGTGATATATCTTGAGATAGACTTGATGGAATCACCTTCATGAGTGTAAATATGTGGTCGCCTTTTATGAAAAATTTAGGCTGTCTTTCTAGAGCGCTCATTAGACTCAAGATGTGTGTGCATGACGATAAACACATTTTGTTAGTATCACATAATTTGCATAAATTAAAGGATATAGTATGTGTCGTAGGGGGTCTCAACTTATGTCTAATTAGTTCAAAAGTACTCCACTTTTTGAATATTTGTTGTTGTCTCATTTCACCACATGTTAATTCAAATCGAAAGATATTAACACTTAAGTACATGTTTCCTCATTTTGCCCAGAATTCATTTTCTTTGCATTAGTGGGGGATTGTAAGAGTTATTATCTCATTTCCTATACTAATGTATTCTAAATAATGCAAAGCAAAAGATTCTCTTTTCATTCTCTCTTTCTTGGCTTTTGTGAAATGCACTTTGCACCACATTGATGGTGAAAAGTTCCCTCTTTCACTTTATATTGAAATGTGCTTTATTTTTTCAAAAAAGGTGGACCTCCCACTCCGAGAGCCCCACATTCGGTCCAACAGGTTGTGAAGGAGTTAATCATGGTAACTCAACTGATTGTGAAATGTGCTTTATTGAGCTTGTAAAGAGTTGGAAAAATGGAGTAGCCTCGCGCACATGAGAGTTGGGCTTCATAGGCAAAATGAATCGATTTGCCTCCTGCTCGCAAGGTATACGTAAGGCCTAATTCAATTTTGATTTTGTAAAATATTATTTTGTTATTTTTAAGCTTACTCGAAATTATCTAACTTCATGCTTCCGGATTAAAGTTCGGCGTAACTCTCATATCTGGATGTAGCTCTCCTATCTCCGAAGTTAGTTGTTATCGGTCAAGACTTATTCTTTCGGAACCGCAATTATTCCGGTACCGGTCAAAGCTCATTTCTTCAGAATTAATTATTGCAACGCTCATTATCCATAAATACTCTAACTTAATGGTGATCTTTATTTCTCTGAATGTTGGAGACGTTTCAGATCTCATTCATTATTCTCTAAACGTTAGAGACGTTTCAGATTTCAATATCTACTATACAAACCTTGACATCTACCTATATATAGAGGTTGAAATCTCTATTGTTGATACACAAAAAATACATCTTCTTAAAAAATGATCTCCTTCCTTCTGTTTCTGGACAAAATACTTTGTGCTAAGTCCAAACTTCTAGCCACTAGTGCAAGTGTTCAGAAGTGTTATGAAACCGTGGGGAGCGACCGAGCTAAATGATTTACACCGAAGTCAGTCCCAAATCTCTTTTAAGACAGTGACTTGCCACGACACATCTGTCATTCGATAAGTTATTTTTACTATTTATTTGTCCTTAATCAATATTGTTCTTCTATTTTACTAACAGAATCAATTAAGACCTGGATATATACAACGATTCAATGATAATAATATTTAGAGTTTAACTATTATATAACTATCAAATCACTTAATAGATATCTAGAAATAACCCTCTAAAAAAAGAAGTTATAATCTTGAATATAAGATAAGTTAATTGTTTATTTGTGACAACAAATAAAGGTGATTTGATATTGAATTATTTACATGATATATAAGTTAAATTTTAAGTTATAATAGTTAAAACTGATTAAGGAATGCAAATATACAATTAAGGATGTGATGAGATGGATGAATCCTTAATCACAAGTTTCAAGTTCGAGCTATAAGAATGAAGAATTTGTTCGTAAAGAAGTCATTGCAAAATACTATAAAAAATTTAACAAAACATTCTGAAAAAGTAGTTATTATTTTTCTTTTCAGAATGCTTTGTTATGCTTTTTATGGAGTAGTATTTCACCATGACTTTTTTACTTAGGTTGTTTCTTTTTTTCGAACTGCTTTCATTTGCTTGCCTTGAGTCCATGGGCGAGCCACCTTAGGCGAAAAGTGGTCAGGTGCACAACCTTCGCCGAAATAGTATGCGGTATTGATCGGTGTATTTTATATACATTTTTGGAGTCATTTTTAGTTAGTATTTTACTCATTTTGTTTATGTTTAGTATAGTATTAGGATCGTTTTCCTTTCTTTTGTGTCACAACGGTCAGAAATGGCGAAAAGAAGAGAAAATGAGCTTAATTGAGATGAAATTGCACACTAAAGGGGCGATAAATGAAGTCTAGAAGTCGGGAAGTATAGACAAGATCGACGAAGCGGATGAAAGCGGGCGGCAAGCAATCCGCGAAAAACGCCTCGGGCGCGCTGAATGTTCTGAAAGTTGATTTCGCGCGAGTTTTGTTATTGTGGCGCCATCTTGAGACCACGCAGCGAGATTTACGAGTTTTGGGTGGGTGACACGTTTTCAGGATAAAAAAAGGGATAACTTTTTCTACCTACATAATCCTTAACCCTTTACCTAAAGGATTCTTGGGCTATAAATAGTCTCTACATCATTAGAAGAATTTCATTCCCATTCCATTCTCCATCCACCATTCAATTCCATCCATCTTGTAAATATTCCACAACACAATCCTTGGATGCTAGAAGGCTTGGAGACTTGTTCCTGAGTATTTTTCTTTTCTTTCTTTTGCTTTGTTTATTTCAGTTCATGTATGGAGATTATATTAGTTCTTAGCGTGACTATGACTAGGAGCTAATTACTTTATTAGAGATTTCCTTGTGATTCACTTGAAACTCTATTCATGAATTAATATATTAGTTTGGTTTCTTCTTCACTTATTTAAGATTTATTCAATTGTTTTGATTGCTTGATAATTAACTGATCACTAGTTATCATCACTTATATGAGTTCTAATCGAAATCCGAAAGGGGAGATTGTGAATATGCTATAGTTGAATAAACATAGGTTTAAATTGTGGACGAAAGTACCCCGATACTTGTGTAGCTTAATAGGTTATTGCTCTTAATCCTCCTTATAGTCAATATTGTCACCGAAAGGTAGAATGGTTCTTCATTGGGGTTGAGTGTTTATATTACCTTAACAGGAGTATAAAACGGTCTAGTTAACCTGCTATCTTAACGTAGAAGAAGAAGTTAGTCTAATTGTATTAATGATTGAATAGAGTGGATAGTTGATGATCTTGGAAGCCTTAATTCGCCATCATAACTGTTTTAAATCAAAGTATTTTCATAATTAGTTTATTTCCTGCATTATTAGTTTAGAATTCCAACTCAATTAACGTTAACCAAATAGAAACTAAATCATAGATAATCGGTACTTGAAAACCAGTCTCTGAGGACGATATTCGGTCTTACCTAGATTATTACTTGTAACGATACGTGCACTTGCGTTTAGCGTGTGTATAAATCGCACATCAGGTATACATATGTTAAATGTTAGCTATTATAAATATATATTTAATTTTACACATCCTTTGTCAAATTCCTGGCCCCGTCACTGTTTTAGCCGATGATATATCGGAAACAACCTCTCTTGTGATCCACCACCTGTGTACTTTCCATCTCCAGACTTCACTTATGATCTATCGAAAACAACCTCTCTTGTGACTCCATCACCTGTGTACTTTCCATCTCCAGACCCCACTTATGAGATTATACTAAGCTTGTTATTGTAGTAATCCGTCTTTTTAAAAGCTAAATCTTGAATATTTGCTTTCTTTATTGATGGTTCACATGGACATGATATCTAACTTTCTTCAATCATCTGCTAACTCCTGCTGGTCTTACTTCTCTTTTCGAGGTTAAAGATCAGAATCATTTGTAAAAAATAGTCTAAAAGCCCATAACTAAACCAGATGCTTTTCTGTGTTAAATAATTTTCTCTTCTGAAATCTCTAATATCATCCTTCCATTCACCAAATTCTGCCGATAGGTTCTCACAGATGAAAATGTTCAAACAATGTAAACGTTTTTTATGTGTTCATCTGGACTTTACTTTCTGGTGTGGGTAACATGTTACATAGTTTAATACTATATAGTGTTTTCTCCAGTGTCTTCTCTGTAACAGAAACTTATTAGTAAAGGAGTAAAGTTCCTTCAACTTTTAATTGAGCTTTAATGACCATAATCTGCTGTTCTAATTGTGATCATGTTTGTATTTGCTTCATAAATATGTTGAGATAAATCTATAATCCTAATAGAAGATGTTGGTTCTCCGATTCAGGTGAACGAATTACCTCCTGATAAACCTACCGATCAAAGCAGTAAGTCTTCCGTTTTGACAAATGAAGAGCCTAATATGGTTGTCAAATCGGAGGATACCGAGGTTCAGCTACAGGAAAGGCAACGCTACCACAAGTACATTGTCATGGAAATCCTCGTCTTATTACTTTCGACATTTGGATTATACTTTTTTGACAAAAGGAACGACATCCTCGACTGGTTGGTGGTTAAATGAAAGTACTTGTTGGATTACTTTGTACAGATTCTTTGATTGTTTTTGTGTTCATGTTCTTTTTCTGGTGGCTGTAAATGTTGTTGTGATCTCTTATTTTTTTGTTTTAATTCAAAGCTCAAGATAGAGCCATTTTTAAGCTATTGTGTCAGTGGAATGAATTGTAAACTCAAGATAGAACCATTTGTAAAAGCAACTGTTTTAATGGAATGGGTATTGTTGTGGATTGTTCTTGTACTTATTTTGCCTGACTCTAATTTGAAGCACTATTGAGGGCGGAGCCAGGTGGTGCCGACCCTCTTTGGCGAAAAATTACCCTATATATATAAGGTTAACATTATGTTTTATGTATATAGATGTTGAACCCCTTGGCTTTTTGTTTGTTTACTCCTTTATATTTTTGAAATTCATTAGTAAAAATCCTGGCTCCGTCAATGGAGCAAATTTAGTATCGGAGTTTTCACTGCATTGCTTATTGTCGCGTATTGCTACTTTATTCCTTACAAGTGTACATCAGCAAATAAACAGTTTGCACCAACACCAATGAAGATAAGACTGTTAAGATCAAATAGAGCAGAAAGATTATTTTCTGATCATGATGCAACAGTAAAATATACTGCCATTTATACAGTGATGCTCCTTAAAATATAATCCAAGACTCTTGCAATATAGTCACTAGCATGATCAATGTACTATGTCTTGTTTTAAATACATGTGCAAGTCCCCTCTACACAAAATGGAATCCCACCTTCACATTTTATATGACAATCTTCTTTAGTCTTACACCTGTCTCCTGTCATAGCATTTGAAGATCACAATACTCGTTAGTATATAATCTTGCGCAAATAAATATACTATTTGAAGAGTTTTAGTTACATAACTTGGTACCTAAATTGGTACGTACCTTTATTATCGGTGGAGTATGTCTTGGGTGCTAAACATACGCAAATCCGAGTAACACAAGTTGGCAACCCAGATTCACATTTCATATGACAATCTGCTCTACTCTTGCACGACCCTCCTCTCTGTCCTATTACCTCACCTGAATATTATGATCAAACTCGTTAGTATATATCTTGTATATTGATAAATTTTTAGAGAACTTATATAAATTGAAGCGGCGCCTTGGATTAACTGATAAAGTTGATGTGACTAGAACTACGCAGAATAGACCTTGTGGTACGGCCCTCGGCTGCCCCTAGTTATATAAATTCGAACATAGAGAGAGACAGAGGGAGGGATACACTAACCACATGAAATGATCAAGAAGGAGGCGACTACCAAAAACACATTCTGCCTGCTCATATTGCACAAGAGAAAACCTTTTTCTTTATATAGCTTTAGTGTGCTTCTTTTTCCAATTATCCCTTGAGACCCACCAGTTTAGTGTGCTTCTTATTGCTACATTATATAGTATTTAGTTCATTAAGAACCTGCTAATTTTTCTACTTAATTAAGAGATTTTATTTCATCATGTTATTTCCAATTATTGATTGTTTCTTTCCAAAATTTGAAATTTGGTAAAATGAATTCCAAAATTTGAAAGTTTTTATTTCAAAATATTCAATTAATATAATTTAAGTTAATTCCAAAATTAGTCAAATTAATTCCGGAAAAGCAAAACGTGACAACTATTTGTAGACAAAGTTATTACAACATTACCTTATATCGAGATGCCCATTATAAGTATAGTCTAATAATGCTCATTATTCAATCTTAGACATGTTTACATAAACTCATAAAGTAGCATGCTATATTTGTATAAAAACAAAAAGATAAGAATGACCCATTTTATTAACCTCAAGGACATATAAAGATGTTATTGCAGAGAAAACACGAGCTAAAGGTTTTTTTATGGTGCTAAACTTAAATTTTTTTGGCTGAATATTTAGTCATTTATTCAAGAAAATGACTAAATAAAAGCACACGATAAGTGTGATTTAGCATGAATGTTATTGCTCTTATCGGCGCCGCGGCGCCAGAAGTTCTGCGATACTTCGGATGATTTGGCGCCGACCGCTCTCTGGCATGCAGCGCGCGCCGCAACTTCTGCGCCTTACGGATATCGGGCGCCGCGCCCCGCTCATTGGCATGAGGCGCGCGCGCCCGTCTGCCTCTGCCTCGTTCGCCACTTTCTCGTCTTTTAAGCTCTGGAACCTCTACTTTTGCCCTCTTTTAGCTTCTTTTCCGTCATTGGACCATTTTAACCACTTTGACTCAAAAGAAAGAAAATCTATCCTAATACGATACGTATTTGTACAAAAAGGGACAAAAGACTAACTAAAAAATGACTCGAAAAGTGTATATAAAATACACCGATCAAATACCCCCAAACTTAACCTTTGCTCGCCCTCGAGCAAAGATAAAAAGAAAGAAATAAAGACTCAAGGAAACGAAAATAAAAGACTCACTGACATTGATCACTTTGCTGCATTGGTATTACTTAGAAAAACATGAAGGTTAGCAGAATAATATGCAAGAACATATAGCCTGAAATTTCAGCATTCTAAATACATTAAGCTAGATATTTCGCAAACTCATTTTTATCATGCTTAATGGAAGTCAAATACTGAATCATGCATGTTAATTTCAAAATTCCTATGGCATGTTTACTTGCTATTCTCCACTAATCATGGCTATGCATCTAAGAGATCTTCAGGACTTTTACGGGTTGTAATGTAGACTTAGGTATGGGTAGGTAAAAATAGGCATTTAGGCTCATTTTTGTGTACCATAAGCTCTTTAGCTTTTCAGTGTTTCCCTTTTCTTTTGATTCTTTTATTCACTTCAAATCTATCTTTCCCCTCTTTTGTTTTGGGAGAGTGAAGTGTATTATAATAACAAGCACCCCCACACTTAGGCTTTTGCCTATTTCTCATTACTTTTTTATTGGGGTGCATCACTTTTGTTCACTCTTTTTGTCTCTTTTTTAACACAATTTATTCCAACTATTTCACATGTTTACTTATGGCACAAGTATGGGAATATAGGGTGTCAAAGAAAAAGTTCAATTTTTAGGCTCAATGGGGCTGACTAGGGATACTTTTAATGTCAGGGATAGAAAAGAGTGGTAAGAATTGACTAACAAAGAAACGCCTGAGTCATCTCCCTAACATGCATATCGTAACTATTTCGCCTCAAATAGCAAACAATCATAACACATAGGTTTAAATCATTTAGCATGCACAATTCAAGCACGAAACTCCAAATAGACAGATTTTGTGAGTTTTTGGCATATCTAACCTAAGTGTTTAGATAGTTGCTTTTAATTCCGTTACATTATTCCACCTTACTTCACTAGGTGTTTCTAGTAACTACAACATACATGATCTTTTGACAGACAATTATGACTCAAAAAAAAATTGTGACTCAAAAATACACAAAAACAACAAAAAGACTTAAACATACTCTAACAATAAAACACAGATAAAACACCCCCCCCCCCCTCAAACTTAAATCACACATTGTCCCCAATGTGTGTAGATTCAAAGACAATAAAAGAAAACATGACACTTACAGACTTGGTTAAAATGGTGGTGGTGGCGGTGGCATTGGATAGTGCATTGACCACTGGTTGAACAAGGAACTCATCTCGTTAATTTGCTGCCTCATTTCTTGTTGTCCTTGTATCACCGTGTCCAAACTCTGCATCATCCTCATCCGATTCTCGAGATCGCTCCATCGTGGGCCGAAGGTTACGATTACGTGGTTGGTGGTGGCTGCTCCTGCCGCGTATTGAGCCTCTGTTCGGGCTCATCTTCGTTCATGCGGCCTCTGCTGCTGCTGGCGGTGGTGGTCTTTGCTCTTCTTGCTTCTTCTTTGGGGGCTTGGAGTGCAGGAAAGAGTGCACTATCCCATATGTCACGAGCGGTTGGTTTCTCATTAGTGTCGATGGTAGATGGGACCCGTTCGTATGGCATAAATTAGTGATAAGTGAGCCATGTCCCAATCCACCTGTTGTTACCAACCTGCTGATTTCTTCAATGCTCTGCACTATCTCTTTCCCCACATCAATCGTCTTCCCCGTCATGATTCCATATATCAATTTAATCCTATCTTCTGGCACTCTGGTGAAGTGCGTTGATGGGATCAGACGGCATCGACGAAATCTGATCCAACCCTTGGCTGCTTTGTTGAACTGACACCTGCTCAGTCCTCTTGCCCCATTTCTGGCAATATCAAATGCAGCCCCAGGGTAGCTTACTGTGTCTGCGACGGCATTCCAGTCGATGTTGGAGGTGCTTCTAGACCATGTTCTAAAGTAACTCCAATCACCATCTCCTCCTTCAACATATGCTGTTTTTAGAGACATATTTATCGCTTCTGCCGTCACAGGCATATATCTTCCCCTCACAAAGCATTTGTTGTCCACCCTCTCCGGAAAGTTAGCATAGAATTCACGCACCATCGATGTGTTCATTGGTGCTATCTTGTCCGGGTTTACAAATCTCTTCCACCCCATCATCTCAATCATTGCCCGAATGGGCTCATAGACATCCTCCTCCCCAAACGAATCCCTCTGGTAGTCCATTCCCCTTTCAGGGATTAAAGGCCTAGTACTAAGCTTTTTGTATCTTGTATAAGCTTGGTGGCTAACGAACCTAGTATCATCGTATTGCGGGGCTGAGGTGGATGTGGAGGCTCTTCTCTTTCTGGCAGACATGGTTAAATCACTTTTTGCAGCTTACAAACTTAGTATCACAAATGTTTCCCAACACAATCACACAACACTAGCAGCTACAACACTAACACCCCCAAACTCCAACTCCTGTACTACACAATACCCACACCCTCCTTGTATACTCCTCCTCTAAATTTCACAACCAAATTTTCAACACCCCCAACGACTTCAACAATGCAACACTCCTCCAAACTATTACCTCCTTTGACTACTGAAAAGCTTTCAAGAAAAGATGAAGATTACCTTTTTGACGGTGTTCTTCAAGGTTTTCTTGCTTCTAATGGTGATTTGAGGCACTTTGATGAAGTTTTGTTGGTTGAAATGGTTAAGGGTTTAGGGACTTTAGGAGTTTTTGGTTGTGGTTGGGTTTGATTTATGGAAGATTTGTGGGTGAGGGTTGAATTTTCGTGGGTTCTGTGGAGAAGAAAGGTTAGGTTTTGGTTTTAAATTGGGGAAAATCGGATTTTTGGGCGTTTTATTACTTTCTGGATTTTCGGCATGTGGCGCCAATTTCTGACTACTTGGAATTTCTGCGCGGCCCGATCTGAGCGCGCGGCTAGACTTGGCAATTTTTCGGGTTTTGGCGCGCATCCTCGCTCTGAGCCATGGCTTAATCTTCAACACTTTTCTGCTCTTTTGGCGCGCGTGCTCTGGGCCGATGGCGCTACCCGCTTTTTTTTCCGAAATCCTGTTGTTCTTCAGTTTGTCGCCCTTCAATTTATTGGCATATACCATCAATCACAACATAAACTCTACCTCAGTGAGACCGTTCTTAATAAAAACTACTATATTAACGTAAAATAAATCAAAATACCTTGGGTTGCCTCCCAATGTAGCCGTCTTTAACGTCTTTTAGTCGGACGCAAGTTCCTTAACTCAATAAGTGTGGGGTGGATTAACCCCACAACCAATCCATTTTCTCCACATTTTTCGTTTTCGGTTTCTTCTTCTTATTCTCTTCTTATAATTATCTTCAAGGGGAGGTTCAGGAACACATACCTGCTTTTGTGGAGGTTCGGCGTCACATACTTGCTTTTGTGGGCTCATCTCCCTTGGTTTGACTTGTACTGACTCACATGTGGGTTTGATGGTGCTGATTGCAAAGCACCTGCTCATGGTTGGTGGCTCAATGATGTGTTTAAATACTTTAAAAACCATTTCTTCCTTCTCCACACTCAATGCCAGCTCTCCTCTTTCTACATCGAAAAATGCTCTCCCTGTCGCCAGGAATGGTCTCCCCAATATGATAGGAATTTCTGCATCCTCTTCCATGTCAAGAATAAGGAAGTCCGCAGGAAAAAAGAATTTTCCTACTTTAACAATCACGTCCTCAATCTTCCCTCTTGGATGAACCACTGTCGGCCACCGCGGGCTCACCGTGGTTGGTTTGGCCTCACCCAACTCCAACCGTTTAAATACCGATAAAGGCATCAGATTTATACTTGCCCCTAAATCGCACAGAGCCCTGTTGCATGTCACCCTGCCAACTGTGCAAGGTAGTGTATGTCGCGCCCTTTTCCGACCGCGACATTATTCTAGCGAACCCTGCTTAAATAAAAATGTTAGCAAATAAAAAAAAGTGTTAAATGTGCAAAAGAATGCTAAAATGTTAAAATGTTTAAAGGGTGCTTAAATATTAAAAGGGGGCTAGAAATGCTAAAGGGTTCGCGGAGTCGCCACCTAATTATTTTGGGTGAATTAGGACACCTAAATGCTGACTATGTTTAAGTCAACGTTAACTCCATTTTAATGGTCTGCTAAACTTAATGAGATTCTGGGCAAGGGTTCTTTATTATCCTAAAGGGAAGGGGTTAGGCACCCTAAAGGATCCGCTAACTTGCGGTTGTCCGTTCAAACCTAGGGTTAATTATTATTGCTAAGAATGCATGTTTGAAAGATATTTAATAGAAATATTTTTGGCAAAAGATTAATAAAATTAGTGCTATCAAACACATGTAAAGTTTAAAGCATGCCCTATATTATTTATGAAAAATAGGTGATGCAAAGTGGATTTATCGACTAAATGTATATATTTGCCTACCTTAATTAGTATCCCATATGCTTAAGGGGGTTCCTTAGTATACATAAAAATAAGATTTCTATATAGATTTTGTAGCAAATGGGTTAAGAGTTTTGGAAAAATATATCCTAGCTACATAATTAATTATGCAAGTTAAGATTATCAGGTGGTTTAATATAGCTTAAACTATGTATGGATAATCTAAAATATTTAATTCAGAGGGAAACAAATTGCTAATTAACTACTTTCTAATCTATTGACTTAAGGTTTGGCATTCTAAGAGTTCTACTAATAACGTAATGTTAGACAATTAATTTACAATAAATGAATGGGCAAGATAAAGGAAATAATAGTGACTCAAGGGGATGGCGACAACATTCGCCGGTGGCTTGGAGTTTTTCGAGACAGGGGTGAAGATGCACATAGATGTAGGTCCTCGTTTGTTGTAACCCATGAGGAGTCTCGCAATGAGACTCTTCGTTTAGCTCCGATGCGTGTCATGCAAAAGATAAGAAGATAAGGATTAGTATATGCACTAGATCGAGCGTAATCACATTAAGCTCAAACATACACTCATAATTCAATTGCTACTCAATTATATCAATCTAAGTAACTGTCACTTTTGGGCAAAAGAGGACATCATTATTCCCAGCAGTGGGCCTTGAGTATGAGTAGTAGTCAGAAGAAGACCTCCAAAACTATCAATAATAGAACTATCAATTTTTGTATCCTATTGTCACAGGTCACGTGAACAAGCCAATGGGCCAAAGGAATAGCAATCCAAATATTTCACC
The DNA here is from genome assembly GCA_029844215.1 of Przewalskia tangutica. Lineage (NCBI taxonomy): Eukaryota > Viridiplantae > Streptophyta > Magnoliopsida > Solanales > Solanaceae > Przewalskia > Przewalskia tangutica. Next base: position 36,342,693 of record CM056735.1, read on the forward strand.
TAATTACTAGGTTGGGCAGAACCCATCATACGCAGGAATAAAAGGCAGGCACAATATTTTAAATCAAAAGACCCAAGCAGCAATGGCATACGAAATGCACTCCAAACATAAAGTTCTCCTTCCAGATTTATATAGGCGTAAAAAGCGAGACAAGCCCAACCACAAAAACAAATTCTTCAGATTTATAGAGAAGATATAGCAATATATTTGTATTCGCTTGATGTATACTAGATCAGTATACCCTGTGTTTCTCAGGATATATCATCTCAAATCCAACAAATCAGTGGCAGATACCTCTTTCACAAATATGTATTTCAGATAACAAAGTAATAAACTAGCACATAAAGGGGGGGGGGGGCTAAGATTTGACATTGAATATGTAGGATTTGCCTTAAACTAGAGTAAGCACACAGTCATTTATAGGTTATGTGTTAATCTACTGATTTTATAGCATAAACCTGTATTTAACTTGATATGCATGGATGCAAGCTAAAACATCAATGAAGATTTTAGGTAAACATGGTTTAGACATTATATCCACTTGAGAAAACATAGAGGAATAGGTCGGCAAAATTGATAAGATTCGCCAATACAACTTCGCATTTAGGCCTGGCATAGGAATACATGTAGATTTCTTAAAGAGAGTATGTATTATATTATTCTGGCATATGTATTGGACTGGCATTAAGGTCTCAATAATAATGATATACTCGAACCTAGACAAGCCACCCATCCTCAATATACATCAATCAATCATTGTTTAATCATCTTTAAATCAGAATGAGCTTCTAAACAAACCTTAGACAGTTTTTTTTTTAGGCATTCGAACATGTGTGACATTTTCCAGATTATTCAATTAGTCGGCATTTCCAATTAATAGCATCATATTGATGAAAAACAGCAATCTAACTAACACACATTTAACACAGATACACACCGAAATACAAAAATGAACTGAGAGGAGTTTGAGTTTACCTTCTCCGGGCAGCGAACCGGGGCAGCGTATCAAGTCGTCGGTCCGCTCGGAAGGCTTGCTAATGCAGTGGAAAGAAAGAAGGGTTTTTGCGAGAATTGTTGACTATTAGGGGTTAGGTTCTTTTCTGAATAACTCGATTGGACTTCTGCTCTTCGAATGAGCTTCCCCCTTCAGATTTTCACTGATGCTTCCCTTTTATTGGGTTTTTGCTGGTTTTCCCTGGACTGCTGATTTTCGAATTGCTGGTTTCGGAATTCTTCAGTGATGCTAAGGATTCTTCCTGAGGTTCTCCGGATGCTGGTCTGATTCTTTAGTAATACGAAAGGATTCTTACTTTGAATAAATCAGTTGTTCTCTGATTTTCCCCCCCGATCCCTATTGCATGCGTAGCGATTCTGTACTTATAGCTAGGATTTTGGATTCCAAGTTGGTAAGTAATCAAGGCTGATTTTGGACAATATTCGGTACTGATTTTGGACGATTCTAAGGGCTGATTCGCGGATGATTTTAAGGGGATTTTGGTGCGATTTTAGGTGTTATATGGTACGATTTGTACGGATTTGGAGTGATTTCTTTATGGTAAGATAGGGGTATCGATATGGGAGGTGATTCGCCGGATTCTCCGGCGAGAATCCCGGCATGTGCAATGGGGCGAGGTGCGGCGATTGACATTTTTGTTTAGGTTAGGGTTTTGTTCTTGTGGGTTCTGGACGATGGATCAGGGGGCTCTGGGCTGAGGGGGGATGAAGTAAAAGGGGAGTGGGTTATGGGTCATGAAAGGAAATAAAGGCCTGGGGAGTGAATTGGGCTAGGAGGAGCTGGGCTAATGGGCTGGTTTTATTTTAGGTTAGTTTTAATTATTAGGTATTTAATTAGTGGTAAGTTATTTTAATTAGGGGTAGAGTTTTAGGAGTTAATTAGTGGTAAATTAAATTAATAAATTGTGATTAAATTATTTAGATGTTTTATTAGTCTAAGCTATTATTATAATAATAAATACGGGTGTGCTAATTAATTAGTTCTTAATGTTTATAATGCGATGCCGTTATTAGAACTTATTAAATAAAAAATTGAGTTAGTTAAATGCTACATGCGGACGGGACTTCTTAATTCTTTTTATGAATGCTATTATTAAAACGTGTGTGTTAGATTATTATTTTATGTATTTATTATTTATTATTAAGAATTATGACATGGCTTAAAATTAATAAATATGGGCGCGAGACTCTAAGTGCGTAATTTTCTACGTAAGACGCGGTGCCATTATTAAATTATTTATTTATGCTTGTATTAATGTTTTATTGCTGCATTTTATCATAAAAAATTAATTAGTGTAATTTTATAGCTATTGTCTGGACGGGAGGGTCAAAATTGGGTGTCAACAGTTGTCCCTCTTTGTATGGAGATGATGCGCGGTAAGATGCACACACTTTAAACGCAAGTGCACGTTATCGTGACAAGTAATATAGTCCTGGTAAGACCGAATATCGTCCTCTAGGATTAGGGTTCAAGTACCAACTATCTATTTTCTAGTATCTATTTGGCGAATTGATAAATGATTGGTTGTTTATAACTAAGAATTATGAAAGCTATTTAAATATAAAGATTTACTTCAGATGTGATGAGAATAGGGCTTCCATGTATCCTTACTATCCGCTTATGCTACGTACTAATACATTAACTTATGGTATTCTTCTTTTGGAGAAAGCAGGTTTACGAAATCGTTTTATACTCCCGTTAGGGTTATATAAACACTCAACCCCAGTATCGCACCTTACCTACCTTTCGATGATAAGGATAACTTTATAGGAGGATTAAGAACAAAAACCTAGTTGACCGTCACGCACAATGCACAAAATTAGGGTTGTTAAGCCTCTCATCAACGCTACATAAATAATTGAGGTATTTTCATCCCCAATCCAAGAATGTCTACCCAACTTACAGCATATTCACAATCACCCCCTTTCTAATCGATTAGAAATCATATAGTGATAATTAGTTGTCAATTAATTACCAAGAATTCAACTCAATTATTGGATAGATCTCACAATAAGAAAAATAACCATAAGCGTGCATTAATTTATAACATAAGTTTCTAGCAATTCAACATGGAAAGCCTATAAGAGAATTAGTTCCTAGCCATTGACATGACAAAAACTAATTCCATGTTCATCATACAAAAACTGACATAATGTACAAGAAAGGGAAAAGAAATTACTAAACTAATGGTCTCCAATCTCCAAGCAAAAGTTTTGTGTTGTCAGCGGGAACCTCAAAACCGCCTAGGGTTCTCCTTTTATAGTCGAAACCGCCTCCCTCTTTCCTTCGTGCCCGCCTGCATTTCGTCAAAAGACCTAATTTTTCCGCGCTGCCGCCACCTGCGCAGACAGCGCCGCGCCAAGTTCTGCAATCCGTCGGGTGTTTTGTCGCCGCGCCCGATATTCGCTGCTCGGTAGCGCGCGCTGGGACTCTGTAGCTTCTGATATTTAGCGCCGCGCCCGTGACTGCTGTTCGGCGCCGCGGCGCTGGATCTTCTGCAGCCTCTCTGAATAGTGCCAGCGCTACCGGGTCCGATTTTACCCTCGCCGCCACTTTCTCTGCTTTCACCTGCATCTCCTCTTGTGCCCTCTTTTGCTCCTTTTCCGCCATTTGGCCATTTTAACCACTTTGACTCAAAAGAAAGAAAAACTATCCTAATACGACACTTATATGTGCAAAATGGGACAAAAGACTAACTAAAACTGACTCAAAAGGTGTATATAAAATACACCGATCAAATACCCCCAAACTTAACCTTTGCTCGCCCTCGAGCAAAGATAGAAAGAAATAAAATAAAAGACTCAAAGAAACGAAAATAAAAGACTCACTGCCATTGATCACTTTTGCTGCATTAGTGTTAACTAGAAAAACATGAAGGTTAGCGAAATAATATGCAGGAACATATAGCATGAAATTTCTAAGACACTAAACACATGAAGCTAGATATTTCGCAAACTCATATTCATCATGCTTAATGGAAATCAATATACTAAATCATGCATATAAATTCAAGAATTCCTATGGCATGCTTACTTGCTATTCTCCACTAATTCTGGATATGCATAAAAGAGATCTTCAGGACTTTAAGGGTTGTAATGTAGGCTTAGGTAGGAGTTGGTAAAAATAGGCATTTTAGGCTCATTTCGTGTACCATAAGCTCCTTAGCTTTTTCAATATTTCCCTTTTTATTTTTGTTCTTTTATTCATTTCGATTCTATCTTTCCCCTCTTTTGTTTTGGGAGAGTGAAGTATCTAATAATGACAAGCACCCCCAAACTTAGGCTTTTGCCTATTTCTTATTACTTTTGTATTGGGTGCAAATGACTTAATCACTCTTTTTGTCTCTTTTTTAACACAATGCATTCCATCGTTTCATATTTTCACTTATGGTACAATTTGTGGGAATATAGGTGTCAAAGAAGTTTCGAATTTAGGCTCAATGGGGCTGACTAGGGATATTTTTAAAGTACGGGATAGAAAAAAATGGTAATAATTGGCTATCAAAGAAATGCCTGAGTCATCTCCCTAACATGCATATCCTAACTATTTCGCCTCAAATAGCAAGCAATCATAACACATAAGTATTTATCATTTAACATGCATAACTCAAGCAAGAGACTCCAAATAGACAGATTCTGTGAGTTTTTGGCATATCTAACCTAAGTATTTAGATAGTTGCTTCAATTCCGTTACATTATTCCACCTTACTTCACTAGGTGTTTCTAGCAACTACAGCATACATGATCTTTGACAGGCAATTATGACTCAAAAAGAAAAAAAATTGGTGACTCAAAATAAACATAAAACAATCAAAAAGACTAAAATAAAATATAACATGACACACAAATAAAACACCCCCAAACTTAAATCACACATTGTCCCCAATGTGTGTAGACTCAAAGACAGTAAAAGAAATAAGACACTTACAAACTTTGGTTAAAATGGTGGTGGTGGCGGTGGATAATACATCGACCATTGGTTGAACAAGGAACTCAACTCGTTGATTTGTTGCCTTGTTTCTGCCGCCCTTGTACCATCGGTCAAGGTCCGCATCATCCTCATCCGATTTTGATACAATTTCTCCATTGTGGGCGCTGGAGGTTCTCGCTTCCTGGTTGGCCGGCTAGGTCCTCGCTCATATGAGCCCCTATTTCCGCCATCTTCGCCCACGGCGGCCTCTGCTTCCGCTGGGTTGTACTCTCGCCGCTGGGGGCTTGGGTCTGGGAAAGAGTGCACTATCCCATAGGACACGGCGTTGGTTTCTTTCACGAGTATCCGGGTAGGATCGGGATCGCACTCATGTGACATAGCTTTGTGATAATCGAGCCATGTCCCAATCCACCGTTGTTAGCAATCGCTGATTTCTCGATGCTCGCACTATTTCTTTCCCCACATCAATCGCCAACCTCATAATTCCATATATCGCTTTAATCCTATCCTCCGCACTCTGGTGAAGTGCGTGGACGGAATCACGCGGCGCCGATTTAAATATAGCCAACCTTTGGCTACTTTGTTGAATTGGCACTGCTCAAGGTTTCTGACCCATTTCTTCCAATATCAAAACAGCCCTGTAGCTCATCGTGTTTGCAACGCATTCGGTCGATGTGGTCAATGCTTCTAGACCATGTTCTAAAGTGATTCCAATCACTTCTTTCTTCAACATCAACCGTCTTCAATTGTATATTTATATCTTCTGCTGTCACAGGCACATAGTGTCCCCTTACAAAGCATCCCCTTTCCACCTTCTCCGGAAAGTTGGCATAAAATTCATGCACCATTGTTGTGTTTACTGGTGCTATCTTCTCCGGATTCACAAATTTCCTCCACTCCCTTAACTCAATCATCGCCCGAATGGGCTCATAAATATTTTTTTCCCCATATAACTCCCTCTGGTAGTCCATTCCCCTTTCTGGTATTATGGGTCTGATATTAAGCTTTTTGTATCTTTGGTAGGCTTGGTAGCTCACAAACCTATTTTCATCATATTGTGGGGTTGGGGTGGATGTGGAGCCTCTTTTCTTCCTGGTGTCCATGGTTAAAACAATTTCTGGAGCTTACAATTTAGTGGCACAAATGTTTCCTACACAATTAACAACTAGCAGCGAAAACAACACCCCCAAACTTCAACTTTTCTACCCAATACCCACACTCCTTTTCTACTCTTTTCTCCAAACCTCACAATCAACTTTTCAGTACCCAACTACTTCAACTACAATGCTCCTTCAAACAACTACCTCCTGTGACTTCAGTAAAGGATTCAAGAACAGAAAAATATTACCTTTTTATGAGAAGATTCAAGCTTGTTCTTGCTTCTAATGGTGGTTTGAGGCTATGGAATGGAGCTTTGTTGGTTGAGATGGCTAAGGGTTTTTGGGAATTTAAGAGTTTTGATTGTGGTTGGGTTGGATTTATGGAAGATCTGTGGGCAAATTTTCGGAATTTCGTGGGTTTTTGGAGAGGGAAGGTTAGGTTTTTGAAATTGGAATTGGGGAAAATCTGATTGGGCTTTTAAGTTTCGATTCCCGCCGCCATGTTCGCTTTTAGCCGCGCGCCCAATCATCTCGCGCTTCGGGACTTTTCGCGCGCACTTGTTACTGGAAATAGCGCTTACACTTGGCAAATTTTTCGATTTTGGAGCCGCGCTTCGCCTGGCGACGCGCGCTTAAACTTACGCTACTGTTCGCTTTTGGCGCCGCTCGCTTCCCAGCCGCGGCGCTTACCCGTTTTTCTGGAAATTCTTGCTTTTCTTCAGTTTATTTCCCTGTACCTGTCAATCACAGCACAAACACAAGACCCCAATACCGTGAGACTGTTCTTAGACAAAATAAAATAAACTAAAGACAGAAATTAAAATAACATAATTGAAAACGTTGGGTTGCCTCCCAAGTAGCGCTGTCTTTAACGTCTTTTAGCCGGACGCAAGTTCCTTAGCCTTAATAACCTCAGGGTGGATTAAGCCCCAACCTATCAATTTCCTCCACATTTGGCGCTTTCTTTTCTTTCTTTTCTTCGCATTATCAAGCAGAGGAGTTCAGGAAAACTTACCTCCTTTAATGACATTTCAGCAAACCATGCCTGCTTTCTTGGGCTCATCGCTCTTTGATTGACTTGTATCGGCTCGCATGGGGGTTTGATGGTGCTGATTGCAAAGCACCCACTCATTGTTGGTGGCTCAATGACGTGTTTAAAAACTTTAAACACCATTTCTTCAGACTCCACCCTTAGTGTTAATTCTCCTTTTTCAACATCAATCAAAGCTCTCCCCGTTGCTAAGAATGGCCTCCCCAATATGATAGGGATTTCCGCGTCTTCTTCCATATCAAGAATGAGGAAATCTGCAGGAAAGAAGAATTTTCCTACTTTCACAATCACGTCTTCAATCTTGCCTCGTGGATGAACCATCATCCCGCCGGCCACCGTAGGCTTATCGTGGTTGGTTGGCCTCACCCAACTCTAATCTTTTAAAACCGATAAGGCATCGATTTATACTTGCCCCTAAATCACACAAGGCTCATGCAAGTCACCCCGCCCATGCAAGGTAGTGTAAAGCTTCCAGGATCCTTTAGCTTTGGTGGAAACTTTTTCTGCAAGATAGCACTACACTCTTCTGTTAGTGCTACTATTTCATATTCTGCCAGCTTTTTCTTCTTCCCCAAAATCTCCTTCATAAACTTGAAATAGGAGGGCATCTGCTCTAATGCTTCTATGAAAGGTATGTTGATATGCAGCTTCCTGAATGTCTCCAAAAATTTGGAGAATTGTTTATCAACCGCCTTTCTCTGTAGTCTCTGGGGAAAAGGCATCTTCTCTGTATACTCCTTCTCTGGAGTTTTCTCTACTACAGGGCTGGGCTCAATCACTTTCTCTTTTTCTAACTATGCATTCTTCTCAACTATCGTTGTGTGATCACGCCCAACCGCTTGCCGCTTCTCACCGTGACCGCTCGCACCGCTTCCTCGATTTACCTCTGTGTTACTTGGCAATGCCCCCTGTGGTCTGATGTTTGTCTGCTTTGCTAGATGACCCACTTGAGTTTCAATGTTCCTGAATGAGGATCTAGCTTCGCTATGAATCTGGTTCGCATCGTGCGCGCCACAATCGCCACTGCCTCGCTTTTTCAACCGAACCGCATTGAATTGTTGATCGCTGGGGCTTGAATGAAGCGGTCGCTGATTCTGGCTCTGCTGCATCGCCTCGTATTGGTTTTTGCCGCTCGATATTGGTTTTGTTGCCCATCAGACTAATTCACGCCGCTTCGTACCGATTCACGCCTCGGTCTCCTTTCCATGAGAAATTTGGGTGATTCCTCCATCCCGGATTATAAGTGTTAGAGTAGGGTTGTTTTGTTGCCTTTGATAGTTACTTATGGCCCGACACTCCGCTTCCATCGTATATTGTTGGGATCCGTGAAGGACACCTATCAAATGTATGTGGCCACCACATATCTCACGCCTTTTAGGCATCTGCATCGCATTCATCGACATCAGATGTTGCCGCAATCGCTTCGCTAGGCGGCCACTGGGCATTCAAGACAAAGAATAGCATCTATTTCGTGGACTCCCACCGTTTCTTCTCCCATTTGTCGACCTCTTTCGTGATACGGTTGTTAGTGGCCATATCTTCTAATAACTCATGAGCGCCGTGGATCGCTTTCTCATGAATGCTCCACTGGCCGTGATCTATGATGGTTCGTTGTATCGCCACCTGTAGAAGATGTGGACCAAGTTCCACAACTCAACGCAATGGTGTGGGCACTTTCTCTAGATCTTTGAACCTTTCCCAAGCTTCATATAAGGACTCTCCATCTGCTTGGTAAAAGTTGTTCAACTCCCCTCTCAATTTTGCTGCTTTACACGGGGGAAAGAACTTGGCAAGGAATTTTTGTGCGCCACTCTTGCCATGTAAAAATCGAATCGCCACAGGAATTCAACCATACTTTTGTTCTATCCCTAAGTGAGAAGTGGAAAAGGCCTCAACTGACGCAAGATCATCGAACGCCATATATTCAACGCTGCACATAGCTCCAAGAAATTAGCTATGCGCATACGTGATCTCCGACGGCAGCCTCCGAATCGCACCGTGTTGTACCATGCTCGTAATTGCGGCTTTATCTCGGTTGTTAGCTCCTATTGCAGTGAGCCTAATGCATGTCGTGCTCCATTTACTCGGCGACATAGTCTCCCAAACTTCGCTCGGCCGACTGGACTCTCTCTTCCACGCCTATCGGGCACTTGCCTAGGTATTCCCGGACGGGTTGATTCTCTCCTAACCCTTCTCCCATCCCGTTGTTGTTCAACGCCGCTCATCTCTAACAAGGTTGCAATCCGCCGATTCTTTCGCTCGCTTGCGTTTTCTCAATTCTCGATCAAGGGAACAAGAGTGTTCCGCTCTCTTCTCCTTCGCATAAACCGACTTCAAATAGATCAAAATGCATAACAAATCACTGCACTTCTAATTTTCCAAAAATAGTAAAAAAAAAACGTAAAAAAATTAAAAATTAAAATAAAAAATAAAAACCAAATTAGAAATTAAAAATAGACAAATTTGATATTGAACTATTGCCTAATCCCCGGCAACGGCGCCAAAAACTTGATGCGCGGTAAGATGCACACACTTTAAACGCAAGTGCACGTTATCGTGACAAGTAATATAGTCCTGGTAAGACCGAATATCGTCCTCTAGGATTAGGGTTCAAGTACCAACTATCTATTTTCTAGTATCTATTTGGCGAATTGATAAATGATTGGTTGTTTATAACTAAGAATTATGAAAGCTATTTAAATATAAAGATTTACTTCAGATGTGATGAGAATAGGGCTTCCATGTATCCTTACTATCCGCTTATGCTACGTACTAATACATTAACTTATGGTATTCTTCTTTTGGAGAAAGCAGGTTTACGAAATCGTTTTATACTCCCGTTAGGGTTATATAAACACTCAACCCCAGTATCGCACCTTACCTACCTTTCGATGATAAGGATAACTTTATAGGAGGATTAAGAGCAAAAACCTAGTTGGCCACGCACAATGCGCAAAATTAGGGTTGTTAAGCCTCTCATCAACGCTACATAAATAATTGAGGTATTTTCATCCCCAATCCAAGAATGTCTACCGAACTTACAGCATATTCACAATCCCCCCCTTTCGAAATCTGATTAGAAATCATATAGTGATAATTAGTTGTCAATTAATTACCAAGAATTCAACTCAATTATTGGATAGATCTCACAATAAGAAAAATAACCATAAGCATGCATTAATTTATAACATAAGTTTCTAGCAATTCAACATGGAAAGCCCTATAAGAGAATTAGTTCCTAGCCATTGACATGACAAGAACTAATTCCATGTTCATCATACAAAAACTGAAATAAAGAACAAGAAAGGGAAAAGAAATTACTAAACTAATGGTATCCAATCTCAAGCAAAAGTCTTGTGTTGTGCGAAGGGAACCTCAAAACCGCCTAGGGTTCTCCTTTTATAGCCGCAAACCGCCTCCTATTTTCCTTCGTGCTCGCCTGCATTTCGCCAAAGACCTAATTTTTCCGCGTCGGCGCCGCGGCCCTGCAGACAGGCGCCGCGGCGCCGGATGTTCTGCAATCCGTCGGGTGTTTTGGCGCCGCGCTCGATATTCCTGCTCGGTAGCGCGCTGGGACTCTGTAGCTTTCGGATGTTTAGCGCGGCCTGCATCTGCCTGCGGCGCGCGCTGGATCTTCTGCAGCCTCTCGAATAGTGGGTCTGCGCTGCCGCAGCTGCGAGGCCGCGGCTGGGTCCCGATTTTACCCTCGGCCGCCACTTTCTCTGTTTCCACTCGCATCTCTCTTTGCCCTCTTTTTGCTTCTTTTCCGTCATTTGGCCATTTTAACCACTTTGACTCAAAAGAAAGAAAAAACTATCCTAATACGACACTTATATGTGCAAAATGGGACAAAAGACTAACTAAAACTGACTCAAAAGGTGTATATAAAATACACCGATCAGGAGATGATGGAAGAATCTTCGGACAAAGACGTTGACTCATAGCCAATTTTGTCTCGATCCTCAGAATTAAAATGTTGGGCAATTAGGCAAGGCTGACGCGGACTCAAAAACTGTCCCAGTGTCGAGTTATGACGACACTGGGCTACCATGGTCAAAACACCAAGGCGGGCTAACGCGGACTCAAAATTTGTCCCAGTGTCGAGTTATGACGACACTGGTCTACCATGGTCAAAAACACCAAGGCGGGCTAATGCAGACTCAAAATTTGTCCCAGTGTCGAGTTATGACGACACTGGGTATGTGGTGCTAAAAATAAAATGAAATAACTGGCTTGAACCTGGGGTGTACCGGTGTCGACTTATGATGCTGGGTTTTATGGTGATGTGGAACGAGTGGATCGACGCTTGAGGCCGCTTCTGCCATTCGTCGGGAAGGTTGGCCCCCCAACAAATTGCCCCGGTTCGCTGTAAGAGAAAATCCACGTTGTGCTCCTGCTCCTGCATGCTAAGACTTAAGCAAACGGTTAGTGCATAACTGTTAAGGCAAAATGATGATGCGTAATTTTAAAAGCAATGTAACTGTGAGTAGACAATGTTATCGTGCAAAAATGTGATGCATGTTGTGTTGATGCGATGCTGCAAATGCTGTGATTTTCGTCCTTGCACAGACGTGTTGCGATTGTGAACGCGGATATGTTGTCCTTGCTGCAATTGCCCCTGTAGACTAAAGCTCAATAAAGAGTTAGTGCATAACTGCTAAGACAGAATAATAAAGCATGAATGAGAAAAAATGCAATTTTGAGAACAGAGAAATCGTCCCTGCGTAGATGTGATATGCTGATGATGGCGTCGTTTTCGGACTCGGCGTCGTTTGGCGTCGTTTTCGGACTTGTCGGCGTTTTCGGACTTGGCGTCGTTTTCGGACTTGGCGTCGTTTTCGGACTTGGCGTCGTTTTCGGACTTGGCGTCGTTTTCGGACTTGGCGCCGCTTTGACTTGTTCTTCCGTTCGTAGACTAAAGCTCAAGAAAGAGTTAGTGCATAACGCTAAGACGTAATAATAAAGCATGAATGAGAAAAATGCAATTTTGAGAACAGAGAAAATCGTCCCCGTAGATGTGATATCGATGATGGCGTCGTTTTGGACTTGTCGACGCCGCACTTGTCGACGTTTTGGACTTGGCGCCATTTTGGACTTGTTCTTCGGGCGCCGTCTTCGACTTGTTCTTTGCTGGCGCCGTTTCGGACTTGGCGCCGTTTTGGACTTGTCGCCGCTTTGGGCTTGTTATCGATGACGCCGTTGCTGGACGTATTCTTTGTTGGCGTCGTTTCGGACTTGGCGCCGTTTGGACTTGGCGCCGTTTTGATGGCGCCGCTGACTTGGCGCCGTTTCGACTTGTTGTCTTGATAACGCCGTTGCTGGACGTGTTCGATGACGTCGTTGCCTAGACGTATTGCTGTTGGCATCGTTTTCGGACTTGGCGTAGTTTTTGGACTTGTTGTGCTGATAACGTCGTTGCCTGGACGTGTTGCTGCTGCTCCTGTAGAATAAATGCTCCTGCAAGCTAAGCTTGAGAAAAAGTTAGTGTATAACTGTTAAAACAGAATGATAAATATATGAGAAAGGCAATTATGTGGGTAGAGATGTCGTCCCTGGTACGCCGGATGAATACTGAGATGTTGTCATTGCACGGACATGCTAAACGTTGCAACTGACGAATTGCCATGATGCCTTTGTTGTGTGCTTTATGCCCGAGCTGATGCGCTAGACTTTGTTGCGTAAATTTTGAATTCTGACTGTCTATTGTCGATGCCCCTCTCTGCTTCTGCTGCTTCTGCTAACATGAAGAACCTGCGCTCAAAGAAAATTTGTGAGTTTGAGGGGGGGCGGTTGATTCGCATTGACTTTGTAGTTTTGGCTCTTGATGCTTGGACGTCTGCCTTGTTTGGACTCATAACCCCTGCCTGGTTTCCTACCTTGTCCCAGTTCTGAAAAGGGTGTTTGGCCTAAAGTGGGTCTCTATGGGGTTGCTTGTATACTATGTGTATTCTTGTTATTTTCAAAACGAAGGGAAAGTTTTCTAACGGTGTGACCGAAGCCGATTTAGGCCGCCTACGTATCCCCATGAGGGAATCAGGTCATGACGTAGTTCATTACAAGCGAATTTTTTGGGTGAAATTAAAATTTCTAAAGGTGGGACCGAGGCCGATATGGCCGCCTACGTATCCGCCAAGGGAATCAGGTCGAACGTAGTTTCAATTTATTACATATAAAGGGCAAAATATATTAAACTAACTATTTCAGGACTCGGTGGGCCAAGGCAGGGACATAAGTCCATTTCTTCTTGCTTTGTGTCTTCAACGGCTGGGTCTTCAGCAGGATCATCTCTTGCAGTACACAACTAGACGAATGACTTATTCAATGGTTAAACAATCTCCGGCAAGGAGCACCTCCTTTTCTCTGACGGTTGGTCGATGACTCAACTTTCTTTCCTTTTCGGGCTGGCGTAATAGTCCTTTCCAGACTGTCTTCTTCATTTTTAGCTATCATGTTCACATGGGCATCTTCATAACCCGGGAGAAGGTTATTGTTTGCATTGGGATGAGCATCTTTCAGCCGAATGACTCCCTCTTCGATTAACTCCTCTATTCTGTCCTTGAGTGTATAGCAATTTTCGATATCGTGTCCCTCTGCACCGGAGTGGTATGTACAATGTTTGGTTCTATCGTGCCCTCGGAAGAGGCCCGGGTATTTCTCGAATTGGTGGAGTATTCTGCGGCTTCGCCTTCATACACTTGGGCTATGGGTTCGGCTAAAGGTGTATAGGTTCTGGTTGGCTTTCTCTCAGCATCTATGCGGGGTTTGGGTCCGTTTGAGGTGCGGGTTCGTAATTGTGGTGAGTATTTTGGGTATACTGGTTGGGTATGGTAAATGGGATATGGGGCGTGATCTTGATAATATGATCGTGGATTTTGAGTGTTTTGGTTATGGTAAGAAGGCGGTGGGCTTTGATACCGGAAGTCGCTCGCCTATGCTCCGAATGACCGTGATAGAGGTGATCATCTCTTCTTCGGGAGGTACCTCAGGAATTTGACCGCATCGCTAGTTGCTTGTAGGGCTGTCAGGTTTGTAATCCTTCCTGTCTTAATGCCTTCTTCCACGAAGTCGCCCATTCTTACGACTTCTGCAAAACTTCGCCCGATTACACTGATCATTCTTTCATAATATGTCGCGTCTTTAACGATCGCGAACAAGGTGGTCATTTCGCTCTGCCATCGAGGTTGGACCTTTCTTTCGCCGACCGCCACCTCGTGGCGTATTCCCGAAAGTTTCGTGATTTCTTTTCAAGTTTCATAAGATAAAATCTGTCGGGGCGATGTCGATGTTGAACCTGAATCTATCCATGAAATCTTGTGCCATGGCATTCCAACCGTCCCATTTTCGAGGGTCTTGGCATGTGTACCAATCCAGCGTCTCGCCGGTTAGACTCCTGATGAATAGTTTCATGATGATTGCTTGATTTTTACCAACTCCAATCAATTTATCGCAATATGACCTTAGATGAGCTCGAGGATTCCCCTTTCCATCGAACATGTCAAATTTGGGCACCTTGTACCCTACAGGTAATTCAACGTCGGGGTGCATGCATAAGTTTTCATATTCTAAACCTGTCTCCCCCTTGTTCATCTGAATGCTTCTAAATGCCTCTTTCAAACTACGGATTTCTTTTGCCATATTTTCATCAGCTCTGGCTCGAGTCTGCCGCTCTACTTCCTTGTATTGATCTGTCTCTTGAGAGGATGCATGCATAATAAATGGTTGGCTTTCGGTCGGATGTGCTAATCCCCCATATTGTTTGTTAGGACTAGTGATGCGTGTCCTCTGCTCGTATTGGGTGACTTGGCAATTTGGGCTGAGTGGGGAGATATAAGTAAGTGGAGGTTGAGATATGTATGTAGTAAACGGATCATTTTGGAGGTCGGCTTGCAAATTGACCGGGCAAGTGACATTTTGGTGTGAGTTGGTATGTTGCGGCCTCTGCGGGGAGCTTTGGGGAAGTGGAGGCTCAAGGGATTGTGACACGATTGCATTTGTCCCTTACTCTGGGAGTGGTGCATTCAAGCTAATAGTCAGGTTTGTGATATTTCGGAGTCTTTCTATTTCGGCTTGCATGATTTCCATTTGCTGCAATAGTTTGGCGAGGTGTTGATCATTGTTGTTTCTCCTTTCTAACGCCTCTGCATCCTCTACAGGAACGGGGATAAGTCCTAAGATGTTTCGTTCCGGTGCCTCTGGATTAGTCATTTATTGGATGATTGTGCTACTACCAGTCAACGCGAATCAACCTTTTGGAGATAAGCTAGGCAAAAATAACCCTTTAACAAATGAAGCAAACCAAGTTAGTATAATATGCAAAAAGTTGCAGGCAATATATACTAATAAGCAAATTGCAAATCAAGTGCGTGTTCTAACATGTTTGGGACCTCTTTATGCCAGAGGTAGGCCTAAACGTCAGATATGCGAGGTTATGATGGATTTATCCAAGCCGCCCAACTGTAATGCTTTTGTTGGAAATGGCGACCAAATGACGGTGCACTTTTTCCAATTTCAACATGACATGATTAGGTTTGGATTTGTCTATCATTGTCACGCTACACATAATATGCTGGTTGGTCGTTGGGTTGAGTAACCCGTCGACAAGTTTGGTGTCTTCCTAATTGTGGTGTCGATGCGCGACCACCCACCTAAGGTAAATGCATGCATGCCCTAAAATAAGGGTGGTATAGCTCTATCTTAAGTTTTTAAGATTTGGCTTTTCTAGACGCAAGGTTCCCGAGCGGACAACTCGAGTGAGAAGGCTACGCGGCTGATCAGACGAACCGATCTAACTCCGCGCAGGCGCCAACTCTCCTAAAATTTGGATATTTTTGAAAGAAATTTGCGGGTGCGCGAAGCACACCAGCGCGTGAGTGTGAATTTTCCAGAATGGAAGAAATATGAGCGGAATGCCAGTTTAAGAAAAGCAGTAAAGCAAATAGCAATCAAAATGAATAAAACAAAATGCAGCACGCAAAAATTAAATGCAAAAATAATGCCAAATAATAACCCTAGGTCTGTTATGGTTAAGAACCTTAGATCCCCAGTGGAGTCGCCATTCTGTCGCGCCCTTTTCCTACCGCGACATTATTCTAGCGAACCCTGCTTAAATAAAAATGTTAGCAAATAAAAAAAAGTGTTAAATGTGCAAAAGAATGCTAAAATGTTAAAATGTTTAAAGGGTGCTTAAATATTAAAAGGGGGCTAGAAATGCTAAAGGGTTCGCGGAGTCGCCACCTAATTATTTTGGGTGAATTAGGACACCTAAATGCTGACTATGTTTAAGTCAACGTTAACTCCATTTTAATGGTCTGCTAAACTTAATGAGATTCTGGGCAAGGGTTCTTTATTATCCTAAAGGGAAGGGGTTAGGCACCCTAAAGGATCCGCTAACTTGCGGTTGTCCGTTCAAACCTAGGGTTAATTATTATTGCTAAGAATGCATGTTTGAAAGATATTTAATAGAAATATTTTTGGCAAAAGATTAATAAAATTAGTGCTATCAAACACATGTAAAGTTTAAAGCATGCCCTATATTATTTATGAAAAATAGGTGATGCAAAGTGGATTTATCGACTAAATGTATATATTTGCCTACCTTAATTAGTATCCCATATGCTTAAGGGGGTTCCTTAGTATACATAAAAATAAGATTTCTATATAGATTTTGTAGCAAATGGGTTAAGAGTTTTGGAAAAATATATCCTAGCTACATAATTAATTATGCAAGTTAAGATTATCAGGTGGTTTAATATAGCTTAAACTATGTATGGATAATCTAAAATATTTAATTCAGAGGGAAACAAATTGCTAATTAACTACTTTCTAATCTATTGACTTAAGGTTTGGCATTCTAAGAGTTCTACTAATAACGTAATGTTAGACAATTAATTTACAATAAATGAATGGGCAAGATAAAGGAAATAATAGTGACTCAAGGGGATGGCGACAACATTCGCCGTGGCTTGGAGTTTTTCGAGACAGGTGAAGATGCACATAGATGTAGGTCCTCGCTTGTTGTAACCATGAGAGTCGCAATGAGACTCTTCGTTTAGCTCCGATGCTTGTCATGCAAAAGATAAGAAGATAAGGATTAGTATATGCACTAGATCGAGCGTAATCACATTAAGCTCAAACATACACTGATAATTCAATTGCTACTCAATTATATCAATCTAAGTAACTGTCACTTTTGGGCAAAAGAGACATCATTATTCAAAGATGGGCCTTGAGTATGAGTAGTAGTCGAAGAAGACCTCCAAAACTATCAATAATAACTATCAATTTTTGTATCCTATTGTCACAGTCACGTGAACAAATGGGCCAAAGGAATAGCAATCCAAATATTTCACCTAATTACTAGGTTGCGTAACCCATCATACGCAGGAATAAAAAGCGTGCACAATATTTTAAATCAAAAGACCCAAGCAAAGAATGGCATACTAAATGCACTCCAAACATAAAGTTCTCCTTCCATTTATATAGGGCGTAAAAAGCGAGACAAGCCCAACCACAAAAAACCTTTCAGATTTATAGAGAAGATATAGCAATATATTTGTATTCATTGATGTATACTAGATCAAGATACCTGTGTTTCTCAGATATATCATCTCAAATCCAACAAATCGATGCGTATACCTCTTTCACAAATATGTATTTCAGATAACATGCAGAATAAACTAGCACATAAAGGGGGGGGGCTAAGATTTGACATTGAATATGTAGGATTTGCCTTAAACTAGAGTAAGCACACAGTCATTTATAGGTTATGTATTAATCTACTGATTTTATAGCATAAACCTGTATTTAACTTGATATGCAGGGATGCAAGCTAAAACATCAATGAAGATTTTAGGTAAACATGGTTTAGACATTATATCCACTTGAGAAAACATAGAGGAATAGGTCGGCAAAATTGATACAGTATCTGGGCCAATACAACTTCGCATTTAGGCCTGGCATAGGAATACATGTAGATTTCTTAAAGAGAGTATGGATTATATTATTCTGGCATATGTATTGGACTGACATTAATGTCTCAATAATAATGATATACTCGAACCTAGACAAGCCACCCATCCTCAATATACATCAATCAACTGCTGTTTTGAATCATCTTTAAACTGTAGCTGAGCTTCTAAACAAACCTTAGACAGTTTTTTAGGCATTCGAACATGTGTGACATTTTCCAGATTATTCAATTAGTCGGCATTTCCAATTAATAGCATCATATTGATGAAAAACAGCAATCTAACTAACACACATTTAACACAGATACACACAGAAATACAAAAATGAACTGAGAGGAGTTTGAGTTTACCTTCTCCGCGTGGCAGGCGGCGTATCAAGTCGTCGGTCCGCTCGGAAGGCTTGCTAATGCATGGAAAGAAAGAAGGGTTTTTGTAGAATTGTTGACTATTAGGGGTTAGGTTCTTTTCTGAATAACTCGATTGGACTTCTGCTCTTCGAATGAGCTTCCCCCTTCAGATTTTCACTGATGCTTCCCTTTTATTGGGTTTTTGCTGGTTTTCCCTGGACTGCTGATTTTCGAATTGCTGGTTTCGGAATTCTTCAGTGATGCTAAGGATTCTTCCTGAGGTTCTCCGGATGCTGGTCTGATTCTTTAGTAATACGAAAGGATTCTTACTTTGAATAAATCAGTTGTTCTCTGATTTCCCCCCCGATCCCTATTGCATGCGTAGCGATTTTGTATTTATAGCTAGGATTTTGGATTCCAAGTTGGTAAGTAATCAAGGCTGATTTTGGACAATATTCGGTACTGATTTTGGACGATTCTAAGGGCTGATTCGCGGATGATTTTAAGGGGATTTTGGTGCGATTTTAGGTGTTATATGGTACGATTTGTAGGGATTTGGAGTGATTTCTTTATGGTAAGATAGGGGTATCGATATGGGAGGTGATTCGCCGGATTCTCCGGCGAGAATCCCGGCATGTGCGATGGGGCGAGGTGCGGCGATTGACATTTTTGTTTAGGTTAGGGTTTTGTTCTTGTGGGTTCTGGACGATGGATCAGGGGGCTCTGGGCTGAGGGGGGATGAAGTAAAAGGGGAGTGGGTTATGGGCTGCGGGAAAGGAAATAAAGGCCTGGGGAGTGAATTGGGCTAGGAGGAGCTGGGCTAATGGGCTGGTTTTATTTTAGGTTAGTTTTAATTATTAGGTATTTAATTAGTGGTAAGTTATTTTAATTAGGGGTAGAGTTTTAGGAGTTAATTAGTGGTAAATTAAATTAATAAATAGTGATTAAATTATTTAGGTGTTTTATTAGTCTAAGCTATTATTATAATAATAAATACGGGTGTGCTAATTAATTAGTTCTTAATGTTTATAATGTGATGCCGTTATTAGAACTTATTAAATAAAAAATTGAGTTATTTAAATGCTACATGCGGACGGGACTTCTTAATTCTTTTTTATGAATGCTATTATTAAAACGTGTGTGTTAGATTATTATTTTATGTATTTATTATTTATTATTAAGAATTATGACATGGCTTAAAATTAATAAATATGGGCGCGAGACTCTAAGTGCGTAATTTTCTATGTAAGACGCGGTGCCATTATTAAATTATTTATTTATGCTTGTATTAATGTTTTATTGCTTCATTTTATCATAAAAAATTAATTAGTGTAATTTTATAGCTACTGTCTGGACGGGAGGGTCAAAATTGGGTGTCAACAGTGTAAAGCTCCCTGGGTCTTTTAGTTTAGGGGGCAACTTCTTCTGCAAGATAGCACTGCACTCCTCCGTTAGTGCTACCATCTCATATTCTGCCAGTTTCTTCTTCTTCCCCAAGATCTCCTTCATGAATTTGAAATAGGAAGGCATCTACTCCAACGCCTCAATAAAAGGTATGTTGATATGCAGCTTTCTGAATGTCTCCAAAAATTTGGAGAATTGTTTATCAACTGCCTTCCGCTGCAATCTCTGTGGGAATGGAATCTTCTCTGTATACTCCTTCTCTGGAGTTTTCTCTACTACTGGGCGAGCTTCAACCACCTTTTCTTTCTCCATCTCTGCCCGTTGTTCAACTCGGCCGAGGTGATCCGCTCCAACTGCTTACCACTTCTGCATCGCTAGCATTGCTCTCTCGGATTCACCTCTGTGTTGCTTGGCAGTGTACTCGTGGCTCTTTGTTTGTTTGCTTTGCTAGCTGACCCACTTGTGTTTCCAAGTTCCTGAACGAGGATCTAGAAGATGTGGACCAAGTTCCACAACTCAATACAGTGGTGTGGCCACTTTCTCTGCAAATCTTTGAACCTCTCCCAAGCTTCGTATAGTGACTCTCCATCTGCTTGGTAGAAGTTATTCAGCTCCCCTCTCAATTTTGCTGCTTTGCATGGGGGAAAGAATTTGGCTAGAAATTTTTGTGTCGCCTCTGCCATGTAAAAATCGAATCACCGTGGTGAATTTAACCATACTTTTGCTCTATCCGAGTGAGAAGGAAAGAGCCTCAACTGACGGCATCATCGATGCGCCGTTATATCGAAAAGTTGCACATAGCTCCAAGAAATTAGCTATGTGCATACGTGATCCTCGATGGCGATCCTCCAAATTGCACCGTGTTCGCACCATGCTCTAATCGCCGGTTTTATCTCAAAGTTGTTTGCTCTGTGCGGGAGCCTAATACATGTCGTGCTCGCTCACCCTCGGTAGCACGTAGTCTCCCAAGCTTCTTTCTGCCTGGACTTGCACTCTCTCCTCGACGTCCATTGGCACTCTCTGAGGCATTCCTGGGTTAGGTTGATTTTCACCTAACCCTTCTCTCATCATATTATTGTTTTGAACACCGTTCATCTCTATCAAGGCTGAAATTCGCTGGTTTCTTCTATTCTGTTTACAGGTTTTCTCAATATCTGGATTGAAGGGAACAAAAGTGTATGCCCCTCTTCTCCTTCGCATAAACTGATTTCAAATGTATCAAAAGCATAACAGATCACGACACCCTGATTTTTACCGAAATAAATAGAAAAGAAAACGTAAAAATAAAATAAAAATTAAAAACCAAATTAGAAATTAAAAATAGATAAAATTGATATTGAACTATGCCTAATCCCCGGCAACGGCGCCAAAAACTTTATTTGATCGGTGTATTTTATATACACTTTTCGAGTCATTTTTTAGTTAGTCTTTTGTCCCTTTTTGTACAAATATGTATCGTATTAGGATAAATTTTCTTTCTTTTGAGTCAAAGTGGTTAAAATGGTCCAATGGCGAAAAAGAAGCTAAAAGAGGGCAAAAGTAGAGGTTCCAGAGCTTAAAAGACGAGAAAGTGGCGAACGAGGCAGAGGCAGAGCGGCGCGCGGCCTACGCCAACAGAGCGGGGGCGGCGCCAATATCGTGGCGTAGAAGTTGCAGCGCCCTGCAGCCAGAAGCGAGCGTGGCGCCGCCATCATCCGGTATCGCAACTTCCGCTCATGGCGCCGATAGCAGGGCCGCGGTGCCGACGCGGGAAAATCAGGTTTAATGACAATTTTCTGGGCCAGGCCTGAAGGGAAAAGTTAGAGGCGGTTTTGAGCCTATAAAAGGAGAACCCTAGGCAGTTTTTAAGGGTTCCCTTTCTTGCACAACACAAGGCTTCTTGGATTGAAGATTGGAGACCATAATTTAGTATCTTTCTTGTCGTCGGTCTCTGTATCAAGAGGGGGGTGTTAAAGATTAATTAGAAAGATTAATTAGAAGGTGAGGGGGATTGGTAGTGAGGAGAATGGTTTGTATACACTCTCTCTGGATGTACAGAATAAAGGAGGAGAGTTGAGGAGATGCATGTCAGCAGCAAAAGTTGATGCATTGACTTGGCATCAGAGACTTTGCCATGTGCCCATGACAGTCCTGAAGAAAATTGATTTTTTTAGAAAGAATGATCAATTTGTCATTAATAACTGTGAAATTTGTCCTTTAGCAAGACAAACTAGGGTCCCTTTTAATACCAGTCACAATAGAGCTACTAAAGCATTTCAACTACTACACATGGATGTATGGGGTCCCTACAAAGTTGAAACTATCAGTGGAATGAAATACTTTCTAACCATTGTGGATGATTACTCTAGATGGACATGGATTTACTTAATAAGATTAAAGTCTGATGTATTCTCAATAATCATGGATTTTTTTATTAAGGTCAACACACAGTTTGAAACCAAAGTTCAAAGGATTAGGTATGATAATGGGCTTGAATTCTTTAATCACAATTGTAATAACCTTTTTTCACAGTTTGGTGTTGTTCATGAAAGTTCTTGTCCCTATACACCACAAAAAAATGGTATAGTTGAAAGGAAACATAGAGACATCCTTGAAACAGCTAGGGCCATTAAAATACAAGTGGGTTCCCAGATAAGTTTTGGGGATTCTGTGTGGAAAATGTTGTTTACATACTTAATGTATCACCTTCTCGCCATAAAAGATGTGTCCCTTTTGAGATGCTATATAATAGGACACCACAACTTGATCACCTTAGGGTATTAGGATGTTTGTACTTTGCCACTGCCCTGCCTAAATATGACAAGTTTAGCCCTAGAGCTGTGAGGTCCATACTTGTTGGTTACAGTTCCACTCAAAAGGGATACAAATTGTATAATATGGAAAACAATGTTTTTTTTGTTAGCAGGGATGTGCAGTTTATGGAGCAGTGTTTTCCATTCAAAGGCAGCACTGTTGAGGAGATTAATCACATTACATCACAGGAGATGTTCTGTTATGAAGACTTGGCTTCTCAACATCAAACTATTTTGCATGATGGTGTCCAGCACATACCTGGCCATGATCAGCATACAACAGAACCACCAGGGCATGACACTACATTACCAACAGTTCCTGAGGGTACAAGGAAATCAGCAAGGACCAGCAGACCCCCTATATGGCACAAGGACTACATTACTACACATAGTTCCTCTGCTTGCCTATACCCCATTTCTGACAATGTTTCTTATTCTAATTTGTCAACAGGATATCAGAACTTTGTTGCCAAAGTCTCACTTGACACAGAACCAACCAACTATTCAGTGGCAGCCAAAGACCCAAGATGGGTTGAGGCAATGAAAGCAGAAATCAAGGCACTTGAAGACAATGGCACTTGGCAGTTGGTGTGGGCATCTATAATGGTTCTGGTTGTACTGCTCAGCCCGTTATAGAAGATGTGGACCAAGTTCCACAACTCAATGCAATGGTGTGGGCATTTTCTCTGCAAATCTTTGAACCTTTCCCAAGCTTCATATAAGGACTCTCCATCTGCTTGGTAGAAGTTGTTCAACTCCCCTCTCAATTTTGCTGCTTTGCATGGGGGAAAAAACTTGGCTAGGAATTTCTGTGCCAGCTCTTTCCATGTAAAAATCGAATCGGCTGGCAGGGAATTCAACCATACTTTTGCTCTATCCCTGAGTGAGAAGGGAAAGAGCCTCAATCTGACGGCATCATCAGTAATGCCGTTATATCTGAAAGTTGCACATAGCTCCAAGAAATTAGCTATGTGCATATGTGGATCCTCCGATGGCATCCCTCCAAATTGCACTGTGTGCTGTACCATGCTCAGAATCGCCGGTTTTATCTCAAAGTTGTTCGCTCCTATGGCAGGGATCCTAATACATGTCTGTGCTCCATTCACTCTAGGCAACACATAATCTCCCAAGCTCCTTTCTGCCTGGACTTGAACTCTTTCCTCGACATCCATAGGTACTTGATGAGGTATTCCTGGATTAGGTTGATTTTCACCTAACCCTTCTCTCATCATGTTGTTGTTCTGAACGCCGTCCATCTCTATCAAGATTGCAATCCGCTGATTCTTTCTGTTCTGTTTACAAGTTT
This sequence comes from Przewalskia tangutica, assembly GCA_029844215.1. Lineage (NCBI taxonomy): Eukaryota > Viridiplantae > Streptophyta > Magnoliopsida > Solanales > Solanaceae > Przewalskia > Przewalskia tangutica. The sequence goes on from CM056735.1 coordinate 36,366,605, forward strand.
TCTCAATCTCTGGATTGAAGGGAACAAGAGTGTCTGCCCCTCTTCTCCTTCGCATAAACTGATTTCCTGAAATAGATCAAAAACAGACAACAAATCACGGCACCCTGATTTTTACCAAAATAAAGAAAAAACGTAAAAATAAAAATAAAAATTAAAAACCAAATTAGAAATTAAAAATAGATAAATTTGATATTGAACTATGCCTAATCCCCGACAACGGCGCCAAAAACTTGATGCGCGAAAAGATGCACACACTTTAACGCAAGTGCACGTTATCGTGACAAGTAATATAGTCTTGGTAAGACCGAATATCGTCCACAAGGATTAGGGTTCAAGTACCAACTATCTATCTTTTGGTATCTATTTGGTAATTGATATTTGATTTTATGGTTTATAACTAATAATTATAAAAGCTAAGTAATTATAGATTTACTTCAGTTGTGATGGGAATAGGGCTTCCATGTCTTCTCAACTATCCACTTATGTTATTTATCAATGCAATGAATTATGGTATTCTTCTCTCGGAGCTAGCAGGTTTACGAAATCGTTTTATATTCCCGTTAAGGATATATAAACACTCAACCCCAGTATTGCACCTTACCTACCTTTCGGTGATAAGGATAACTCTATAGGAGGATTAAGAACAAAAACCTAGTTAACCGTCACGCACCATGCGTAAAATTAGGGTTGTTAAGCCTCTCATTAACGCTACATAAATAATTGAGGTATTTTCATCCCCAACCCAAATATGTCTACCCAACTTACAGCATATTCACAACCTCCTCCTTTCGAAGTTTGATTAGAAATCATATAGTGATAATTAGTTGTCAATTAATTACCAAGCATTCAAAGAAATTATTGGATAAATCTCTCAAAGAAGAATAATAACCATAGACATGCATTAATTCATAACATAAGTTTCTAGCGAATCAACATGGAAAGCCCTATAAAAGAATTAGTTCCTAGCCATTGACATGGCAAGAACTAATTCAAAGTTCATCATACAAAACTGAAATAAAAAGAAAGAAAAGAAAAGAAATTACTAAGTTTAGGGTCTCCAATCTTCAATCCAAGAAAACCCTGTGTTGTGCAAGAAAGGGAACTCTTAAAATCTGCCTAGGGTTCTCCTTTTATAGGCTGAAAACCGCCTCTAACTTTTCCCTGCAGTTCGCCCGTAAAATCGTCTAAAACTCGATTTTCAGCCTTGCGCCCGCGCCACCTTCGCGTCGCGCGGAACCTGCGATGCCGGGTGATTTGGCGCCGCGGCCCTGATCTCTGCTGTTTGTGGGCGCTGCGGCGCTGGGACCTCTGCAACCTCTCTGATGATTAGGCGTCGCGGCCCTGCTTCGATCGCGGTGAGGCCGCGGCCGTCCGTGCTTTTGCCTCGTTCGCCACTTTCTCTGTTTTTAGCTCTGGAACCTCCTCTTTTGCCCTCTTTTGTCTCCTTTTCCGCCATTTGGCCATTTTAACCACTTTGACTCAAAAGAAAGAAAAAATATCCTAATACGACACTTATTTGTACAAAAATGGACAAAAGATTAACTAAAACTGACTCAAAAAGTATATATAAAATACACCGATCAATACTCTCTCGTGTTATTCCAATTTGAGCAGTAATCGTGGTATAATTGTTGGTAATGACAATTCAATTCCAATTAAGGGTTATGGTCATAAAACTTTGTCATTTCCTCATCCACAACTTGTCTTGAAAAATACCCTTCATGCCCTAAAACTAATTAAAAATTTGGTGTATGTCCGTAAATTCACCACTGATAATTGAGTTTCTATTGATTTTGATCCGTTTGGGTTTTTTGTGAAGGATTTCAAGACGAGGAGTCCTCTCGTGAGGTGTGACAGTATGAGAGATCTTTATCCAATCACACCAAGTCTCAGCCTCTCGCGTCAAGCCATGCCATCCATTTTTGCAGCTCTTGCTCCTTCATTGTGGCATTCTCGTCTAGGTCATCCGGGGTAGTCTATGTTATCTACTTTAGATAGACATAAATTTATTTCCTGTAAGGGTACGCGTAGTACTCCAAATTGTCAATCCTGTTCTTTAAGAAAAATTATTAAGTTACCGTTTGTAGCTTCAAATTCTCATACTTCAATGCCATTTGATATTATTCATAACGACTTATGGACTTCTCCAGTTCTCAGTTCTATGGGTCATCGTTATTATATTTTATTCTTGGATGATTATTCTAAATTTTTATGGACATTTCCAATTGCGAAAAAATCACAAGTTATTTTCAACTTCGTAAAATTTAGAGCTTTCATAAGAACTCAATTTGAATGAGAAATAAAGAACATTCAATGTGATAATGACAAAGAGTATGAAAATGGGAAGTTTAGGGAATTTTGTGCTCAAAATAGGATAAATTTCTGTTTTTCTTATCCGTATACGTCTTCACAAAATGGGAAAGCTGAATGAAATTTTTGTACCATTAATAACATTATCCACACCTTATTGGTTCATTCTTCCGTCCCCCCGATTTTAAAGACGCGCTACAAATGGCTGCAGATCTACTTAATATTCTTCCTGTAAAGGTTTAACATATTCATCCCCTCTTCAAGTATTATACAACAAGACTCCTTCGTATTTCATCTTAGGGTCTTTGAATGCTTATGTTATCCACTGTTTTCATCCACAATCAACAAACTTCGTGCACGTTCTACCCTTATGTGTTTTTGGGTTATCCACAAATCATCGTGGTTATAAATGCTTTGATTTGTTTTCTAAACGAATCATCGTTAGTCGTCATGTTATATTTGATGAGTCTCAATTCCCTTTTTCTAAAGTAGAAAAACTTGTGCCTAGTTCGTATGAGTTTTTGAATGATGATATCTCCCTCTATATTCTCTGTCATATTTCAGATCTGTCCCAAAGTTTGTCTCCAAGACCGCGCCTTAGGAGCGCGCGGCGCCTACCAGCAAGAACAAATTCGGTACCTCCGTCCTCAACGTCGCGATCCTTGAGGCGTACGCGCAAACGTCCAGTGACTAACCTATTTTTTTATCGTCGTCAGTGCCACGGCGTCAAACTTCCGAAGAGTCATCGGAGCGAAGGCGTCGCGACCACTGAACCGGCCGCGCGCTCGAACGTTCGACCACAAATGCCTACAGAAAATTCCCAAAATTCACCCAATCCTGCCCCGAGTCATGGTCCAGTCACCCGCAGTCAAATGTGTATTTTTAAACCAAAAAAACATTTTAATTTAAATTCTAATGTTCTTAAATCACCCTTACCCCGTAATCATGTGTCTGCCTTAAATGACCCTAATTGAAAATCGCCATGACTGATGAATATACTGCTCTTATTGATAATAAGACGTGAGAGTTGATACCCCGTCCATCTGGTGTTAATATTATTCGGTCTATGTGGATATTTGCTCATAAGGAAAATTCTGACGATTTATTTGCAAGGCATAAGGCTCGGCTTGTAGGTGATGGTAAGGCCCTGTAAGTCCACTTCTACTCAAGGCGATATTTACGTGGCAAGTGTATGCGACGCTTAAGTAATAAAGTCCGTAAGATCGAGTTATCGCCTCGCAGATCGTTTATCAATTACCGTTTATCTAAGCTTTGGTCTCTATTTGGTTAACGTTCGTGTGTTTGGGTTTTTAACTAAGAATTAAAACTGAACAAAGTGCAGGAAATAACTAATGATGATACTTTGAGTTTTAGACAATTATGAAGGGAATTAGGGTTTCTAATCTCCTCAACTATCCACTCATTCACTTGTTAATGCAAGACTAATGATTCTTCTTCTTATTAAGATAGCAGGTTAACGAAGATGTTCTATATTCTGATTAGGACATATAGAACTCAACCTTATGCAGAAATCTTATATATTTCTATGATAGATTTTACCACACAAGAGGATTAAGAACAATAACCTTAAACACTACACAAGTATCAGAGTACTTTCGTCCGCGATTTTAACTTATGTCTAAACAACTATAGCATATTCAAATCTCCCTTTTCAGATTTCGATTTGAAATCATATAAGTTATGAGAATCAGTGATCAGTTAATTATAATACAATCAATACAAGTTGAATAGATCTTAACATATGAAGAAGAAATTACTAAATATGTATTAAGTCATTAAAGAGTTTCAAGCGATTCAATGGAAAACCCTAATAAAGAAATTAGCTCATAGACATGCTAAGAACTAATCAACAAATCCAACATAAACTGAATTAAAATAAAGCAAGAAAAAAAATACCTTGAATAGTGTAAGTCTCTAATCTTGTTCTCTCGCTCCGCTTTCTAGCCTCCAAAGTACGATCTTTCGCTGCTTCCTAGGGTTTATAAATCATAAGAATCGCTTTGTACAATTTTACCCTTGTGGAATTTCGGGTTTTCTCGGCTTTTGACGTCGTCGACGCTAATTCCCTGGGATGTTACTGCCAATTAGGCGCCCCGACGCTTGAGCGCCGCGACTCTTCACTCCAAGAGTCACGACCCTTAACTCAAAGAGCAGCGACTCATCACCCGTTGACAATGTAATTTTTGTTTAAATTGCTTTCTGAGCTTTTCAGGGCTTCTTTGACTTATCTCTTGTGACATATATGCATTTTTGTCCTCAATAACCGTGATATTTCCTTTGAATTCGCCAACCTTATGAATTGCTTAAATCCTGAAAACACATCATAACACGCATAATACTGTTCAAAATAACTAAAAACACATAAAAGACTCCCTAAAATACACTCTAAAACAGTACTAAAAATAGAATCAACATACTCCAGTTGATCCTAAATCAAAGTTGGGTGCTGCAGTTGACTCTCCTTTTGAGGATCCGACCCGCTATCGTAGTCTTGCAGGCGCCCTTCAGTATCTTACGTTCACGCGGCCAAACATTGCATATGCCGCCCAAAGCAGTGTGTTTGTTTATGCATTATCCTAGAGTTGAACATATGAATGCGCCAAACGCATTCTTAGGTACATTCGTGGAATACTGAGTATGGCTTGCATTTGTATCCTTCGCCGACGCCTACACTTGTCTCCTATACGATGCCGATTGGGGTGGTTGTCCGACACCGCATTTGCCTACGATTTGACTATCAGATGTTTTTAGTTAATAACTTGGTCTCATGATCCGCCAAGTGTCAATCCACACTTTCACGCTCAAGCGCGGCCGAGTATCGAGGGTAGCCAATGTGGTTTTGAGTCACGTTGGTTACATAATCTTCTCGTTAGAGCTCCATTGTCCTATCGAAAGCGTACTGGTGTATTGTGATAATATAAGTTCCATCTATCTTTCGTAATCCATTCAAAGACCAACGCACAAAACACATAGAGACGGGTATTCACTTTGTTCGAGAAGGTAGCTAAAGGACAAGACGCTGTCACATGCCCCTTCCAGCTTATCAAATTGCGTACATCTTTACAGCGGTCTTCCTGGCCCTTTTGAAGATTTTAGAGACAGTTCGACGAAGACCGCCGCTATAATCATGGTGTGTTAAATGAGGCCCAGAGGCTCACATGCCCACCCAAAGACTGCTCACTAATTTCCATATAATTTGTATATTTTCTATGTTAGGTTTGTACCTTAATTAGGATTATAATATTATCATAATTGTATAATTAGTTTCCTTATAGAATATGAATTTAGATGTAAAGTTGGAATAAAATTCTCCTATTGTAACTTGTATATATATATATATATATATATATATATATATATATGTCTTTCATCAATAAGAATAAATCGATTAATTTTTTCACTTAATATCTTCTAAAAATAGAAAAGAAACAAAATTTTTTGGTCATGACGCAGCCAAGTAATGCAATTTTATTGCAATTAATTAATTTTTCAATGAAACAACATCGAATTAATCATAAACACACACAATTCCCATCAACACAAGTTGCGATCCCGATTTCACATTTCAGATCACCACAATCATCTCTACTCTGACACTCTGTGCATACTTCCATCCTTCCTTCTGAATATCACAAAATTCATTAGCATATAGTATACACAATTTTTTGAAGGACATAATTACATAAATTACCGACACGTGACAAGTTAAAGGTGAATCTTGCTAAAACAACCATATAGTATATATATCACATGCGATGTGAGTTCATGAGTGATTGGACATGATCCAGACAAAAATAAAGTTTGTTAGGTTTAGTGGGGCGATCTAATTTATTATGGATCTATTTTTTTCACTTTGGTGTATGGAAAACGCATTGGGTGTACTACACATGTTATTATTGCCTAGATCAATCATGTTATTTGAGTTAAAACTATTACTTGAAAGAAACTTTTAATTTCTTTTTACTCAAATCACGCTTAATTAAATTTCCTTAAGTTTATAATTATGTTTCAATTTTGGATGTATAAGTTAATATATAAGACATAGAAACAAATAGGGAAGGGTGGGGTAGGAGGGAGGTAGAGGAGGGAGATATATACAACAAAGAATAGAGTCTTTGTTAGTGATGATATGATAATGGTAGTAGGTAAAAGCTATACGTAGACACCACATTATTTAATTTATTATTAATGTTGAGTTTGGTGTGTTGTGACATTTTGCCCAATATATCATTTTCAGTTCTAAGTTAAAATCAGAAAAGTTGGAACAAATGTCACGACATTCGAACCAACATTTTGTGAGACAGTTTTGCCTTACTTCACGGGAACTGAAGATTTCATGGGATTTTTACCACGATGATAAAGTGACTTGGCAAGGTGATTAGGAGCTGATTAAAAACGTGGGAGGACCAAATCAAAGTTGTTGCTAATCTTGGGAACAAGTCCAAGAAGTTGAAGATCTTGCTCCACAATTCTCTCCAACAAACCTTATCGACTGCCCACCTTTCCCTCAACCTCTACATCGATTCCTTGAGCATTTCAAGGAAGACTCTCTACTATAAATAGAGAGGTTACATCAAGAAATCAATATCCAGAATCAAAATATAAAAATACCAAGAGAGCTCTCGGAATTTCATCTCAGAAATTTGGATCAACAAGTGTTGCCTGAGTTTGTGACGATATTCTGTCCAACATTATAGTCGTTGTTTCATATTCTAGATTAGCTTTGTATGGAGCGATTTTAATGAGATGTTGTGCACTTCTATTTAGATAGATTTTTCAGGCTTAAGTCATCTGTGACTTAACCTTTTTTATTCATTTGTATTATTTGTAAATCTTGTAAGAGAAGGAATATATTCAATTGTATATATATATATATATAACCTATATATATATACCAAGAGGTTTGTCTTTCTTGTTTTATAACCTATGTTTAGTGTTTGTGTTTGTGCATGATTCTAAGCCTATCCCAAAATCTCCCACTTAAATGTCGTAAACGTGTCATTAAATATGTTGTCGGCATATGTGAGTTGGGAATTTGATATTTCATAGACACTAATCCTAATTTAATAGGATATAGTGATTTGGATTGGGCTGGTGATGCGAATGATATAAAAATACAAGTAGAGGATGTTTTTATATTGACAATAATCTTGTTTTTGGTATAGTTGTAAACAAAACTGTGTCTCACTTTCAACTGCTGAATTTGAATATGTAGCAGTTGGAAGTTGTTGCTCTCAATTCATATGGCTAGGACACATGTTAGATGACTATGGTTTTACTAGCAACATTTTGTTTTGTACTTTGATAATTTGAGAGCTATAAATATTTCCAAAAATTCAGTTCAGCACTCACGTACAAAACATATTGATATTAGACATCACTTTTAAGAGATTTGATTAAAATAATGCTTAGTTCAAATTGAACATGTTGATACTCTTCATCAACTAATGATATTCTTTTTAAAAAAGCTTTGAACCATAGAGATACTCTAGTTTGAAGAAATCTCTTAGTCTTTCTAATGTCTAAAAGACATATTTGGTGAATGTCATTGAAATGTCTCTAACATTTCGGGTGGCATTTACCTGTGTAATATCATAATCTAATTTTAGTTACTGGATAAAAATAAAGTATGTGTTGTAGGGGGTCTCAACTTATGTCTAATTAGTTCAAAAGTACTCCACTTTTTGAATATTTGTTGTTGTCTCATTTCACCACATGTTAATTCAAATCGAAAGATATTAACACTTAAGTACATGTTTCTTCATTTTGCCCAGAATTCATTTTCTTTGCATTAGTGGGGGATTGTAAGAGTTATTATCTCATTTCCTATACTAATGTATTCTAAATAATGCAAAGCAAAAGATTCTCTTTTCATTCTCTCTTTCTTGACTTTTGTGAAATGCACTATGCACCACATTGATGGTGAAAAGTCCCCTATTTCACTTTATATTGAATGTGCTTTATTTTTTCAAAAAAAGGTGGATCTCCCACTCCAGGAGCCCCGTCAAGCGAGTTGTGAAGGAGTTAATCGTAGAACTCAACCGATTGTGAAATGTGCTTTATTGAGCTTGTAAAGAGTTGGAAAAATGGAGTAGCCTCGCAAGCACGGAGTTGAGCTTCATAGGCAAAATGAGTCGATTTGCCTCCTTCTCATGAGGTATACGTAAGGCCTAATTCAATTTTGATTTTGTAAAATATTATTTTGCTATTTTTAAGCTTACTCGAAATTATCTAAATTCATGCTTCCGATTAAAGTTCGCGTAACTCATATCTGGACGTAGCTCTCCTACCTCAAGTTAGTTGTTATCGATCAAGACTTATTCTTTCTGAATCGCAATTGTTCCAGTCAGATCAAAGCTCATTACTTAATTAATTATCGCGCCATTATCCATAAATACTCTAACTTAATGGTGATCTTTATTTCTCCGAATGTTGGAGCGTTTGAGATCTCATTCATTATTCTCTAAACGCTAGAGACGCGTTTGATTTCAATATCTACTATACGCACTGACATCTTCTTAAAAATGATTTCTTTCCTTCGCTTTTGGACAAAATACTTTGTGCTAAGTCCAAACTTCTAGCCACTAGTGCAAGTGTTCGAAGTGCTATGAACCGCTGAGCGGCCAAGGCTAAATGATTTGCATCGAGTCAGTCCCAAATCGCTTTTAAGACAGTGACTTGCCACGGCACAACTGTCATTCGATAAGTTATTTTTACTATTTATTTGTCCTTAATCAATATTGTTCTTCTATTTTACTAACAGAATCAATTAAGACCTGGATATATAGTCAATGATAATAATATTTAGAGTTTAACTATTATATAACTATCAAATCACTTAATAGATATCTAGAAATAACCCTCTAAAAAGAGAAGTTATAATCTTGAATATAAGATAAGTTAATTGTTTATTTGTGACAACAAATAAAGGTGATTTGATATTGAATTATTTATACGATATATTCAATTAAATTTATGAGCTCATTTCATCTAATATTATTTCTGCATTTGACGTGGGGATATGTCATTGGTTGGTCTGAATGTTGTGGTCCCACGTTAGTACACTTTAGCCACCAACCCATGAGCCAAATATTTAATTCAGGTTGACCCTTTAGTCCCTCTAGATCACATAATTCTTTGCCACTTTCTAAATTAACTGTATTCAAGTTGTATGAGAATGGAAAGCTATTGAATGGGAGCAAATATTATCTTCATGGTGTGAGCAATTCACTCTGAACCACATAAGGATTTTTTCCCCACAAAATGTATGTTGTGAATTCTTGTTTTGTTTATTTTCTTGAAATATTGAAGCTTTATTGGTCCTTTTAAGGCAATTTGAAGTAGTTGATGAAAGTTATGTTTGGCTTAATTTTTCATAGTTTGGAGAAGTGTTTTGAGTTATTTTCATTTTGATACTGCTTTGAATTTCTTATACTTTTTTATGTACTTACTTTTGTATAATTATACTTGTTTGGTGGATATAAAGGTTTCTTGTTTAGTGTTTGTACATAATTTCTTGTGGAAAAGCCTTGAACTTTCACTAAAACAACAGATGGGCACTTCAATTTCTGTTTTTTGAGCATTGAGGAAGTTGATTTATGTCATCTCTTAACATTTACATGCTGCCAAGTCTTACTCTGAGGCTATAAGTACTTAAGTTCCATAATTCTATTTTAGGTTTCATGTGATATAGATGAAGTTACTACAAGGTGCAGCAAACTAAAAGAACTCGTGTTGACAGTTTGTATGGTTTTTGGTTGAATAGATAGATGGAACAGAAGTTCTGTGGTCGAATTCTCAACAAACATAAGCGATTTGATGTCTATAATACTTGGTCACAACTTTAACATAGTGTAGAAATTTGTAACCAAGAATGGGCATTTTCTCAAATAGCACAGAGCTGACAGATTGTCGCACTTTGTTCTCGTTCAATATCCATTTGTAACAGTGCTTTGTTTATTTGTGAGGAAAAGGTTAGAAGATGGTGTTACGGAAAGAAAACAACTGAACAATTAGGAAGTTTTAACCAAGTCATGAAGGTATGGTTGAAGCATGGGTGAAGAACTCAGATTGATTATCGTATTGTTAGACAAATTTGAGGGCTCAGAATTGTTATGTTTGTTATTTCTCTTAGAAATCAGAAATGCTTCAATATTTGGAGATACCATTTTTGCTGTAAAAAAGGCTCGTAGTGTAAAATTTCAAGCATTGTACATCCGTGTAAGCATGGGATGATCTCTGCGAGTTTTATGTCTAGATTACCTTCCATTCCCATTTGCAGCTGCCCTATCAGAACGGCTGATCAATGGCACTTGAAGAATTGGCTGTAAGTACTACTGATATTATCGATCCACAAGCAATGAAAACCTTGTTAATTGAAAATCACTCGACTGAAGCCAAGGACATGGAAGAGATGAGGAGTTCCATGGAAATCTTGAGTATAGTAGATTTGGACCTTGCGTATTCTGATGAGAAATTGACGAATCTTGACAATCTTTTGATGCGTGTCTTGGCCTGCGAAAATGAAGTTGAAGCAATTTCTTTCGAGAATGACGAGATTTCTCCCGACTCAATCGAGAAAGTACTGACGTTGGATCACTTATCTTCCATTTTAAAATTCGAGATAAGACAACTAGACAATTTCATAGGCACTCTTCAAGACCTAATCATTGAAGCAAGGCAAAAGATATCTACATGCAGAGAATTTAGTTAATTGCATATGATAATGGAGAATAAATTTCATGATACTGAAGAGTCATTGAGACAATCAAAGGAGCGTGTCCTAGAAATGAAGATGCAGCTTGCCAAGTTGCAGATGACCTCATTAGCTTTCGACCAAAATGAATGTAAGCGATGAAACTTATTAACATTTAAGAGCACATTTTTTCTTTCTTTACTAACATGTCAAAGACATTGAATCATTTTCTGGTGCATATATTAACAGGGAGACATAGGATGAGTTTGGATTTATCAGAAAGTAATAATGTTTCAGCAAGAGAGTTGAAGCCGCACGTGCAGACAGTTGAGCAAAGACGTATATTAAGAATGTTGGAAAAGTCCCTTGAAAGAGAGCTGGATCTCGAGAAGAAGTTCACTCTACTTAAACAAAATGAAGATGATCTAAAATTGAAGCTCCGGTTAACGGAGCAAGTAGCTCTGTGCATGGAAGAGGGTGCAGAGGTTATATGGGGTAGGTTTTTAGAATCAGAAAATGCAGCAGATGTACTTATGGGAATTTCCAGAGAGATGGTGGGCCGACTACAGATCGCTAACTTCAATCTGAACGGTTCACTTCAACGAGAGAAAGATTTCAACTTGAAGATTGATAATTGTATAGGACAGATAAATGCCAAAGATATTACCATACAAAACCTTAATAGCTGCAACGAACAACTTGCTGCTGAAAATACTGAAGTGTCCTCTTTAAGAGACAGGCTAAAACTTTTAGAAGATAAGCTGAAAGAATCTGAGTCTAAATTGCTGAAAGCAAACGAACTGAATGAACTAAGCGAAGAGCGGCTTAAAGAACTGGAATGTATCGTAGAATCTCAGAAGGAAGACATTGATATTGCAGAACATAAGGCTGAAAGTGCAGAGGAAAAGGTTGCGCATTTGACGGAAACAAACTTAGAACTGCACGAAGAGTTGGATTTTCTCAAGAGTAGTAATGAAAGTAATGCCAAAAAGGTCAGCATTCTCGAGAAGCAGGTCAGGGAATTGGAACTTCAGCTACAAAATGCTAAGGCATTTTCCGAAGCAGGTCAAGAACAACAGAATATGTTGTATTCTGCCATTTGGGATATGGAAACTTTAATTGATGAACTAAAACAGAAGGTCTTAAAAGCTGAAAGCAAGACTGAGCATGCAGAGGAACAGTGCCTTATTTTGTCTGAAGCTAATTTAGATCTTACCAAAGAAGTAGAGTTTCTTAGATCAAGAGTTGAATTGTTGGAGACTTCTTTGAATCAAGCTACTGTTGAGAAACTTGCAAGTGCAAAAGACATTAACATCAAAACCAGTTTCATCTTGGATTTGGTCATGCAGCTAGCTATAGAAAGGGAGCGAGTGCAAAAACAGGTGCTTTAGTTTTCCTTTTCTGTTGCTTTTCTTATGGAAATTCAAAGTTAGAAGCGACCGTAAGTACTGAGTTCTTTTTCCTTTTTTTCCGGGGCAGATATTTTGTTTGGCCAAGGAAAACAAGTCATTGATCAGGAAGTTGGAGTCGATGAAGCAGCAACCGTCCATAAATGGACTTGAGAACGGAGGTGGTGATCTTGGGCTGTCATCTTCTAAAGTTGCCTCAACAATCGCTCTGACTACAAAGCAGTTCTCATGAATCGCATACGTAATCCTTACCGAAAAACTCCTGTATTTATTTTCTTTTAGTCATTCAGCATTTCCTAAGTATGTTATGTTCCAACTTATGCCACTTACTATCCTACTTTACTGTAGAAAAAGTAAGACACTGTGGGATGCTGTTTACTATTGTGATCATAGAATTACCTCTGCAGGTCAGACTAAATTATTGGATCTCTCAGATATCTAATGTGTATGAATGTTTCTTCTTTCAATGACACTATTGGGTTGTTTATTTAGTTTTACTATTTGACAACATTCTAGTCCTATTTGAAGTAAATATTTATCCAGACTGAAATATGATGTATTTCTCTCATAATTGAGACACTTAATTTTGATTAAGAGCCTCATGGTTCACATGTTTCATTGCTTTATTTTTCATGAACAGAATCGGCACATTATTTGTGAAGTCTAAAGACATTAACCTGATATTCTTGTTAGTCTTAGCCTCAGAATCGAGGTCTTATGACTATGCTTCGGCAGAGGCACACTGAATTCTGAGCTTATATAGGTTGAGTCTTCCAGAAGATATCTTTTTGTTTTCATTTATAAGCTTCTTCCAGATGACATTTACCATCCACTATGATACAAACTTTCCTTCTCAACATATCAACTACCAAACTCAAACAAAAAGTTTCCTTTTTTATGCATAAACCACTGATAGAAAGTAGTCTAAAGATAGCCCCATGGCTTTGGTCTAGTGGTAAGAATGCAGCTTGTAATGTGTGGATTAGGCGCACGTCACAAGTTCGAATCTTGCTGCAGACAAAAGCTTAGTATTTAAGTGGAGAAGGGTAGAGGGGAGGACCCATTGTCCACCGAGTTTGAGCTGTGCGCCAGTGACCCTCGGGGATTTCTTGGTTCTGAAAAATAGTCTAAAAATGCTCATTATGCCTGACCTCTTCAAACCTCAGAAACTAGCACCACTTGATAGATTAAGGTTCTTAGGATTAATGATCTTAGTCTATGTCATCTAATCTGTAAAAGCTAAATCTTGAATATTTGCTTTCTTTATTGATGGTTCACATGGACATGATATCTAACTTTCTTCAATCATCTGCTAACTCCTGCTGGTCTTACTTCTCTTTTAGGTTAAAGATCAGAATCATTTGTAAAAAATAGTCTAAAAGCCCATAACTAAACCAGATGCTGCTCTGTGTTAAATAATTTTCTCTTCTGAAATCTCTAATATCATCCTTCCATTCACCAAATTCTGCCGATAGGTTCTCACAGATGAAAATGTTCAAACAATGTAAACGTTTTTTATGTGTTCATCTGGACTTTACTTTCTGGTGTGGGTAACATGTTACATAGTTTAATACTATATAGTGTTTTCTCCAGTGTCTTCTCTGTAACAGAAACTTATTAGTAAAGGAGTAAAGTTCCTTCAACTTTTAATTGAGCTTTAATGACCATAATCTGCTGTTCTAATTGTGATCATGTTTGTATTTGCTTCATAAATATGTTGAGATAAATCTATAATCCTAATAGAAGATGTTGGTTCTCCGATTCAGGTGAACGAATTACCTCCTGATAAACCTACCGATCAAAGCAGTAAGTCTTCCGTTTTGACAAATGAAGAGCCTAATATGGTTGTCAAATCGGAGGATACCGAGGTTCAGCTACAGGAAAGGCAACGCTACCACAAGTACATTGTCATGGAAATCCTCGTCTTATTACTTTCGACATTTGGATTATACTTTTTTGACAAAAGGAACGACATCCTCGACTGGTTGGTGGTTAAATGATAGTACTTGTTGGATTACTTTGTACAGATTCTTTGATTGTTTTTGTGTTCATGTTCTTTTTCTGGTAGCTATAAATGTTGTTGTGATCTCTTATTTTTTTGTTTTAATTCAAAGTTGGCAACCCAGATTCACATTTCATATGACAATCTGCTCTACTCTTGCACGACCCTCCTCTCTGTCCTATTACCTCACCTGAATATTATGATCAAACTCGTTAGTATATATCTTGTATATTGATAAATTTTTAGAGAACTTATATAAATTGAAGGGGCGCCTTGGATTAACTGATAAAGTTGATGTGACTAGAACTGCGCAGAATAGACCTTGTGGTACGGCCCTCGGCTGCCCCTAGTTATATAAATTCGAACATAGAGAGAGACAGAGGGAGGGATATACTAACCACATGAAATGATCAAGAAGGAGGCGACTACCAAAAACACAGTCCTTGAAGCCTTGTTCATATTGCCTAAGAGAAAACCTTTTTCTTTATATAGCTTTAGTGTGCTTCTTTTTCCAATTATCCCTTGAGACCCACCAGTTTAGTGTGCTTCTTATTGCTACATTATATAGTATTTAGTTCATTAAGAACCTGCTAATTTTTCTACTTAATTAAGAGATTTTATTTCATCATGTTATTTCCAATTATTGATTGTTTCTTTCCAAAATTTGAAATTTGGTAAAATGAATTCCAAAATTTGAAAGTTTTTATTTCAAAATATTCAATTAATATAATTTAATTTAATTCCAAAATTAGTCAAATTAATTCCCGAAATTTGTAGACGAAGTTATTACAACATTACCTTATATCGAGATGCTCATTATAAGTATAGTCTAATAATGCTCATTATTCAATCTTAGACATGTTTACATAAACTCATAAAGTAGCATGCTATATTTGTATAAAAACAAAAAGATAAGAATGACCCATTTTATTAACCTCAAGGACATATAAAGATGTTATTGCAGAGAAAACACGAGCTAAAGGTTTTTTTATGGTGCTAAACTTAAATTTTTTTGGCTGAATATTTAGTCATTTATTCAACTCTACTTTGCCAAACTAAAAAGTTTTTTTAAATTAAAGACTTTCAAGCAAAATGATGAGAATATATAAGCTGAATTCTATGTTGAAATTCATATATTAGCCTTCAAAGTTCTCTGATTGAATTGCTCAATCTGTTTTTTTTTTAAACTTTTTGGGAATTTGTAATTTTATAGGAAGGGTATAAATATAAAGTTAAACTCGTTTAAGGTCTTTTGGTATTTTCGGTTTTGATATGATACAATGTACGTTGGTGCGTGTTGAATTCTTAAAAGATAGTGCACTTTTAAGGATTCAATGATTTGTCACAATGGAAGGGAATGATTTGAGCATCAAAATACATGGTTTGTCGTTTTATACTATCGTCAGACTATACGAGCATGGTGCTATATTAAGGTCTTTCTTATTGTCTTTGGCTACTTGATTCTTCAATGTGGCAAAAGATGTTTTGAGAATAAGAAGACATTTACATTTTTGAACTGCAATCCGCTTTGTTGCATTTGCCTTATTTTCATGACTTGATTCTTCAGTTAATTTGAGCACCAAAATTCATAGTCTGTCGTCTTATACTTACCTTCAGACTTTACGAGCATGGTTCTACATTAAGTTTTTCTTATTTGTCTATTGTCGCTTGATGTTAAAGATTAATTAGAAAGATTAATTAGAAAGATTAATTAGAAGGTGTGTAAGGGTGCAAATATTTTGTTTAGTAAAGGGGTAGAGTGGTCTTTTACTATAAGGGGCAGAATGGTCTTTTACTATTAATATGTAGTATGGGATATTTATATACCCAGTTGTACTATTCCTTCAGTTCGCCTAAAACCGCCGAAGGTAACTTTTCCTTCAGCCCGCCCGTAAAATCGCCATTAAACTCGATTTTTCAGCGTCGGCCGCGGCCTCGCTATCGGCTGCGGCTTCTATCGGCCAGCGGCTGAAGTTCTGCGATACCGGATGATTTAGCGCGCGACCACGCTCTGTATGCAGGCGCCATGCACGCAACTGCGCTTTTGGATATTGGCCGCGCTACCGCCCGTATCTCGCCTCGCTCGCCACTTTCTCGCTTTTAAGCTGGAACCTCTACTTTTGCCCTCTTTTAGCTTCTTTTCCGTCATTGGACCATTTTAACCACTTTGACTCAAAAGAAAGAAAATCTATCCTAATACGATACGTATTTGTACAAAAAGGGACAAAAGACTAACTAAAAAATGACTCGAAAAGTGTATATAAAATACACCGATCAAATACCCCCAAACTTAACCTTTGCTCGCCCTCGAGCAAAGATAAAAAGAAAGAAATAAAGACTCAAGGAAACGAAAATAAAAGACTCACTGACATTGATCACTTTGCTGCATTGGTATTACTTAGAAAAACATGAAGGTTAGAATAATACGCAAGAACATATAGCCCAAATTTCAAAGATTCTAAATACATTAAGCTAGATATTTCGCAAACTCATTTTTATCATACTTAATGGAAGTCAAATACTGAATCATGCATGTTAATTTCAAAATTCCTATGGCATGTTTACTTGCTATTCTCCACTAATCATGGCTATGCATCTAAGAGATCTTCATGACTTTTAAGGGTTGTAATGTAGGCTTAGGTATGGGTAGGTAAAAATAGGCATTTAGGCTCATTTTTGTGTATCATAAGCTCTTTAGCTTTTCAGTGTTTCCCTTTTCTTTTGATTCTTTTCTTCACTTCAAATCTATCTTTCCCCTCTTTTGTTTTGGAAGAGTGAAGTGTATTATAATAACAAGCACCCCCAAACTTAGGCTTTTGCCTATTTCTCATTACTTTTTTATTGGGGTGCATCACTTTTGTTCACTCTTTTTGTCTCTTTTTTAACACAATTTATTCCAACTATTTCACATGTTTACTTATGACACAAGTATGGGAATATAGGGTGTCAAAGAAAAAGTTCAATTTTTAGGCTCAATGGGGCTGACTAGGGATACTTTTAATGTCAGGGATAGAAAAGAGTGGTAAGAATTGACTAACAAAGAAACGCCTGAGTCATCTCCCTAACATGCATATCCTAACTATTTCGCCTCAAATAGCAAGCAATCATAACACATAGGTTTAAATCATTTAGCATGCACAATTCAAGCAAGAAACTCCAAATAGACAGATTTTGTGAGTTTTTGGCATATCTAACCTAAGTGTTTAGATAGTTGCTTTTAATTCCGTTACATTATTCCACCTTACTTCACTAGGTGTTTCTAGTAACTACAACATACATGATCTTTTGTGACAATTATGACTCAAAAAAATTGTGACTCAAAATACACAAAACAACAAAAGACTTAAACATACTCTAACAATAAAACACGTATAAAACATCCCCCAACTTAAATCACACATTGTCCCCAATGTGTAGACTCAAAGACAATAAAAGAAAACAAGACACTTACGCACTTGGTTAAAATGGTGGTGGTGGCGGTGGCGTATCGATAGTGCATCGACCACTGGTTGAACAAGGAACTCATCTCGTTAATTTGTTGCCTCGCTTCTTGTTGTCCTTGTATCACCGTGTCCAAACTCCGCATCATCCTCATCCGATTCTCGGAGTAATCCATCACGGGCGAAGGTTCGATTCGTGGTTGGTGGTGTCGCTCCTGCCGCATATCGAGCCTCTATTTCGTGCTCATCTTCATCGCGCCTCTGTTCTCTTCGTGGTGGTCGCTCTTCGCTTCTTTCTTTGGGGGCTTTGGTCCGGGAAAGAGTGCACTATCCCATATGTCACAGCGTTGGTTTCTCATTAGTGTCGATGGATAGATCGAGACCCATTCATGTGGCATAAATTAGTGATAAGTGAGCCATGTCCCAATCCGCTGTTACCAACTCTGATTTCTTCAATGCTCTGCACTATCTCTTTTCCCACATCAATCGTCTTCCCCGTCATGATTCCATATATCAATTTAATCCTATCTTCTGGCACTCTGGTGAAGTGCGTTGATGGGATCAGACGGGCACTGACAAAATACAGCCAACCCTTGGTTGCTTTGTTAAACTGACACTGCCGCCCTTTGCCCCATTTCGCAATATCAAACGCAAATTTCGTAGAAGCGTATCGCGACGGCATTCCAGTCGATGTTGGAGGTGCTTCTAGACCATGTTCTAAAGTAACTCCAATCACCATCTCCTCCTTCAACATATGCTGTTTTTAGAGACATATTTATCGCTTCTGCCGTCACAGGCATATATCTTCCCCTCACAAAGCATTTGTTGTCCACCCTCTCCGGAAAGTTAGCATAGAATTCACGCACCATCGATGTGTTCATTGGTGCTATCTTGTTCGGGTTTACAAATATCTTCCACCCCATCATCTCAATCATTGCCCGAATATGCTCATAGACATCCTCCTCCCCAAACGAATCCCTCTGGTAGTCCATTCCCCTTTCAGGGATTAAAGGCCTAGTACTAAGCTTTTTGTATCTTGTATAAGCTTGGTGGCTAACGAACCTAGTATCATCAGATTGCGACATGAGGTGGATGCGAGGCTCTTCTCTTCTCAAGCACATGGTTAAATCACTTTTTGCAGCTTACAAACTTAGTATCACAAATGTTTCCCAACACAATCACACAACACTAGCAGCTACAACACTAACACCCCCAAACTCCAACTCCTGTACTACACAATACCCACACCCTCCTTGTATACTCCTCCTCTAAATTTCACAACCAAATTTTCAACACCCCCAACGACTTCAACAATGCAACACTCCTCCAAACTATTACCTCATTTGACTACTGAAAAGCTTTCAAGAAAAGATGAAGATTACCTTTTTGACGGTGTTCTTCAAGGTTTTCTTGCTTCTAATGGTGATTTGAGGCACTTTGATGAAGTTTTGTTGGTTGAAATGGTTAAGGGTTTAGGGACTTTAGGAGTTTTTGGTTGTGGTTGGGTTTGATTTATGAAAGATTTGTGGGTGAGGGTTGAATTTTCGTGGGTTTTGTGGAGAAGAAAGGTTAGGTTTTGGTTTGAAATTGGGGAAAATCGGATTTTTGGGCATTTTATTACTTTCTGGATTTCCGCCTACGGCCTGCATTGGCGCCGCGACGCCAATTTCTCGCAATACTGGGAATTCTGCGCGCGGCCATCTGGCGCCGCGGTTTAGACTTGGCAATTTTTCTGGTTTTGCGCGCGTTCGCTTCCTGGCGCGGCGCTAATCTTCAACACTTCGCTCTTTTGCCGCGTTCGCTGCTCTCAGCCGCGCGCTACCCATTTTTTTTTCTCGAAATCCTGCCGTTCTTCATTTTCTCGCCTTCAATTTATTGGCCTATACTTGTCAATCACAACATAAACACTACCTCCGTGAGACCGTTCTTAATAAAAACTACTATATTAACGTAAAATAAATCAAAATACCTTGTTGCCTCGAGTAGCGATGTCTTTAACGCCTTTTAGCGGGACAAGTTCCTTAACTCAATAAGTGTGGGGTGGATTAACCCCACAACCAATCCATTTTCTCCACATTTTTCGCTTTGGTTTCTTCTTCTTCTCTTCTTAGAATTATCTTCAAGGAGGTTCAGAACACATACCGCTTACGGAGGTTCGGCGTCACATACTTGCTTTTGTGGGCTCATCTCTCTGGTTTGACTTGCTTGACTCACGGGGTTTGATGGTGCGATTGCAAACACCTACTCATGGTTGGTCAGGCTCAATGACGTGTTTAAATACTTTAAACACCATTTCTTCCTTCTCCACCTCAATGTCGCCTCCTCTTTCTACATCGATCAATTCTCTCCTCGCCGCCAGAATGGTCTCCCAATATGATAGGAATTTTCGCATCCTCTTCCATGTCAAGAATGAAGTCCGCAGGAAAAAGAATTTTCCTACTTTAACAATCACGCCCTCAATCTTCCTCTTCGATGAACCATCGCCCTATCGGCCACCGCAGTTTCACCGTGGTTGGTTTGGCCTCACCTAACTCCAACCGCTTAAATACCGATAAAGGCATCGATTTATACTTGCCCTAAATCGCATTGCAGCCGCTGCATGTCACCGCCAACCGTGCGTAGTGTAAAGCTCTCGGTCTTTTAGTTTAGGCAACTTCTTCTGCAAGATAGCACTGCACTCCTCCGTTATTGCTACCATCTCATATTCTGCCAGTTTCTTCTTCTTCCCCAAGATCTCCTTCATGAATTTGAAATAGGAAGGCATCTGCTTCAACGCCTCTATAAAAGGTATGTTGATATGCAGCTTTCTGAATGTCTCCAAAAATTTGGAGAATTGTTTATCAACTGCCTTCCGCTGCAATCTCTGTGGGAATGGAGTCTTCTCTGTATACTCCTTCTCTGGAGTTTTCTCTACTACTGGGCGAGCTTCAACCACATTTTCTTTCTCCATCTCTGCCCGTTGTTCAACTACTGGCTGAGGTGACTTCTTCTCCAACTGTTTATCACTTCTCAACTGTACTGCTGATGCGCGAAAAGATGCACACACTTTAACGCAAGTGCACGTTGTCGTAATCAAGTAATATAGTCTTAGTAAGACCGAATATCGTCCACAAGGATTAGGGTTCAAGTACCAACTATCTATATTTTGGTATTTATTTGGTAATTGAAAAGTGATTTAGTTGTTTATAACTAAGAATTATAAAGACTAATTTAACCAATGAGTTTACTTCAGATGTGATGGGAATAGGGCTTCCATGTCTCTTCAACTATCCGCTTATGTTATTTATTAATGCAATGAATCATGGACTTCTTTTTTCGGAGAAAGCAGGTTTACGAAATCGTTTTATACTCCCGTTAAGGCTATATAAACACTCAACCCCAGTATCTCACCTTACCTACCTTTCGGTGATAAGGATAACTCTATAGGAGGATTAAGAACAAAAACATAGTTAATCACACGCACTACGCAAAATTAGGGTTTCTAAGCCTCTCATTAACGTTACATAAATAATTGAGGTATTTTCATCCCCAATCCAGAATGCCTACCCAACTTACAGCATATTCACAATCTCTCCTTTCGAAGTAAATTAGAAATCATATAATGATAATTAGTTGTCAATTAATTACCAAGAGTTCAAAGCAATTATTGGATAGATCTCTCAAAGAAGAATAATACCATAAACATGCATTAATTCATGACATAAGTTTCTAGAGAATTAGCATGGAAAGCCCTATAAGAGAATTAGTTCCTAGCCATTGACATGACAAGAACTAATTCAAAAGTCATCATACAAAACTGAAATAAAGAAAATAAAAAGGAAAAGAAAGTACTAAATTATGGTCTCCAATCTCCAAGCAAGAAGTCTTGAGTTGTGCAAGAAGGGGAACCCTTAAAATCTGCCTAGGGTTGTCACGACCCGACCTCGGATCCGTGACTGGTGCCTTACCCCGGGCACCCTTGTGATGCAACATCAGAGAAAACCAGCAGAAATAAACTCACAAACAAGAACCATATAAGAATATAAAACAAAGCAACCCAAGTGGCTACCTCTAAATATAATAAAACGAATGCTACATCCTTACACCCCAATTCATGACAGACTACAAGCCTCTAAGAAGGTATAACACTATGACGGGACAGGGCCCCGCCATACCCCCTGAATGTACAAAAGTCTACAACCTCAGGGAACCGTACCAAAAGACGAGGCCTCCGGAGAAATGGAGCCTTCCGAGAACCGAACAGTGATCCTAAGAGTGCGGATCAGCAAGCTATGAACCTCAACCTGCGGCATGAACGCAGCCCCCCGAAGGAGGTCAGTACAACATGTACCAAATATGTAAAACTGGAAAATACTGTGATAATATCATAAGTCAAAACATAAGCTGGAGTCATAGATAAAAACCAATTTCCTTGCACTGTGCCTTACTAACAATGAGATTAACAAGTGTATATATATATACTGCATAAAAATAGGAAGCTCATGATCAAAACAGGGTACCTCGCCCGTAGTATCATTAAGCAATCCTACTCCTGGGACTATTTCACCCGCATAGGTCCTGTGGACCCGCATGAGGTCATCCGCCTCGTCATGGGACTATTTCACCCGCATGGGACTATTTCACCCGCATGGATCCTGTGGACCCGCATGAGTACCATCGCCGTACTCGCATGGGACTATTTCACCCGCATGGATCC
The DNA here is from genome assembly GCA_029844215.1 of Przewalskia tangutica. Lineage (NCBI taxonomy): Eukaryota > Viridiplantae > Streptophyta > Magnoliopsida > Solanales > Solanaceae > Przewalskia > Przewalskia tangutica. The sequence continues at coordinate 36,389,178 of CM056735.1, forward strand.
CGCGGACCTGATCCGCACGAGTACAAACGCGCGCTCGCGTCACGGGTAGCAAATCCATGGCATAAGTAGTAAACCATCCTATCGAGCATACCGGGCCACCCATCGACGTGATGTCCAAAGGAAATAACAAGAATAACCCGGGGTTTACCCGTAATAATATATATATAACATAGCTCATCCGGCTATCATACATAACATAAGCACTACCGGCCTATCATATCATAACATAAGCACTACCGGCCTATCATATCATAACATAAGCACTACCGGCCTATCATATCTTAACATAAGCACTACCGGCCTATCATATCTTAACATAAGCACTACCGGCTTACCATAACATAAGCAAGTTAAGAAATCCCCTAACTTCTTATTAACATTATTAATATATCCTCTCATTTTAGTATACCTAAGGCACTAACATGTCTTTTAATAGAAAATCCGGGAATTTAACCCAAGTACCATGTACTTCTAACCTTTTAAGAATTAACTCTTTTTATACAAAAATTCCAAGATACTAATCACCATAGTATCAAGTTACGATTTCTTTTCAAAACAAGTCACTTTTCCTTTTAGAAATATAATAGGCTTCTAAATCAAGTGACTTCATTTCCTTTAAAACCTTAGGCAACCAATGCCTAAAAATCAATTCACCTTCCATAGTTTCAAATCATTTACCCGTACTTGTTTTAATTAGAGAAAACCTTCCTTTGTGAACCTTTCAAAAACTAATATAACCAACTTCCCATAAAGTCATTATATTAGCGTTATTCCTTTGTCAAATACATTTTCCCTCAATCCAAGGGACTTATACTTTTGAAATGAAACAAGTATCATATACTTTAAAACAAGTGTAGATTATCAAATCTTGTACGTATACCGTACTACATAGATACAACTATTCATGCTCAAGAGATAGGAAAGTTCTACATACCTCTTCGGTCAATCCACTTGCTAAGTCCAACTACCGCAAATAATATGTCAACCTATAATAACCATAATACGTTTATTAACCCCTAATTTCAATGTAGAAATTCCAAATTCAAGTTACCAATTCCTAAGGAAAATTGGGCAGCATTTCCTTTGTTTCTACTCACTTTTCCACCCTTTTCAAAGGCCGATTTTCAACACTCAAACGCCACATTAAGGCCCAACATCCAAACCAACACAAAGGGGATTACACACCTAATCTTGGGTGTGTAAAATTCTGCCCCATAAGTTATAATAATACACTTAACAATTCTAAAGTAGTTTGTAGGCTACAACATGCTCATAATATCTCTTTAGCCAAATCCTTCATACCCAACCCACATTTCTTGCATGCAATGACTCTAATAGCATCATTTACTCCCACAAGTACTTTCTTCTTAACATGCAACACTAACAACTAATAATAGAGGAAGAATCATTACCTTAGAGCTTTAGCCAAATTTATCCAACCACTTGCTAGCTTCTATTCCAAGAACACCACCACAACAACCTTCACAAGCTAGCCACAAGCTTCCTTCTTTGCCTTTTACTTTTCAGATTTTTCCTAAGGCTAGAATATCTCTTGGAGTTTTAGAGAGAAGGAGGAGTTTTGTCTAAGAGAGAGATGAAAGATGACCAAGTCTTTAAGACTTGGTCAATATAATGCATGCAAAATCAGATGGGGGGGGACACTTGTCACCCTCCCACGCCCTTTTTAAAAGAAAAGATCAGATTTTTCTAAGTTTTTCCGCCAGATTTCCCGCCTCGCGGCCATGCGATCGGCGCTGCCGCCTGATTTCGGCCATGCGCGACTCGCTACATGCCATGTTCGCCCGCACGCCACGGCCCCGAAGTTTTCTGATTTCGAGTCCTAACTCCTTTCGCACGGCCCCATACGCACGGCCTGAACCACGGGGTATAACATTCTCCCCCCTTAGAAACATTCGTCCCGAATGTTCCTTCTAGGCTTACTCAACACACAATATCGACACAGACTCAAATAAAGACGCTCCACACGGCCACAACAAAACTCAAGCATAATTACTAAATTTAAAGACCAACAATTTAGAACGAGGGTTACCTGGAGGTATAGGGAATAAGTGAGGATATTTCTTCATCATGTCATCCTCTGTTTCCCACGTCATCTTCTCTCGCTCGCTCGCCACAATACTGACGAAGCCACATCCTTCGTCCGGTCGCTTAACTCGACGATCGAGTATCGCTATGGGACTCTCTCACGATAACCCTTCACTGGATACCTGAATCGTGCACTCTAGATGGATCTCCAACACATTTCCGCAACATAGATACGTGAAAGACCGATGTCGCCTCCGCATCGGACGGTAGAGCCAACTCCTACGCAAACTTGCCGATCCTACGGATAATCGATAAGGCCCAATGTACACTCGCTAAGTTTCTTCTTCCCAAATCTCATCACACCCTTCATGGGTGATACCTTCAGAAGACCCAATCATCTACCTCAAACTCCAAGTATCGACGATGATCCGTGATACGACTTTTGTCGACTCTACGACAATAATCGCTCTGGATAAGCTTCACTTATCCATCGCACCGTACCAAGTCCGCCCGACTAATCAACTTCTCCCACCTCAAACCAACCTATCGGTGACCTACACTTCCTCCATATAAGGCCTCATAAGGCGCCATCGAATACTAGAATGGTAGTTGTTGTTATAAGCAAACTCCACGAGGTAAATGGTCCTCCCAATACCCTCAAATCAATAGACAAGCCCGCAAAGATATCCTCGTTGTTCGATAGTATACTCGCCCGTCCGTCGGCCCGAGGATGAAATGCGATCGAGACTTACTCGTGTCCCTAATCCCTTCGAAAGACCTCCGGTTAGCCGTGAATGGGCTCCTGCGAGATAATCGATATAGAACTCCGTGCATCCCACAATCTCCTCGATATACAACCTAGCATAATCCTCTACCAAAAGTCGCCGATCGGAAGAAAGTGGGCTGATTTCACACCGTCGACAATAACCCGTATGGAATCATGTTTCCTCACAACCTTAACTGGCCGAAGTCAGACGCTCGCGCCACGAACTCCGCAACGTCCCTCTTCAGGCCATCCTACCAATACACGCATCTGAGGTCATGATACATCTTAGTCGACCCCCGAATGAATAGAATAACGAGCACTGTGTGCCTCCCCCAGAATTTGCTGACGAAGTCCTGTCACCTCTGGAACACACAACCTGCTCTCAAATCTTAGCACCCCATCAGGTGCTACCTCAAATAGGCTCTTCTCTCCAAGAGCCGTATCTGATCTGATACGCATAATCGGATCCTCATATCACGCTTTCTTTACTTTCGACGATGGAAGACTCGCAACCTCTCGAACCCGAACTCCATCACTATCGGAATCAAACAAACGAACCCCAGGCTCGCTAGCTAATGTAACTCACGAACCCCGCTTTTCTTCCCCGCACTTCGGCAGACTACCCATCGATCTGCGACTAAGCGGCATCTGCTACATCGCCTTTCTTTGGGTGGTATAGATATCAATATCACAATCCTCGAGTAACCCTAATCACCATCTGCCGCAAATTCAGCCTCCATCAAGATATACCGAGTCTCTTGTGGTCTGCATAAATATCCACATGAAATCTATATAAGGAATTGCCTCCAAATCTTCAGGTACGATTAACCGCGACTCTAAATCGCGAGTAGCGTAATTCCTTTCGCTTCCAACCGGAAACATAAGCTCTAACCTTATCGTGTTGCGTCAAGACACAACCTAGCCCATCACCCAACGTGTTACAATAATACCTAACCTCTAGTCTCTCAAGAGGTTAGAATGTAGTCGTGGTCAACTTCTCTTCCAATAATCGAAGCCTTTCTTGACTTGCAAATATTCGCATCCTAAATCTCAATTATGGTTCCTGCTTCCTTTCTCTGTTGCAACCAAACTTGGTTACTATACTTAGATTTGATTCTCGCTGTGGCATGGCTAAAACTTCCGCCAATCACAATTTAGGGAGACTTCTGATCTTGTCAAGTAGTAATCCTATTATTCTCTCGCAGCTCGTAGAGCTTATAGTCAGGTGTTCCACCTCAATTCACGGTATTACATAATCCAATGACTTGTCAAGACTTCTTATCGTTCGAGTGTCTACTCGTCTTTCCTTTATAAGTTATTTCAAGTCCTGGGGTCCCTTACCCCTCCGTATTTTCTTACTATCTTTTTTTTTTTTTTTTTTTTCCAGTGTCGATGCTACCACCTTCCCTCGAGGTGTTCTTACTTCCCATTATTTACTAATGGTCTTACACTAGTCCGGGGTAATTGTATCTCGTGCAACTTACATATCCGTAGTCGTATTCTCTTTTATCATTCTGGTCATGACCTTATCTTATGCTTATTATTAACAAAAGTATTTCTATCTTGATCCATGATCATACAGTTTCATACATGCGTACCATCTGCTTTTTTACCCTTATGACACTTCCTTGACCATTTCGTAACGTTGTTCCTAATTTCCCCAACACAATACCTTTTCCACGGTTATCTAAAACTGTAACTTACGGCGTGACGACATCAAGACCTTACAGCCCCATCCTTCGTCTAACGACGTGGTACCCATAACCCCATAATACGAAACTATCCTTTTATGTAGGGAGAGAACTTATCTCCCTTCAATATACTTTCCTTCGAGTCACAACCCTAATCACCGGGTCCTCTCGTGGTCCTGTAAATATCTAATCATTACGCACCGCCTTAAAATCGTGTAGATTTTCAAAACCTACCAAAGATGCCCTCAGCTTTCTGCCGGCAGCGCTCGTACTTTTTTTTTTATTCTTGCCTTGCACATTTCCTTGAAATTATCCGGAAGGTCGTGGCCCTTTACCGCCACACCAAACCAACTCCAAGTACCTCCAAGGGCACTTAACATAAATTCCTTCAAATTCAAGTATTACTCACTGCGTCAATTTTCCTCAATGAACAATTCACACAGACTTATTAAAACAATGATGCCAAAGAAGGAAGGATAATTCATCGTTACTACCACTTCTCTCCTCCACTGATAACCGCTTACGGAACCGGTACCGAATCAATCTCTCTTCAGAGTCCACGCTGGCATAACAAGAGGCCAACTAGCCCGTGCATAATGACCTCAACGTCATAACAACTCGCTAGTTCTGCTAGGGTCCAACGATCGTATCGTTACCGATAATTATTATCTACCCACTCACTACCACCCAACACTCACGTGTAGTTACCTCATAAGGGTTCTCATGGATTCCGGCTTCATTTCTTTCACACTTGGTTGCTCACTTCCTTACCGGTCGTACTCTTTTCCGTACTTCCAAACTTATTCTAGCTTACGTACATAACTTCCATAATAAGGCTGGCCTTCGATCTTGAAGTTACTAAGTTAAACAATATAAGGCCATTTCGCTCACACCATGGTTCGTGGAATACGTCGCGAACTCAGAAACGATTAATTAGACTCAAGCTGACCTCGTGACCACTCACGTGACTACTATTAACTGATCCCACCCCATAAACGGGTACACTAACTTCTCATAATACCAAAGTCGTGTCGTTTTGATCACAACAACCATTACTTACCCCACACGGATCTCATCCATACTATCCTCTTAAGCATACCACGTAGCTTAATTTACAACCATAGTCTCCCATTAGGTCCCTTAATTAAACTTCTTAAGGTCTATTACCTTCTCAGACAACTCATCATCTCCTAATTATCTCAATTTAGTACGTAAAACCTTGATGAGAGTTTATTAAACCGTTTCATACCTTCCCGATACCTAATTAGCCCTTACCAATTCCTGGTAATCTAAAATCATTCTAGACAGCCCATATATGACCCTTATACATAAATCCGTATAGTCGTACGTCATTATACCAACTATACAACAATCACAACCAACCTGGATACGCAATCCACATAGTCCTCCCTGGGTCACTGCTGCCTTTCTCGCAGCTGCAAACAACATAACTCGTTAGGGAGGGACGACCCTAACCACACGGCTCTATCGCACGATCTCAGAGTGAGAAGAATGGAAACCAATCCTAAATATCCTCAGCCTCTCGATTATAGATGTGGTGCACAACACACCGATAATCAAGACTTACTAGATACGGCTCAGACCCTTTCCGAGGATTAATCGCTCGATACCACTTTTGTCACGACCCGACTCGATCCGTGGATCGTGCCTACCCCGCACCCTCGTGATGCAACATCGAGAAAACCAATGAAATAAACTCACAAACAAGAACCATATAAGAATATAAAACAAGCAACCCAGTGGCTACCTCTAAATATAATAAAACGAACAGTTACATCCTTACACCCCAATTCATGACAGGACTACAAGCCTCTAAGAAGGTATAACACTATGACGGGACAGGGCCCCGCCATACCCCCTGAATGTACAAAAGTCTACAACCTCAGGGAACCGTACCAAAAGACGAGGCCTCCGGAGAAATGGAGCCTTCCGAGAACGATGTTGATCCTAAGAGTGCGGATCGCAAGCTATGAACCTCAACTCATGCAGATGAACGCAGCCCCCCGAAGGAGGTCAGTACAACATGTACCAAATATGTAAAACTGGAAAATACTGTGATAATATCATAAGTCAAAACATAAGCTGGAGTCATAGATAAAAACCAATTTCCTTGCACTGTGCCTTACTAACAATGAGAGTAACAAGTGTATATATATATACTGCATAAAAATAGGAAGCTCATGATCAAAACAGGGTACCTCGCCCGTAGTATCATTAAGCAATCCTACTCCTGGGACTATTTCACCCGCATAGGTCCTGTGGACCCGCATGAGGTCATCCGCCTCGTCATGGGACTATTTCACCCGCATGAGACTATTTCACCCGCATGGATCCTGTGGACCCGCATGAGTACCATCGCCGTACTCGCATGGGACTATTTCACCCGCATGGATCCTGTGGACCGGATCCGCATGAGTACAAACGCCGCACTCGCATCATGGGTAGCAAATCCATGGCATAAGTAGTAAACCATCCTATTGGAGCATACCCGTGGGCCACCCATCGTGTCAGTATGTCCAAAGGAAATAACAAGAATAACCCGGGGTTTACCCGTAATAATATATATATAACATAGCTCATCCGGCTATCATACATAACATAAGCACTACCGGCCTATCATATCATAACATAAGCACTACCGGCCTATCATATCATAACATAAGCACTACCGGCCTATCATATCATAACATAAGCACTACCGGCCTATCATATCTTAACATAAGCACTACCGGCCTATCATATCTTAACATAAGCACTACCGGCTTACCATAACATAAGCAAGTTAAGAAATCCCCTAACTTCTTATTAACATTATTAATATATCCTCTCATTTTAGTATACCTAAGGCACTAACATGTCTTTTAATAGAAAATCCGGGAATTTAACCCAAGTACCATGTACTTCTAACCTTTTAAAAATTAACTCTTTTTATACAAAAATTCCAAGATACTAATCACCATAGTATCAAGTTACGATTTCTTTTCAAAACAAGTCACTTTTCCTTTTAGAAATATAATAGGCTTCTAAATCAAGTGACTTCATTTCCTTTAAAACCTTAGGCAACCAATGCCTAAAAATCAATTCACCTTCCATAGTTTCAAATCATTTACCCGTACTTGTTTTAATTTGAGAAAACCTTCCTTTGTGAACCTTTCAAAAACTAATATAACCAACTTCCCATAAAGTTATTATATTAACGTTATTCCTTTGTCAAATACATTTTCCCTCAATCCAAGGGACTTATACTTCTGAAATGAAACAAGTATCATATACTTTAAAACAAGTGTAGATTATCAAATCTTGTACGTATACCGTACTACATAGATACAACTATTCATGCTCAAGAGATAGGAAAGCTCTACATACCTCTTCGGTCAATCCACTTGCTAAGTCCAACTACCGCAAATAATATGTCAACCTATAATAACCATAATACGTTTATTAACCCCTAATTTCAATGTAGAAATTCCAAATTCAAGTTACCAATTCCTAAGGAAAATTGGGCAGCATTTCCTTTGTTTCTACTCACTTTGCCACCTTTTTCAAAGACCGATTTTCAACACTCAAACGCCACATTAAGGCCCAACATCCAAACCAACACAAAGGGGATTACACACCTAATCTTGGGTGTGTAAAATTCTGCCCCATAAGTTATAATAATACACTTAACAATTCTAAAGTAGTTTGTAGGCTACAACATGCTCATAATATCTCTTTAGCCAAATCCTTCATACCCAACCCACATTTCTTGCATGCAATGACTCTAATAGCATCATTTACTCCCACAAGTACTTTCTTCTTAACATGCAACACTAACAACTAATAATAGAGGAAGAATCATTACCTTAGAGCTTTAGCCAAATTTATCCAACCACTTGCTAGCTTCTATTCCAAGAACACCACCACAACAACCTTCACAAGCTAGCCACAAGCTTCCTTCTTTGCCTTTTACTTTTCAGATTTTTCCTAAGGCTAGAATATCTCTTGGAGTTTTAGAGAGAAGGAGAAGCTTTGTCTAAGAGAGAGATGAAAGATGACCAAGTCTTTAAGACTTGGTCAATATAATGCATGCAAAATCAGATGGGGGGGGGGACACTTGTCACCCTCCCATGCCCTTTTAAAAGAAAAGATCGATTTTTCTAAGTTTTTCCGCTGATTTCCGCCTCGGCCGCGGCCTGCGATCGGCGCGCCACTGCTCGCGGACTCGAACTTTAGCGCGCCATGCCATTTCCGGCGCGCGACCTCAATTCTCGCCTTGCGGCATGCGAGGCCCCGACCGGTTTTTCGATTTGAGTCCTAACTTTCGCACGGCCCATACGCACGGCTCGAACCACTGGTATAACAAGGGTTCTCCTTTATAGGCTGAAACCGCCTCTCTTTTTCTCGCAGTTCGCCCAAAATCGCAAAACTCGATTTTTCCGCGTCGCGCCACTGCTTTGCGCCGCGGCCGGAATCTGGTCGCCGGGTGAATTGGCGCCGCGGCCTCGATCTTCGCTGCTCGAGAGCGCGCCGCAACTCTGTAGCCTCTCGATGATTAGGCGCGCGCCCACTGCTGTTGAGCATGGCGCGCTGAAGTCTTCGCAACCTCTCGATGTTGGCCGCGCTCGCTTCAGTGCGAGGCGCGCGGCACTGGGTTTTCGCCTCGTTCGCCACTTTCTCTGTTTTTAGCTCTGGAACCTCCTCTTTTGCCCTCTTTTAGCTCATTTTCCGCCATTTGGCCATTTTATCCACTTTGACTCAAAAGAAAGAAAAACTATCCTAATACGACACTTATTTGTACAAAAAGGGACAAAAGACTAACTAAAACTGACTCAAAAAGTGTATATAAAATACACCGATCAAATACCCCCAAACTTAACCTTTGCTCGCCGTCGAGCAAAGATAGAAAGAAAGAAATAAAAGACTCAAAGAAACGAAAAATAAAAGACTCACTGACATAGATCACTTTTGCTGCATTAGCGTTAACTAGAAAAACATGAAGGTTAGCAAAATAATATGCAGGAACATATAGCATGAAATTTCAGCACACTAAACACATTAAGCTAGATATTTCGCAAACTCGTATTTATTATGCTTAATGGAAGTCAATATACTAAATCATGCATATAAATTCAAAAATCCTATGGTATGCTTACTTGCTATTCTCCACTAATCCTGGATATGCATAAAAGAGATCTTCAGGACTTTAAGGGTTGTAATGTAGGCTTAGGTATAGGTAGGTAAAAATAGGCATTTTAGGCTCCTTTCGTGTACCATAAGCTCTTTAGCTTTTCAGTATTTCCCTTTTCTTTTTGTTCTTTCCTTCTCTTCGATTCTATCTTTTCCCTCTTTTGTTTTGGGAGAGTGAAATGTATAATAATGACAGGCACCCCCAAACTTAGGCTTTTGCCTATTTCTTATTATTTTTTTATTGGGGTGCAACAAGCTCATTCACTCTTTTTGTCTCTTTTTTTAACACAATTTACTCCACTACTTCACATTTTTACTTATGGCACAATTTTTGGGAATATAGGGTGTCAAAGAAGAAGTTTCAATGTTTAGGCTCAATGGGGCTAACTAGGGATACTTTTAAAGTCCGGGATAGAAAAGAATGGTAAGAATTGGCTATCAATGAAATGCCTGAGTCATCTCCCTAGCATGCATATCCTAACTATTTCGCCTCAAATAGCAAGCAATCATAACACATAGGTTTTCATTATTTAGCATACATAATTCAAGCAAGAAACTCCAAATAGACAGATTCTGTGAGTTTTTGGCATATCTAACCTAAGTGTTTAGATGGTTGCTTCAATTCCATTACATTATTCCACCTTACTTCACTAGGTGTTTCTAGCAACTACATCATACGTGATATTTTGACAGACAATTATGACTCAAAAAGAAAAAAAAAATTGGTGACTCAAAATAAACATAAAACAATTAAAAAGACACGACACAAATAAAACAAGACACAAATAAAACACCCCCAAACTTAAATCACACATTGTCCCCAATGTGTAGACTTAAAGACAATAAAAGAAAATAAGACACTTACAGACTTTGGCTAAAATAGTGGTGGTGGCGGTGGATAATGCATCGACCATTGGTGGAACAGGGAACTCATCTCGTCATACTGCTGGTGCAACTGTTGATGCTCCTGCCTCAATTCTTGTTGCCCTTGTCGCAGTTCATGTTGTCCCTGTCTCAACTCATTTTGTCCTTGTATCATTGTGCCGAAATGTTGCATCATCATTCTCTGGTTTTGGAGCACTTGCTCCATCATAGGCACTGAAGGTTCTGCTTCTGTGGTTGGCCGGTGGCTAGGTCCTGCCTCATATTGAGCCCCTATTTCAGGCTCATCTTCGTTCGTTGCGGCCTCTGCTTCCGCCGCCAAGTTGTACTCTTCTTCTTCACCGGGGGCTTGGGTCCGGGAAAGAGTGCACTATCCCATAGACACCGGCAGCTGGTTTCTCTCACGAGTACGCTGGTAGGATTGGGACCCATCTACGTGACATAGCTTGGTGATAATCGAGCCATGTCCCAATCCACCGTTGTTACCAACGCTGATTTCCTCAATGCTCGCACTATTTCTTTCCCACATCAATTGTTTTCCCGCCATGATCCCATATATCAATTTGATCCTATCTTCGCACTCGCGGTGAAGTCGTTGATGGGATCGACGCATCGATGAAATATAGCCAACCCTGGTCGCTTGTTGAACCGCACCTACTCACCCTCTTGACCCATTTCTTGCAAGATCAAATGCAGCCTGTGGTAGCTCACTGTGTCTGCAATGTTATTCCAGTCGATGTTGGAGGTGCTTCTAGACCATGTTCTAAAGAGGTTCCAATCATCACTTTCTTCAACATCAACCGTCTTCAATTGTGTATTTATATCTTCTGCTGTCACAGACACATAATTTCCCCTTACAAAGCATCCCCTTTCCACCCTCTCCGGAAAGTTAGCGTAGAATTCACGCACCATTATTGTGTTCATTGGTGCTATCTTCTCCGGATTTACAAATTTCCTCCACCCCCTTAACTCAATCATTGCCCGTATGGGCTTATAAACATCCTCCTCCCCAAATGACTCCCTCTGGTAGTCCATTCCCCTTTCTGGTATTAAGGGTCTGGTATCAAGCTTTTTGTATCTTTGGAAGGCTTGGTAGCTCACAAATCTAGTGTCATCGTATTGTGGGGTTGGGGTGGATGTGGAGGCTCTTCTTTTTCTGGTGGGCATGTTTAAAACAGTTTCTGCAGCTTACAACTTAGTGGCACAAATGTTTCCCGATACACTCAACAACTAGCAGCTAAACACTATCCACACCCTCCTTTTCTACTCTTTCTCCAAACTTCACAATCAATTTTTTTCAGCACCCAAACTACTTCACAACTACAATACTCCTTCAAACTACTACCTCCTGTGACTTCAGTAAAGAACTCAAGAACAGAAAAAAAAGATTACCTTTTTATGAGAAGATTCAAGTTGTTCTTGTTTCAAATGGTGGTTTAAGGCTATGGAATGGAGCTTTGTTGTTTGAGATAGCTAAGGGTTTTTAGGAATTTAAGAGTTTTGGTTGTGGTTGGGTTGGATTTGTGGAGGATTTGTGGGCAAATTTTTGGATTTTCGTGTGTTTTTGGAGGAGGGGGTTAGGTTTTTGGTTTTTGAATTTGGGGCGAATCCATTTCTGGCGCTTAAGTTTCGATTTCCGCCGCGCTGCGTTCGCTAGCGCGCGCCTAATGTTCGCAGACTCCTTGATTTTTACGCAGCGGCTTCATTTCTGATGCGCCGCTAGACTTGGCATTTTTCTGGATTTTTGGCGCCATGCCTCGCTTCTGGCGCGCGACGCTTAAACTTCAGCGCCTCTCCGCTTCTTTTCGCGCCGCCTCGGGCGCCGCGACGCTTACCCGCTTTTTCTCGAAATCCCGGCTTTTCGCTTTTCGCCAATTTATTCGCTCAGACATGTCAATCACAGCACAAACACTACCTCCGTGAGACCGTTCTTAATAAAAACTACTATTAAAAACATAAAGCAAAATAATTTGGGTTGCCTCCCAAGTAGCGCTGTCTTTAACGTCTTTTAGCCGGACGCAAGTTCCTTAGTTTAATAACCGTGGGGTGGATCAACCCCCCAACTCATCCATTTCCTCCACATTTTGCGTTTTCATTTTCTTCTTTTCTTTTTAGCATTATCAGTAAGGGGGAGTTCAAGAACACATACCTGCGTCTATGGGGTTTGGCAACCATGCTCGCTGGGCTCATCTCCCTTCGTTGACTTGTAATGGCTTACGGGGCTTGATGGTGCTGATTGCAAGCACCGCTCATGGTTGGTGGCTCGATGACATGTTTAAAAACTTTAAACACCATTTCTTCCTCCTCCACCCTTAATGTTAGCTCTCCTTCTACATCAATCAAAGCTCTCCTGTTGCTAGGAATGGCCTCCCAATATGATAGGAATTTCCGTGATCTTCTTTCATGTCAAGGATGAGGAAGTCTGCAGGAAAGAAGAATTTTCCTACTTTAACAATCACATCCTCAATCTTTCCTCTTGGATGAACCATCGCCCTATCGCCACCGCAGTTAATCGTGGTCATTGGCCTCACCTAACTCCAATCGCTTAAATACCGATATGGCATCGATTTATACTTGCCCCTAAATCACATGCAGAGCTCATGTAAGTCACCCTGCCCAATGTGCAAGGTAGTGTAAAGTTTCCTGGATCCTTTAGTTTTGGTGGCAACTTCTTCTGCAAGATAGAACTACACTCCTCCGTTAGTGCTACTATCTCATACTCCGCCAACTTCTTCTTCTTCCCCAATATTTCCTTCATGAACTTGAAATAGGAAGGCATCTGCTCCAAAGCCTCTATAAAAGGTATGTTGATATGCAGCTTCCTGAATATCTCCAAGAATTTGGAGAATTGTTTATCAACCGCCTTCCGCTGTAATCTCTGGGGGAAAGGGATCTTTTCTGTAAACTCCTTCTCTGGAGTTTTCTCTCCTACTGGGCTGGGCTCAATCACCTTCTCTTCTTCTATCTCTGCCTTCTTTTCAACTACTGGCTGAGGTGACTGCTGCTCCAACTGTTTTCCACTTCTCAACCGCATCGCTCGACACTACTCCTGATTTACCTCGTGTTGCTTGGCGGTGCGCCCTGTGCTGCTTGCTCGCTGGCTAAGTGACCCACTTGTGTTTCCAAATTTCTGAACGAGGATCTAGCTTCGCATGAATCGAAGTCCGGCGCTGGGCGGTCTTTGCCACAACCGCCACTGCCCGCTTTTCTTCTGGCCGGTGCATTGTCTTGCTGAGGATGATGGGCCCGGTAAAGCGGCCGATTCCGGTTCTCTGGTTGCATCGCCCTGTATTGATTCTCGCGCTCGTCTCTCTCTCCATGAGAAATTTGGGTGATTCCTCCACCCGGATTATAAGTGTTGAGTAGGGTTGTTCTGTGGTCTCGATAATTACCACTACCGCACTCGCCTACCCATTGGTATATTATTCGGATCACCAAGGACACCTATCGAATGTGTGCGGCTACCACATATTTCACAACTTTTAGGCATCCGACCGCATTCATCGACATCAGATGTTGTCGCGCTGCTTTGCCAAAGGGCCACTTGGGCATTCAAGGCGCAATAGCATCTATTTCGTGGACTCCAACGTTCTTCTCCCACTTGTCGCACTTCTCTTCGCGTGATACGTTGTTGGTGGCCATATCTTCCAATAACTCGCGGCGTGCATGGGCTGTTTTCCTCATGAATGCCCCACCTGCTGCTGCATCTATGATGGTTCTGGTTGTACTGCTCAGCCCGTTGTAGAAGATGTGGACCAAGTTCCACAACTCAATGCAATGGTGTGGGCATTTTCTTTGCAAGTCCTTGAACCTTTCCCAAGCTTCATATAAGGACTCTCCATCTGCTTGGTAGAAGTTGTTCAACTCCCCTCTCAATTTTGCTGTTTTGCATGGGGGAAAGAACTTGGCTAGAAATTTCTGTGCCAGCTCGTGCCATGTGAAAATTGAATCGGCTACAGGAATTCAACCATACTTTTGCTCTATCCCTGAGTGAGAAGGGAAAGAGCCTCAATCTGACGGCATCATCAGTAACGCCGTTATATCTGAAAGTTGCACATAGCTCCAAGAAATTAGCTATGTGCATATGTAGATCCTCCGATGGCAGCCCTCCAAATTGCACTGTGTGCTGTACCATGCTCAGAATCGCCGGTTTTATCTCGAAGTTGTTCGCTCCTATGGCAGGGAGCCTAATGCATGTCTGTGCTCCATTCACTCTTGGCAGTACATAGTCTCCCAAGCTCCTTTCTGCCTGGACTTGAACTCTCTCCTCTACATCGATGGGTACTTGCCGAGGTATTCCTAGGTTAGGTTGATTTTCACCTAACCCTTCTCTCATCACGTTGTTTTGAACACCGTCCATCTCTATCAAAGTTGCAATCCGCTGATTCTTTCTCGCATGTGTTTTCTCAATTTCGATCGCGGAACAAGAGTGTCTGCTCCTCTTCTCCTTCACATAAACTGATTTCCTGAAATAGATAAAAAACAGACAACAAATCACGGCACCCTGATTTTTGAAATAAGTGAAAAAAAACGTGAAAAAAAAATAATAATATAAAAAAAAAAACCAAATTAGAAATTAAAAATAGATAAATTTGATATTGAACTATGCCTAATCCCCGGCAACGGCGCCAAAAACTTGATGCGCGAAAAGATGCACACACTTTAACGCAAGTGCACGTTGTCGTAATCAAGTAATATAGTCTTAGTAAGACCGAATATCGTCCACAAGGATTAGGGTTCAAGTACCAACTATCTATATTTTGGTATCTATTTGGTAATTGAAAAGTGATTTTGTTGTTTATAACTAAGAATTATAAAGACTAATTTAACTAATGAGTTTACTTGGATGTGATGAATAGGCTTCCATGTCTCTTCAACTATCCGCTTATGTTATTTATTAATGCAATGAATCACGACTTCTTCTTTCGAGAAAGCAGTTTCTTAAATCGCTTTATACTCCGCTAAGGCTATATAAATACTCAACCCCAGTATCGCACCTTACCTACCTTTCGGTGATAAGGATAACTCTATAGGAGGATTAAGAACAAAAACCTAATTAACCGTCACGCACCATGCGCAAAATTAGGGTTTCTAAGCCTCTCATTAACGCTACATAAATAATTGAGGTATTTTCATCCCCAATCCAAGAATGTCTACCCAACTTACAGCATATTCACAATCTCTCCTTTCGAAGTAAATTAGAAATCATATAATGATAATTAGTTGTCAATTAATTACCAAGAGTTCAAATCAATTATTGGATAGATCTCTCAAAGAAGAATAATACCATAAACATGCATTAATTCATAACATAAGTTTCTAGAGAATTAACATGGAAAGCCCTATAAGAGAATTAGTTCCTAGTCATTGACATGACAAGAACTACTTCAAAAGTCATCATACAAAACTGAAATAAAGAAAATAAAAAGGAAAAGAAAGTACTAAATTATGGTCTCCAATCTCCAAGCAAGAAGTCTTGAGTCAGGTGCGAAGGAACCCTTAAAATCGCCTAGGGTTCTCCTTTTATAGTCAAAATCGTTCTCTTTTTCCCCTCAGTTCGCCCAAAAATCGTCAAAACCCTGATTGTTCCCGCGTCGGCGCGGCGAATCTGTGGTCCTGGGTGAATTACGCGCGCGACCAGTCTCTCGCTGCAGGGAGCCATGCGCTCTGTGAGCCTCTTCGATGATTAGCGCCGCGTCACTGCACGTTGGCATGAGCGCGGCGCCGAAGCCTTCGCAGCCTCTCGATGTTGCGCCGCGCCGCTGATCAGCAGGAGGCGCGCGCGCCTTGGCTTTCGATTTCCTCGTTCGCCACTTTCTCTGTTTTTAGCTCTGGAACCTCCTCTTTTGCCCTCTTTTAGCTCCTTTTCCGCCATTTGGCCATTTTAGCCACTTTGACTCAAAAGAAAGAAAAACTATCCTAATACGACACTTATTTGTACAAAAAGGGACAAAAGACTAACTAAAACTGACTCAAAAAGTGTATATAAAATACACCGATCAACTGCCTGGCATTGCTCTCTCGGATTCACCTCTGTGTTGCTTGGCAGTGTACCTTGTGGCCTGCTGTTTGCTTGCTTTGCTAGCTGACCCACTTGTGTTTCCAAGTTCCTGAACGAGGATCTAGCTTCTGTCACGAACTGGGTCTGGGCGTTGGTGAGTGCCAACAAAGCTGCTCTCAGCTCGTCTGGCTTTTCTGGCTGGACAGGTGTATTAAATTGTTGAGAAGGTGAGGCCTGAGTAAAGGGCTGTTGATTTTGGTCTGCTGGTTTTGGTATTGGCCCCTATATTGATTCTGCTGCCCCTGGTCTCCTCTTCATGAGAAATTTGGGTGATTCCTCCACCCTGGATTATATGTGTTGGAGTATGGGTTGTTCTGTGGCCTCTGATAATTACCCACGGCCTGACACTCTGCCTGCTCGATTGGCATATTATTAGGATCAGCTGAAGGACACCTATCGAACGATGTAGGCACACTACGTATTTCCACTCTTAGGCATCCGTGACCGCATTTATCGACATCGTGTGTTCTTTGCACTGCTTTAGCAAAAGGGCCACTGGGCATTCAAGGCAAAGAATGGCATCTATTTCGTGGACTCCACCTCCTCCTCCCACTTGGTCTATCTTACGTGACATGGTTTTTGGTGGCCATATCTTCTAATAATTCGTGAGCTTCGCGGGTTGTTTCCTAATGAATGTCCCACCGCCGGTGATCTATAACGGTTACGGTTGTTCCGCCATAGTTATAAAGATGTGGACCAAGTTCCACAACTCAATACTGGTGGTGCGCACTTTCTCTACAAATCTTTGAACCTCCCAAGCTTCGTATAGTGACTCTCCATCCGCGGTAGAAGTTATTCACTCCTCTCAATTTTGTTGCTTTGCACGGGAAAGAATTTGGCTAGAAATTTTGTGCCACTCTTGCCATGTAAAAATCGAATCACCGGGCAGGAATTTAACTGATACTTTGCTCTATCCTCGAGCGAGAAGGAAAGAGCCTTAATCTGACGCATCATCGAACGCAAGTATATCTGAAAGCTGCACATAGCTCCAAGAAATTAGCTATGTGCGTATACGTGGATCCTCTCGATGCAGCCTCCAAATTGCATTGTGTTCGCACCATGCTCGATCGCCGGCTTTATCTCAAAGTTGTTTGCTCCTGTTAGGGAGCCTAATACACGTCGTGCTCCATTCGCTCGGTATACGTAGTCTCCCAAGCTTCTTTCACTCGACTTGCACTCTCTCCTCGCCCATTGGCACTCTGCGAGGCATTCTGGGTTAGGTTGATTTTCACCAACCCTTCTCTCATCACATTATTGTTTTGAACACCGCTCATCTCTATCATATGAAATTACTGGTTTCTTCTATTACGTTTCTGTGTTTTCAATCTCTGGATTGAAGGGAACAAGAGTGTCCGCTCTTCTTCTCCTTCTCATAAATCGATTTCAAATGCAGTCAAAAATGCATAACAAGATCACGGCACCGATTTTTACGAAATAAATAGAAAAAAAAGCGAAATAAAATAAAAATTAAAAACCAAATTAGAAATTAAAAATAGATAAAATTGATATTGAACTATGCCTAATCCTTGTACTATCCAAAACTTTATTTGATCTGGTATTTTATATACACTTTTAGTCATTTTTAGTTAGTCTTTTGTCCTTTTGTACAAATACGTATCGTATTAGGATAAATTTTCTTTCTTTTAGTCAAAGTGGTTAAAATGGTCCAATGGCGGAAAAGAAGCTAAGAGGGCAAAGTAGAGGTTCCAGAGCTTAAAAGACGAAAGTGGCCGGTAACGAGGCAGAGGCGGCGCGCGCGCGCTCATGCCATCAGTGAGAGCGTGGCGCGCGCCAATATCCGTAGGCCGCGGTTGCAGCTTCCCAAGCACAGAGAGCGCGGCGCCAAATCATCCGGTATCGCACTTCCCAATGGGCGCTGAGTAGATTGCTGCGGCGCTGACGCGGAAAATCGAGTTTAATGACGATTTTCGGGCCAACCTGGCGGAAAAGTTAAGGCGGTTTGAGCATATAAAAGGAGAACACTAGGCGCTTTTAAGGGTTCCTTTCGCACAACACAAGGCTTCGATTGAAGATTGGAGACCATAATTTAGTAACTTTCTTTGTCGCCGTCTCTATCAGAGAGGGTGTTAAAGATTAATTAGAAGGTGATGGGATTGTAATGAGGAGAATGGTTTGCATACACTCTCTCCGGATGTACGCAGAATAAAAGTAGAGTTGAGTCGGCGAGACGACGTCAAGAACAAAAGTTGATGCAGTTGACTTCGCATCGTGAGCTTTGCCATGCTCCATGTGATCTCAAGAAAATTGATTTTTAGAAAGAATGATCAATTTGTCATTAATAATCGTGAAATTTGTCCTTAGCTAGACAAACTAGGGTCCTTTTAATACTATCACAATAGAGCTACTAAAGCATTTCAACTACTACACACGGATGATGGTCCTACAAAGTTGAAACTATCGTGGAATGAAATACTTTCTAACCATCAGATGATTACTCTAGATGGACTCGATTTACTTAATAAGATTAAAGTCTCACGTATTCTCAATAATCGTGATTTTTTATTAAGGTCAACACGCTTTGAAACCAAAGTTCAAAGGATTAGGTATGATAATGGGCTTGAATTCTTTAATCACAATTGTAATAACCTTTTTCACGCTTTGGTGTTGTTCATGAAAGTTCTTGTCCCTATACACCACAACAAATGGTATAGTTTAAAGGAAACATAGACACATCCTTGAAACAACTAAGGCCATTAAAATACAATGAGGGTTCCTGTGATAGGTTTTGGGGATTCCAATGGGAAAATGTTGTTTACATACTTAATGTAATACCTTCATCGCCATAAAAGATGCAGTCCCCTTTGAGATGCTATATAATAGGACACCACAACTTGATCACCTTAGTATTAGGATGTTTGTGCTTTGCCACCGCTCGCCTAAATATGCATGTTTTAGCCATGCAGAGTCATGAGGTCCATACTTGTTGGTTACGCCACTCAAAAGGGATACAAATTGTATAATATGGAAAACAATGTTTTTTTTATAGGATGTGCGCTTTATGGAAGTTGTTTTCCATTCAAAGGCGCAAGATCTGAGGAGATTAATCACATTACATCATTGCAGATGTTCTCATATGAAGACTTGGCTTCTCAACATCAAACTATTTTGTATGATGGTGTCCAAAGACATACCGCGCGATCAAAGATGCTGTAAGAACCACTGTGGCATGACACTACATTACCAACAGCCTCGAGGGTACAAGGAAATCAACAAAGGACCACAGAATTTCTATATGACACAAGGACTACATTACTACACATAGTTCCTTCCGCTTGCTTATACCCCATTTCGATAATGTTTCTTATTCTAATTTGTCAACAGATATCGTAACTTTGTTGCCAAAGTCTCACTGACAGTAACCAACCAACTATTCGCGATGGCACCAAAGACCCAAGATGGGTCAGGCAATGAAAGCAGTAAATCAAGGCACTTCAAGACAACGACACTTGGCACTGTGCCATTACACGCAGGGAAAGAGGGCCAAGGTGGTAAAGGGGATGGGGTGTACAAGATAAAG